>WOAB01000332.1:1200000-1615066 GCA_027886185.1 Rheum nobile | reverse complement strand
GGCTGTTGAAAAGAACCAGCCAAACTATCAAGAACCACAGAGATAGCTGAGTGATCTGAGCCCCAATATCCCAGGTTGGAGACCAGTGAGTTGGGAAAATATTGATGCCAAAGTGGTGTAGCAAAAGCTTGATCCATTTTTTCCTGTATTGAGGCAGTCCCTGATCTGCCATTGGACCAAGTGAAGGCGCCACCAGACCAACTAAGACGACTCAAACTGCAGAAGTCAAGAGAGTTTTGGAGAGATGCCATAGCAGAAACGTTTGCCGGAGCCCCCCCCCCCCCCCCCCCCCCCCCCCCCCCCCCATTTTGTCAGAGGAAAAGAGAATCTGATTGAAATCCCCAAGACAAAGCCATTTATCACATCCCTGCAGAGCAAGTTGATTCAGTAAACTCCAAGAGTAGTGCTTCTTATGAGCCTCTGGCCACCCATAAAAAAATGTAGTTCTCCACAATGGGTTGAGTGGATCACTACCAAAGCCTACATCCACGTGATGGCTAGTGCAGGATAAAATAGACAATTGAGCAAAGTTATCCTAAAACAGGGCAATACCGCCGCTTCTACCATGACTACTAATAGCAAAGTAATTGACAAAACCCAACTTCAGAGCAATATCATACATAAAGCTTTTAGAAGACTTAGTCTCTATTAGGAACAGAACATTAGCAAGTTCTTGTTTGATAAGTTTTTTGGCCCAATTAATTACTCGAGGTCTTCCCATACCTCGGCAATTGAAGCTGATGATTTTCATTGCTTCCGACAGAAAGAGGATGTCTCCTTTTCCGCCGATATCATGTTTGAAGTTGTTGGTGCAGTCATGGTCTCATCAGTAATTAAAACCTCGAAGAGTTTAGATTTCTTTGATTTAATGTTACTGGTAGAGGGAAAAGGACAACTCCTCTTACCCCCATGAAAAGCAGTTGTCTGTACGTGCTGCAAAGTAGAACTACCTTTTTTTAATTTTGAAGGAGAGGATATTTTCCTATGGGGTGTCATAACAGTTGTTGTAGGGTCCTCCACGATGGCATTCTTTAATTTTGTTGTGGATGTTGTGGGTGTTGAAGAGTTAATGTCTTTCTGGCCAATAGAAATACTATATTGAGTAGCTTGAGTAGAGACAAGACAAGCACTTTCATGTACATTGATAGTAACAACATTCATATCCTGAGCCAGTTCTGCCTGAGAAATAACTAAAGCAGGAGGACGGTGCATCTGAAGCTGGTCAACCTGATTAACAATTAGATTCACATCATGAGCAGCAGCTGGGGTAGCTGAAGACGGGTCCTCTGTAGACTCATCAACATAGTCATCTTGCAGGATTGATTGGAGAAGACATCTTCCTCCTTTTTGTGAATCTTGTTGAGTGGTCCTTTCTTGAGTCGTTGTAGTGGCTGCTGAGGAGATAATTTGTGGAAGTGGTGGTGCACGTAACCAGGCCCCATATTGTTCTCAAAAGCTCTGGCCTCGCAAAAAGGTTTGTGTAGATTTATCGCAGAGTGAAGCCTTGCTTGAGCTTCCATGCTAATTTCAGTGTGTTGCGCAAAGCATGAAAGTTGAAAGGCTTTGAAGTGAGCAGCTTGCGAAGGAGACAGGGTGATGAACCAGTTGCATGTGAATCGGTGGTGTGTAAACCGCCATGAATCTCTTGGCGCTCTTCATGGGTGAGGTATAGGTCTTTATTCTGTGGAATAGCCATGAGTGAAAGAGAAAACAGAGAGCTGGCTGATCGAGCAGAAGGAGAAAAGAGAACACCGCTAGCACAAAGGCTAGAAAACCCTCACGGCCACCAAAGGGTAGGAGGAGGGAAACAGAGGTTTCCTAACAAAGGAGGAAAGCTCTTCTCAACTTGTGATTTAATCTATTAGTACCACTACCTTGGTTGAATTTTATAGTCGTTTCACTAGTTGTCATGTATAGGTGCGAAATTTTATGGGAAATTTCTATTGAGGTATTGCGAATTTTATATGATATTTACGAGGAAATTTTGCGTAGTATTTATGAGGTATTGTGAATTTTAAAAGCTCGCGTAGTAACATTGAGATTTTCACAAATTCAGTCTCGTACCCCTCAAGTCGTTTCACTAGTTGTCATGTATAGGTGCGAAATTTTATGGGAAATTTCTATTGAGGTATTGCGAATTTTATATGATATTTACGAGGAAATTTTGCATAGTATTTATGAGGTATTGTGAATTTTAAAAGCTCGCGTAGTAACATTGAGATTTTCACAAATTCAGTCTCGTACCCCTCAAGTCGTTTCACTAGTTGTCATGTATAGGTGCGAAATTTTATGGGAAATTTCTATTGAGGTATTGCGAATTTTATATGATATTTACGAGGAAATTTTGCGTAGTATTTATGAGGTATTTTGAATTTTAAAAGCTCGCGTAGTAACATTGAGATTTCACAAATTCAGTCTCGTACCCCTCAAAATTATAAAAAGAAAAATAATTACAAACTATCTATATTTTAAACTCAATTTAATAAAATCATTATATCTTTGTGGTATTTAATTAAACACCTCATTATCTTTTATAAAACAACAAATTTTAAAATTTTTTAAGCAAAATTTAAGAAATCTTCTCTTATTTACACATTTTATGACATCATAATTATTACTATTTCTAAAAATACCCAACATTACATATTTTTTTTTTAAAAATATAAAAAAATAATTTTATGATTTTTTTGTTCTCCCATAAAACGTTATAGAGTAACTTTTACAAAAATCCCAAATTTCAAATATTGTTTTGAAAGAAAAAATGATTTAATCAAAATATCATGTACTTTTGATAGTTGAAAAAATGTATTATTGAAAACAATTTGAATAGGGTTGTATTTTATACAAATAAAAAAATAAGATTAATTTTTTTAAAAATACAAAACTTATGGTGTAATGAAAAATGTGTATATAGGAGTAGTTTATTTAAAATTTCCCTACAAAAATTATAAATTTGGTGGTCTTATAAAAAAATATGAGGTGCTTTTTAAATGCCAAGAAAATATTATGATTCTATTAAATATGTTTAATATATGAATATTTTTTTATGATTTTATTTTTTTAATAATGTTTGAGCGTACAAGACGGAATTTGTGAAACTTCATGGTTACCAAATGGACCTTTTAAAAACTTTTGGGCACCACACGAAATTCACAATACCTCGTGGCTACCATGCTAAATTTTCCAACTTTTATTTTAAACTTTCGATATTAAAATATTTTTTTCAATTGCATTGAAATCAAAATATATATTAAATAGTAATATACTAGTATAGTGTGTGTCATTCTGTCATGCATGGTTTAAGGTTATAAACTATTTTTAATATAATTTTATTAATTATTAAAAAAGTCAGATAAACTTAGTCTTAAACTTAATCTCTTTAATATAGTGTAAATTTTTAGTCATTGTTCACTGTAAATGAGAATAAATTATTAGTAATTAAGATAGTGAGTATGAAGTGGATGATATAATTAAACAAAGGTTGTAAACTGTTGTAGAGAGAAGAAGACTTTTGAAAAAAAAAAAATAGGATAACCAATCTATATTAATAAGGTTACAAATTATTACGGTATAAGCGTACATATATATATGGGAAAGGTCAACAATTATTTCTAAATTAATATATAAAGCCAAAAACTAAAATTAATGTTTCAACCATGTCAAGAGTTTTTTTTTTCAAAATTATATACCTAAAACATAATATTCTTATAGTTTTAATAATTAAAGCCCTAATTATTTCTCCTACATGTCAGTCGGCCCGTGAGCTATGCCACGTATGCAAATCACAATGTACAATTACAATTTTATCATTCCCTAATTTCGATATTTACATATTTTATTTCTTATCTATATTTTTACCTAAAATAACTTACATTAGTTATACATCTACTATCATATCAAATATTATGTATATATATTTTTACCTTATTAGTTTCTTCTTTTTTGTAAATAAAATTATTTGTAATATATATATTACTTTATTAGTTCTCTTACTTCTTATTTGTAACTAAAATAATTTATAATATATATAGGTGTGTGTAAAACTAAAAACTACGTTAAAATTATTTATAAAAAAGTATAAATTCAAAAACTAAAACTTACGTTTCAACCATGTCAAAGGTACGTTTTACAGAATTATATACCTAAAAGCGTAATGTTCATATAGTTTTAATACTTAAATTTATATAGTTGGTAACATGCAATTTAAAATATAATTGGTAATATATGATTCCTTATGCAAAAGTGGTAATATATATTAAAAATATTTGATATAAATATGTGATATAATTTAATCATATTTTTCCTTTTTTTTAATTATACATAATTAATCGTTCTCATTACTAAAATTTAATTTATTAATTTTCTTATTCTCTTATTTGTGTGTAATTCCTAATTTATTTTCCAGTTTTGTATACAAAGTTACATATATATTTTTAATTCTAATCATATAAAAACCTTATCACTATGTGTCAAGAGATTAAGCATATAATTTATCATATTAGTTTTCATAAATATTTATTAATATTTTAATTTCAAGTTTTGTTAATAAAACCATGCTAGTCTATATCTATATATTAACTACAAGAGAGACCTAAATCCTATGTGTCGGCTCCACGTTCAATTCGTATATGTGTCATTATTCATCCAAACATCATCTGCCACATCATCCAACCTTCAAAAAAAATTATAACAGTGATTTCGGGATTAAATATCCTTAATAAATATACTTTTATAATTCATATTTACAATTTAATTTTATTCTATCATATTATACGGCTACAATTAGAGATTTTACAAAAATGATGTTTTATATAATAGATATGGTATGCTTTTTGGATTTGGTTGGTATGTAACTTTATTTTAAATTTTTTTATCAAAATGTCAAAAAAATATTAAATAATAATTTCAAGTATACTAAGTGCTAACTAGTTACTTATAAATATATTTATGAAAATACACTATTTGTATGGGTAGCATCCGATTTTCAAAAATCTAGAACTGTGTTTCATAACAACTAAATTCTAATTTCAATTGGAAAAAATGGCAAACCGTGAAAGATTGAATGACACACTTAGAGATATCTATATCTACTTAAAAGTTGGCTTTCTTGCCATTCAATGCTAGCTTTTAAGTAGATAAGTAGGACAAAACAATGGCAAAAGTCACATTTGTTTAGCAAAAAAAAAAATTGTAAGGATTTTCAAAATATTTATTAGATTAACAAAAAAAATTTTAATTTCTTTATCGTAAAACATGCCCTCACTCTATAAAATGTTTTAAACTAAACAATGAGTGCCCTATAGAAAAATACGAAAAATGTCCATAAAATTTTAAATGATCGATTGAATCCTCAATATTATATTGATGTAAAAATTCAACTATGAAGTTTAAATATTATTGGTCATATTATGGTATTTTTTAAGGAAACTCTTTGGTAGAATTCAAAAACTATATAGCAAAAAAGTTATGTCGATAAAAGTTAAAATTAAAAAATATAAATAGATATATAAAAAAGATAATCATGATTAAAAAATTCTTATTTAACAATCAAGAATTCAAGATTTATTCAACTCTACCTCTCTTATTTTTTTCAATTCTATTCAAACTGAACCCTTTAACGACAAATCAACAAATATTATCAAGTTCTCTACATCGTGATAATGACAATCTAATAGGTTAGATTAGAAGGATTTGTTTGATGTGACTATTTATAAAGACTTTTGTAGAAATATGTATTTTCTTATTAAAAGTTGCTTGGATAAAATGTATTTATCAATAGAAAAAAATATGTAGTACAATTAAGAGAAATGTGTAGAAAATTTTACTTTTACACAACTTTTACAACGCTGAAAATATTTTTTCTTAAGAAATACCTTTGTGAACTCCTCAATTTTTCAAAATAAAAAGCAACAAATTTTTGAATTCCTTACTTTCTCAAAACAAAGAACAAGAAACTAGAACACAATTTAGATAATGTTATTATTTTTAATTTCATTTTAAAAATAATCCCATATAGATTTTTTCTCATTTTGGGAGTTCTTCTTTGATATCTATATCCCTGTCTTTTTCGTCAACTATTACCTTTTTAGGGTTCGTATCATTTCCTCCGTAGATTTTTTGTTCAATGGATCGTAGAAGATCAAAAAGCTCGATGAGGAAACATTCATGGTTGCTCCACCCGCTAGAGCCAGAGCTGATTTAATACTTTCAAAATTGTATGGTATTGAATGAACACACTTAGAGTCTGTTTAGATTCCAAATAGAATGCATTAAAATGCATTATTTGTATTAAATTGATGATTTAATGCAATTTAATACAAGATAATGCATTTTAATACATTCTAGAACGGAATCCAAACAGACCTTTAATGCACAAAAATGCAAACTTTATATTAGATATAGAAGATTTCTAAAATATTTTCACAAAAATTTTCATCAAATTAAAATATAAACACATCCCTACAAAAACAAACTTCCACTTTAATTCAAAATTAAAATTATACTTCTAACCAAAATTTTAAAAAATAAAATAACCCACTTTTTATGTACAATCATAACATTTTATACCTAACATACTTACATTTAAATAAATATCAAATAATATATGTCTAACATAAAAAAACAGAACAACGATCCATGTATTACAAACTTATTTTGTATATCGTGACACTACATATACACAAATGGCATGTGCGAAGCACGGGCTTCGATTTCTAGTTAATTTAAAAATACACTATTTTGAAAAATAGATACGTAAAGGACATGGATAAATATTTCTTTTTTAAGATATACCAATTAGAACATATACATGGATTTAAAATATTGACACTATATAATATATAATTTTCTATATCTATCTATATTTATATATATGATAAGCATAAACTTTTCACCTATGTGTTATTCTTATATTCTTTTATATCCATGTAAGACACTAGCCATAATATCAGTCTCATATTGAATTCATTTATGTTACGTCATTATGCCACATTATCTACCACTTCAAGAAAATATTAATGGGAAAAGTTCAAATGAGGACAGCTCCTCGTGTTAGGACTCAGGATGCACCAAGCGCGTCTAAAAATCCGGCCCGACCGAATTAATTCGGCAAACATTCGCGAATTTTCCGGAAAATATTTTTCAAAAATTCGAATTTTTGCAAAAAAAAATCGATTTTGTGTGCATATGAAATACACTGTTGTGTGCATATGTCAAAACGTATGTGTGCATATGTTAGGCTCGGTGTGTGCATGTGGTTTTCAGAATGTGTGCATGTCTGGGAACAGTTGTTAATGCTAGAGACATGTGTGCATATCAAATACACATCTGTGTGCATACGCGAAAAAGTGTGTGTGCACATATAACCAACAAGGTGGATGATTTCCTGGGTATGAACACATGATTTCTGCGGTATGAACACATGATTCCTGGGTTTATATTTTATACGCACACACACGTAGTGGATATGCACACAACAAGGTGGATGATATGCACACAATAGTCTATTTGACATGCACATAACGAGTATTTGATATGCACACATGGTTTGTGTGCATCAACACTTGAGACCATATGCACACACGAGGTATGCACACATGGTTTGTGTGCATCAACACTTGAGACCATATGCACACACGAGGTATGCACACGATAGTGTAATGGATGTGCACACGACAGGTTATTTGGTATGAACACATGGTTTGACTCACTTCTATTTATACTAGTAGAGAATCCTACTAACAAATAATATCTATCTCTCACTTTCCAGTAACAAATAAATATTATTTGACCCACACAAATAATATCTCAACCGATCCTATTATCAAAGGAAAGATCTCCTAAAACAATAAAATCAAGATAAGATAGAATCTTCTTTCTCTAAATCTTCCAATATGTGCAATCAAAACGATCTTGCCGATTTCAACTGCAAGATCTTCATGGAGAATCTTCACAACCTTCTTTTTATGATATTTACAGCTTGTTGTTGAGACGGCACTGTTGTTCCTTTGGAGGTAACAATTCGCTTAAAACACTCTTTGTTCCCTTTGCGTAACCACACTGTCGATTGTCCCTTGTAACATCTTTGTTTGATCCTGAAACACCTAGCAACAATATTAGTTGAATGCTTGTTATCATCAAAACCAAGGAATTCAACAAATTCCCCCTTTTTGATGGTGACAAACATCCTTGACAAATAACTCATAACCAAGATGAAGACATTAGCATGAAGAAAGGTTTTTCCTCTTAGACATTATAGTTCCTCTATAGAGACAGTAGAGATGAAGATATGATTAGTTCCCCCTCAGCTTGACCACCCATTATATTCCCCCTTTTGGCATAATCAAAAGCTTAAGAGTGGAATAAAAATTAGCAAATCAAGATAAGCATCCAACCCCTTTGTCATTAATATGAAATAAACGTGCAAGAACTACTGCACGGACAACTACAAAATAAGCAAACATGGTCAACATGCCATTCAAGGCAAACACAAGGAACAAAGACAAAGAAAATCAAAGCAACTAAGAGATAGATGAGCAGGGAACAAAAACGGGATTGATAAGCCTGAAAAGGATGAATCAGACACCATCAGTACATGTGGAGGGAGCTGAGGAGTGAGTAGCCAGTAAACCCTGCACATCCTCCCGAAGACGTCTTTGTTGTTCCGCCAATAGAGCAACCAGGCGAGGCAACCTCCTCACAGCCTTAGTCAAATCAGAATCATACTTGCCACATTCTTTTTTTTCCCCTCAGAGTATGCACCATCAGACTCATTCTCATCTATGTCAACCACTGGCTCGGGTTCAACCTTAACCCAGCCGACTCCTTCTTGTACGACAAACTGCATCTTGTGTAGGTTACTCGCATCAAGACCACGATAGAATAAAGATTCATCAGCCCCCTCTCTATACACCTTGTGATATTCCATAATTTTCTTGACTGCACTCGGGAATGGTAAAGCGTGCCTATCAGTGTTCCTCGCATGAGCCATATGTTGCATCATCACTTTGGGCAAATTGATGGCTTCTTTATCCAGCAGTTTGGCGAGGAGCACAATATCCAGGATCAGCAAGTTGTTGCGCTTTTGTTCCCAAGGAGTAATGTTACTGATGAGGTAGTGATAGAGTACCTTGTTGATCGCACTCATGGAGTTTGTGTGAAGAGAACCAGATCTGGGAGGAGAGGAGATTTCAGAAACCCGTTGAACAACCTCCTGGTAAGGAAAATCCTTGGGGCAATGACCTTTGGGGTACTCATCATAACCAAGGTGAGGAACCCCCAACAGAATGATGAGCTCCATGCTAGAGAACACATGAGTAGTTCCCTCCAGTGTATAGCTCCCTAGAATAGCATGGGGGCGAACCTCACTACAGAAGGTGGAGTGGAAGGCCCAGAGCTGCTCGTCGTCAACTGATTTAGCGTCAACATACAAATGTTCCCACTTCTGAGCTTGAAGAACAGAGACGATCTCTCCCAGTGCATGCGTCCCCAGAAACTCGTGATCTAGCAACAATTCCCTCATAACTCCTTTGTGACTCATCTCCTTGACCGTTCCAGTTCATCCTTTTGTTTGGATTTTGTCGGTTGACGACATTGACTCTTGCGAACTGGAGCCCTGGCCACTTTGGAGCGCTTGAGTTTGCGCTCAGACACCTGCTCAGACTCATCATCCGAGCTTACCGGAATTGCCTTGGCAACCTGAGCCCTTATCTTGGGTTTAGATGGGCCAGTCATTTTGACCCGGCTAGAAAACTTGAGACCCGCCGACGGTGATGCCTCAACCTCCTCCTCAATCATTTCCTTTTCCAAGTTACGCACAACCCCTTTGATTTGGGCCGTGGTAGCCGCATGAATATCCGTCGCAGTCGTCATCGCCATGGTGGCGTCGCCGAGGCATTCCTCCATCTCAGTCTCTGGTTGGGTGGGGTGGGTGGGGGAGGAAAGGACTTCCTCCTTGTCATTGGAGGAGACGACAATGGGAGCAGTAAGATTAGGGTTAGGGGTAGGGTGGGCGGTGGTTGGGGATGGTGGTTTGGGTGAGTAGGGTACCGTTGTGAGGATGGCAGGCAGAGGGGAAGGCAGTGGAGAGGCTAATTTTGAGGCGGTGGAGGTTGGTGGAGGGTTAGGAGCGTCTTGATGGGTGGTGGATGGGGTGGCTTGAGAGAGGGCGACGATGATGGAGGGGTGGGATCCCATCGCGGAGAGTTTGTGAAGGAGGGTTTGGGATCTTTCGGTGTCGTTGATGGTGACGTTGGGAGTGGAGGCCATTTGTGGAGTCTGGGAGAGGTGATCAAGAAGGCAAGAGAGTAAGAGATAGAGAGAGCAATAGAGCGGCAGTGAGGAGAATACCTTGTAGAGATCACCGATTAAATAGGAGCAGAGAGGCACATCAAATCTTTTCGATTGCCAAAGATATCTTTCAAAATCTTCTTCTTCCCTTCTTTTCCCAAATATTACAACCAAAATCATATCTTCAAAAAATAAATCTTGTAGAAGATTGCGTCTATGTACATCAAAGTCCATGTACATCAAAACGTCTTGCATCCATCAAATCAATCCTAAATGCACAACACTTTTTCCCACACTATAGCAGGCCATTATTGCACTCCAGACATGTCAACTCCCTTCCACGTAACACAAAGACGACGATCCAACTTTGCAGCTTTCCGAAAAAATAGAAGGGTGTGATGCGAGGATAACATTACCAGAGAGGGTACAAAGAACATCACACAAAAACATGCGAAAATATTTAATAATTTTTAATCATGAAAGAGAGGCTCCCAGTTGTGGAGGATTAGAGGAGTTCACAGGGATCTTCAAACATGATGGTTAAGGTAACATGTAGAGTCAACAATCGTTTGAGCTTATAATGAGGGATCAATACATCAAGTTGACTCTTTTGGGCCAAAAGAAAGCTGTTCCAAGTGTTATTATGAAGGCACATATGAGCATGAAAGAAAGTTTGCATATCAGAGATCTACAGGCAAACATGCTAAGCACTTTATCCACACAATAAACTAGGGAGAGGTTGCAAATCTAGACAAGACACTTAAGATAATGAAATACAATAAGTAATTTTATCCACTAATCAAGGGAACAAAATAAGTAGACTTTTACTTGAGAGAGATCATACCAAGTTCCATATGACACTGCTCAAAAGGTTCCCTATTGAGTGCCTTGGTGAAAATGTCAGCGATTTGATCCTTGGTTCCACAGAAGTCCATGGAAACCAACCCATCCTCCACACAATCACGCAAGAAGTGATGTCTTATCTCAATATGCTTGGTGCACGAGTGTTGTACATGATTATTGGAAATATTAATAGCATTAATATTGTCACATAGAATGGGAACATGGTCAAGAAGAATACCATAGTCACTGAGTTGTTGCTTGAGTCATATGAGTTGAGTGCAATAAGCTACGTCGGCTATATATTTTTCTTCTGCTGTAGACAAAGCAACTGAGTTTTGCTTCTTCGTCCCCTAGGAAACCAATCATGGCCCAAGAAATTCAGTCATTCCAGACATAGACTTTCTATCCACTTTATTCCCTGCGAAGTCAGCATGTGTGTATCCTACCAAGTCAAAATTGCATCATCTGGGATACCATAGACAAAGATCATCTGTTCCCATTAAGTATCTCAGTATCCTTTTTACTGCCTTGAGGTGTGTCTCCTTGGCTTCAGCCTGAAATCGAGCACATAGACACACACTATACATAATGTTAGGTCTACTAGCAGTAAGATAGAGAAGCGAACCTATGATTCCACGATAAAGTGTTAGGTCAACTCCTCTTTCATGTTCATCCTTTCCCATTGGATTATTTGGAGATATGGGAGTTGATAAGGGTTTTGCATCTGACATCCCAAACTTCTTGACGCCAATACTTTTGTTGATGGACCCTTGTTCCATCTTCTCCCTGTGAAACTTGAAGACCTAAGAAGAACTTTAGTTCCCCAACCATGCTCATCTCAAACTCACTGGCCATAAGACTTGAGAATTTTTGAACCAGTTTATCATGTGTAGACCCAAAAATGATGTCATCAACATAGATTTGCACCACCAGAGTGTTCTTTCCTTCCTTAAGAAGGAACATAGTCATATCAACCTTCTCGCAAACGTATCCATATGATAGGAGGAACTGTGATAGTCTATCATAACAGGCTCTGGGAGCCTACTTACGACCATACAACACCTTGTCAAGAATATAGACACGATCCGGTTGGGAAGCGTCTTCAAATCCAGGGGTTTGCTTCACATAGACTTTGATACGAATCGATCGGGTCGACTCTTCTCGCACACGGATCTAGATCGAGCAATTTACCGGGATCGCCAATGGGTTGTGTTTGGGATAGATTTGAACAAGTAACAAGGGTGACGTTGAAGGCTTAAGGGAGGAGATGATCTCAACTGAGGCTTAAGCTTTATAAATTCAACGTCCTTAGAAATGAAGTACAAGGTCGCTACTTATAGCCAAAGAGCTCAGCTAAAACCCTAATGGGCTTGGGCCTTATTCTAACTAATGGGCCGGCCCTCTTAAGCATAAGAGGAGCGCACACCCGAAATAGAAAATACATAAAATAGAAAATGCTTAAAAAGGAAACATACTAAAACAAGCAATCGCTAATAATAAGGAAATATATAATAAACTATGCTACGTCCGACTCCATGGAGGACGCCATGGTCTCGGTCGTCCCTGGCTCTTAGTGGACCCTCTAATGGCGGGACATGACCGCATCAGACTTCTTCCTTGAGAACTCAATTCAAGAAGGCAGTCTTCACATCCATTTATTGCAGCTTAAAGCCATGAAAAGTTGAGTATGCAATGAGTAATCGAATAGCCTCTAAGCATGCAACATGAGCAAAAGTCTTATAAGAATCAATCTCTTCCTGCTGGTTGTATCCCTTTACCACCAGCCTTGCCTTGTTCCTTATCACTTGTCCCTGATCATCCAGCTTATTTCTGAACACCCACTTGGTTCCTATCACAGTTTTGTACCCCGAACGAGGGACAAGCCTCCAAACCTTGTTCCTCTCAAACTGATGCAGTTCTTCTTGCATGACACTTATCCAATCCAATACCTTCAACACTTCACCTACAGTTTTAGGTTCTTACAAAGAAAGAAAAGCATTGAAAGTACAAAAAATTTGCGGAGAAGAGCAAGTACATGTTCCCTTTCGAAAATCTATAAGAATTTGATCCACTGGATGATCTTTCTTTTGGTGGTAGTTCCTCACATACAAAGTAGTAAGATCAAAGTCATCGGAGCTAGCAGCACCAGAATCTGGGCTATCTTCAGCATTCCCTTCAACATTAGGACTTGGACTTTGTTCCTCTGGAGGAACAGAAGGAGAAGTATACACATGAGCTTCTGCACTGGACTCTGTTTCACCGACAAAGTTATGATCCCTTGGATTTGAGGAGTCAGAGGATGCATCATGGCTTTCACGACCATGAGTCACATTGTTGATATCATCATCAACCACATTCTCCGTGGCGTTGCTACCTAGAAGATGAAAGCTTTCATCCTCAGGGGGAACAATATTCAGAGATATATTCATCCTTTGTTCCTGCACAAGGTTACCAGCCATACATTAAAAACAACATGAATGTTTTCCTCTACCTTGTTCTCTTGTTGAATACATTGTAGGCTTTGCTATGGAGGGAATATCCTACAAAGGTGCCTTCATCACTTCTAGGATCAAACTTTCCAAGAGAATCTTTTCCATTATTGTGGATGAAGCACTTGCAACCAAAAGTCCGCAGATGGGAAACATTTGGCTTCCTTCCCCTTAAAAGCTCATAAGGAGTTTTGTTCAGCAGAGAGTGAATAGTTACCCTGTTCAGTACATAACATGCAACATTCAAAGCTTCAGCCTAGGAATTTCTCGAAAGACCACTAGCAATTAACAGTGTGTGTGTCATGTCTTCTAGAGTCCTGTTCTTCCTCTCCACAACCCCATTTTGCTGCGAAGTTCTGGGAGCTGAGAAGTTATGACTTATGCTATTGTTCCGGCAGAGGGATAGAAACTGAGAATTCTTAAATTCTGTCCCATGATCAGTATGAATGGCACCAAAAGATTGTCCAAGAGCATTCTCAACCATTTTTAGCCAAGTCTCAAACTCAGCAAACATTTCATCTTTGGAGGATATAAAGAGGGTCCATGTATACCTGGAGAAATCATCAACAATAACAAATACATACAGATTCCCACATGACTCTTTGTACGCATAGGCCCACAAAGATCCATGTGGATTAGTTCCAAAGGGCGAGTAATGCTTACCTCTTTCTTGGATTTAAATGAAGATCTCACCTCTTTTCCTTTGGTACAAGCATCCAAACTTCATCACTTGTCATTTCAATCTTTGGAAGACCGCTAACCAGTTCTTGTCGATGAAGTTTGGAAAGAAGTTGGAGACTTGCATGTCCAAACCGCTTATTCCACAAGTCTGTTGTCTCAGTGATAGACGACAGACATAGTTCCTTCTCAGGGATAAAAGCAAGATCAACTTTGTAGACATTGTTTTCACAAATCCCCTGTAGCAGCATTTTCCCTGTACTTATGCACTCAACTTGGCAATCATCAGTAGTAAAAACTATCCTATTCTTCCAATTTTGAAAAAGTTGAGCAATACTAAAAAGATCGAGCTTGAGGTTATTCACAAGAGTCACATTATCCACAGTCACGTGATTAGAAAATCTTACCTTACCAAGACCACAAACTTCTCCCTTACTCTTGTTTCCAAAGGTTTTGGAAGCAGAGGCTCGTTGAAGTGAGGTGAAACAGCTTTTGTTCCATGTCATATGACTTGAGTATGTACTATCGAAGTACCAGGAACATTTCCTCACTTCATCCTTTATTGAAAAGATTAGTTCATATGAACCCACACAAGATTAGGCTTTCTGGGTTCGGGAGCAACATATTTGGTTTGAGCAGGTTTTTCATTAAGATTTTTTGTAGCAATACGAGCAATTTCCTCGTTGTTGCTTTTTAGAAGACACTCTCATTTGTAGTGACCAGCATGACCACAATACCAACAAACCCTATGACACTTTAAGTCCACATACTTGCTCTGTTTAGGCTAGATTGGTTTGTTGGCAATTCTGGAGTGAAAATCAATGTGATTGGGCTTACCATTCTTACCTTGCTTTAGACAGATAGAGTGAGCCTTTTGTCCATGATACCAAGGTTTGTTCCCTTCAGCCAAATTTGCACAGTCCTTCTTCAAAGAGTCTTGATTGTTCCCTTATGAGGAACTATCGCCACTTTCTTGGAAATACTATTTTCCTTTGGCCTTGGAACCTTGAACCTGGATGTCATCAACAAAAGACTTAGCTTGGTACCCAATGACAAAGCGAGGCACATGCTTCTTCCTTTTCCTATTTTCATTCTTGGATGCAACAAACTCAATACCTTTAGCCTTATTTTTCTATTCCTCATTGATCTCCGACAAATCACTAGATAACTTAGCATTGCTCAATTTTAGCATTAAAGATTTTGATTCCAATAAAGTAACAGATGCTTCCAAGGAAGTAATATTTTCAGTGAGCTTGGGACATTCTCCACAAGAGTTAGAGAAAGAGGATAAAACGTTCTCAAAATTGGTCACTTTTTCAGTCCAACCTTTGTTCTCATCGATCAAATTTGAGATCGTATCATCCTTTTCGTCAAGTTGCTCACTAAACCGACTATTTTCATGAGCAAGTTTTTTATGATAAAGATCAGTTGTTCCTTAGACTTGCTTTTCAAACTTGAAATGAGTTCAAATTCATTTACCTCAAAGTCGTTTGAGCTACCTTCAACCATGAGACACAACATGCTTAAGGAAGAGTTGCATTCTTTTGAGTCATGAGGATTCGCAATGGCCATCAAGCAAACATCACTTGATTGAGAAGATTCCTCACCTTCGGAGTCAGAGTCTCCCAAAGTTGTCACCGTTGGTTGTTTTTCTTCACGAATTGCAGGGAAACCTGCTTTTTTCTTGATGCAATTTTTAGCAAAGTGTCCCTTGTTTTGGCAGTGATAGCAAACAACATCCTTCACATCTTTGTTCCCTTCAGTGGAACGATGAGTGCCTTTGCTTCAAAACCATATTCTCTTCATCGCTCTTGTGATGAGAGCAACATCTTCATCCTCATCTTCGACTTGAGATAGGTCGAAGGCTCTTTCAACTTTTAGAGCAATGTTTTGAGCTTTCTTTGTTCATCTTCAACTCATCTTGGAATTTTGAACTGATGCATTGCTCTCCAGCTTGGCAACAACTTCTTCCATAGTGAGAGTGTTGATATCATTCTGGGCATAGAGGGCAAGAGAAATTGCGTCTCATTGAGGATTGAGACCTTGCATGAAGTGATGAGTGAGCTTCCAATGAGAAAGCTTTTCGCCAAGGAACTCCAGTTGGCCAACTACTCCTTGGAAGTGGGAGTAGAAGTCTTGAATGTTTTCGTTCTTTCCTTGGGAGATGAAATCATACTCCTTCATCAGGGCAAGGATTCGATTCTTCTTGACATCCTCATTGCCTTCATGGAGATGCTTCAAAGCATCCTAAATTTCCTTAGCCGTCTTGTAGCAAATGACCTTCTTAAGATCAGTAGGGAGCAAAGCCATATGAAGGATGTTTTTGGCTCTGTTGTTCTTCTCTAACTTTTTCGAGTCAGCATCATCATAGTCACCCATTTCTTTCACTTTTCTTGCATCCTTTTCATCAGGGATGGGGATGAGACCAACTTTGATGATTTTCCAAATCTGACCATTGAGGGAGCAGATGTCAGATTCAATCTGTTCAACCTACCAATCGTATTCTCCAGCCCTTAAAGTTGGAGGTTTCCAGAATGAATCAGTGATTGCATTGCTTGAAGACATCTTTCCTGCAAAGACTTAACGAACCCAATCTAGAGACCTCGCTTTGATACCAATTGTTGGATCGTTAGCGTTTCGTCTAACGGAACAAATGCGTTGTTCCCACAAAAGGTGCAACGTAATATTTAAGCAAGAAAGAATAACAGTAGAACTCTCTATTTAGAGTGGAAACCCCAATTAGTCAAATAACTAATCAAGGAAAAACCACTACCTTCAAGCTTCTCGCTTGAGAGGAATTTGAAGATGTCTACTTGTCTTATCGATTTCTCAATCGGTTACACTTGTAGCTTGGACTTCAAACCCTAGACTTCCACCTAGTTTTGAATCACTTCTACAACGATGAACACAAACTCACTCTCGAAGACTCACAGATGCCTTCACTCTTTTCTCTCTCACTGAAATGCTTTGAGTTCGTAACATAGAAATGATTGACTCATTTCTATTTTAACTAGTAGAGAATCCTACTAACAAATAATATCTATCTCTCACTTTCCAGTAACAAATAGATATTATTTGACCCAAACAAATAATATTTCAACTGATCCTATTATCTAAGGAAAGATCTCCTAAAATAATATAATCAAGATAAGATATAATCCTCTCTCTCCAAATCTTCCCATCTGTGCAATCAAAATGAGCTTGTCGACTTCAACCGCAAGATCTTCATGGAGAATCTTCATTATCTTCACAACCTTCTTTTTATGATATTTGCATCTTGTTGTTGAGACGACACTGTTGTTCCTTTGGAGGTAGCAATTCATTTAAAAGATTCTTTGTTCCCTCTACGTAACCACATTGCCGATCGTTCCCTGTGACATCTTTGTTTGATTTTGAAACAGTGAACAACAATATTAGTTGAATGTTTGTTATCATCAAAACCAAGGAATTCAACAACTTTTTCTGGTGGCTTTTTCCATTTTTGTTAAGTCGTTTTCTCATATTCGTCCTGTTATGTTTTGTTGTTGCATTATCATCATCATCAAACTAGAGGGAACGTCGTTCCAACAAGATCGATCTTCAAAAACTTTATGCAAAAGAATGAAAGAAAACCGTTAACTCGGCCTATTTTAAGTAATTTAATGCTAATAATTTCAACCCCATATGTCTTAAACATTTTCCTATTTTAAGTATTTAACGTATTTATAATGTAAGATTTGATAAAAAAAAAAAAAAAAAGAGAAGAATGAAAACTATGATTTACATTATTTTAATGACAACCCTCATTAACAACGTACATTTGATTTAGATATTTCAGGCTTATTTACGAAGTCTACTAACTTCATATCATAAGGGAGACGTAATATTACAAAATATATTAATTAATCTCATGATCTCAATTAGACCTGTCAACTGGGTTGGGCGGGTCGGGTTCGGGTCATGTCGGGTTCGGGTCAAATCGGATTCGGGTCGATCGGGTTGATAAAATTTTCGAGTCGGGCGGGTCGGGTTGGGGTTGACCCAGCGGGTCGAACATGCCCTTTTTTTATGATTATTATTATGAATTTTAACTTTATAAAAATAATTATAATAATATAATTAATATTATATTATTATTTAATAAAGTTTATTAAAATATTTAATATAAATGAAATAAAATATAAAAAATAAAGGGGACCTGCGAGCTCGGATTTGCGTTCGGGTCGAGTCGGGTTGGATTTGGGTTCGGGTCCTTCGGGTTCGGGTCTTTCTTGACCCAGTGACGTTCGGGTCGGGTTCGGGTTCAGGTCCTTTCAGGTCGGGTCGGGTTTTCGGGTTGGGTCGGTTTTTGATAGGTCTAATCTCAATTGTTAACTAATAAATCTACATGATTTTAATAATATCTTTTCGGAACTTAAGTTGGATGAAATTTTTAAATTAAACAATTTAACTAAATAAGTTTTATATATAATTAAATCGAACCCATGGTCATAACTTTTTTTAAAGGATGGATGATGTGTCGGATTATGATTGGATGGTTAATGATCAGACATATATGCGAATTGAATGTGGTGACGACATGTAGGATTTAAGCGTATCCTTTAGTATATATATATATTTTATAAGGTAAAAATTAGACTGATTCCAAGATAGTATGGAAGTTAGCCTATAGCATCCTTACGGATGAGAACTAAGAGTTCTGTGTTAGTTCTGATATCTTCCGAAGAAAGTCGATGGCCTAATTTAGCTATAAAATTAGCCACCACATTAATATCTCAAAAGATGTGGGAAATCTGCACTATCGAAAAAAGTTGTAGAAGATCTCAATATCTCATGGACAATGCCAGATTTTGATTAAGATATTGACAATTGTGAGGTTATCACATTCAATTTCATTGTTCTTGTTGAATTCCTTAGGTTTTGATGGTAACAAACATTCAACTAATCTGGTAACCAAGTGTTTCAGGAACAATTCAGTTGTCTCAGGGAACCATTGCAGCGAAGGATTACAGAGGGAACAAAGTTTTCTACACATGCTTTGTTACCTCTCAAGGAACATCAATGACGAACGAGAATCAAGCTGCGAATGGAGTGAAGGATATTCAGGGTGAAGATTATGGGAAATATCTTGACAGATCACACGGTCAAAGAAGAAGGATTTCGGCTGGAAGGATCTCGCCGATGGGAAGATTTGGAGAGAGAATTCGATTATGTTATCTTAGGAAATCTTTCCTAAGATAATATATTTGGAGAGAGAATAATTATATCTTCTACCGATTATATTATTTTAAGGAATCCCTTCTTTAGATAATATAGACAGTTATAATATTATTCTTCCAACCAATTGATATCTTCTTGTTACCAAGTTTAGAAAGATTTGTATCTTGTTACGATTGAGTTTTAGACGAGTTGTATTTATAGAAGTGTGGATTCATTTTCTATGTACGAACTCGGAGCATTAAACTGAGAAGAAAAAGAGAGTGAAGAGTTTGTGAGTCTTGGAGGGTTGAGTTCGTATTCACCGTTGTAGAAGAGAGTTTCAAATCTAGGTGGGAAGTCTAGGGTTTAGAGTCCATGCTACAAGTGTAATCGAACATGAAATCAATAAGACAAGTAAACGCTTCAAAATCCTCTCAAGCGAGAAGCTTGAAGGTAGTGGTTTTTCTTTGATTAGCTAGTTGGCTAATTAGGGTTTCCATTATACATCGTGAGTTCGTTCCTTATCTTTCTTGTTATATTATTCTGCTGCACCTTTTTGTGGGAACAAAGCTTTTGTTCCCTCAGACGTAACTCTAACGATCCAACAATTGGTATCAGAGTCTGGTGCTCTAGATTGTTTTCGTTATAGACTTTGCAGGAAAGATGTCGTCAAGCAATGCTATTGGTGATTCATTCTGGAAGCCTCCACTACTGAAGGCTGGAGAGTATGATTGGTGGGTGGAACAAATCGAGTCCCATATTTGTTCTCTCGATGGACAGATATGGAGAGTCATTGAGGTTGGTCCAACTATTTCGAACGAGAAAGATGCTACGAAACCAAAGCCAAGGGTTGACTACACTGATGAAGACTGGAAGAAGCTGGAGAAGAACAACAGAGCTAAGAAGATCCTTCACATGACTCTGCTCCCCTCTGATCTCAAGAAAATCATTGGTTACAAGACTGTCAAGGAGATCTGGGATGCTCTAAAACGCCTCCATCATGGAAATGAAGATGCCAAGAAAAAGAGGATTATTTCCTTGATGAAGGAGTACGATCAAATCTCTCAGGGAAAGAATGAACACATCCAGGAATTCTACTCTAGGTTCCAGGGGATCGTAGGTCAACTTGAGTTCCTTGATGAAGAAATGCCAGACTGGAAGCTCACTCATCACTTCATGCAAGGCCTCAACTCTCAGTGGGATGCAATTGCTCTCGCTCTCTACTCCCAGACTGATGTCAAGACTCTCACTATGGAAGAGGTTGTCGTAAAGCTTAAAAGCAATGCCTCTTTCTACAACCACAAGATGAACAAGAAAGGAGAGGAGAAGGCTAAAAGCATTGCCTTAAAGGTGGAACGCGCCTTTGACTTATCTTAAGTCGAATATGAAGATAAGGATGGTGATGAAGATGTTGCTCTCATCACTAGATCCATGAAGAAGATATGGTCTCAAAACAAGGACACGTTAAGTTCCTCTGAATGGAACAAAGACATGAAGGATGTCATTTGTTACCACTGTCAAAACAAGGGACATCTTGCCAGAAACTGCTTCAAGAAAAAGGCAGGTCTTCCTCCGGCTCATGAAGGAAAGCAAGCAATGGTCGCGGTAAGATAAGTCTTTCTAACCTCACTTCAACAGGCCTCCGGAGGTTCAATAACCTTTGGAAATAAGAGTAAGGGAGAAGTTTGTGGTCTCGGTAAGATAAGGCTTTCTAACCATGTTACTGTGAATAATGTGACACTCGTGAATAATCTCAAATTTGATCTTTTTAGTATGGCTCAACTGTGTCAAAACAAGAAAAATAGGGTAGTCTTTACTACTGATGATTGTTATGTTGAGTGCATAAGTACAGGGAAAATTCTACTGAAAGGGATCTGCGATAACAACGTCTACAGAGTTGATCTTGTTTTCATCCCTGAGAAGGAACTATGTATGTCGTCCATTGCTGGGACAACAGATTTGTGACATAAGCGGTTCAGACATGCACATCTTCAACTTCTTTCCAAACTTCATAGACAAGAACTGGTGAACGGTCTTCCTAAGATCGAAGCAACGAGAAAAGAAGTTTGTGATGCTTGCACCAAAGGTAAGCAGGGTTCCAATTTTTTGTTCTTCTCTAGCTTAACACTTGGTTTTTAATATAAATCGGTAAATCCTTAATAATGTCAATATTGGTGTCAGTTCTTGCGAGCTTTTTTGATTTCGATAGAACCCTATACCCCACTAAGAGATAACTAGTTGAGTAATAAATTGTGTACGTACTCTTAATTTTACTTCTAATTTCATCCATAATTTCTTCTATTTTCTTGTTTCCTAGATTTATGGCTCTCACCAATCTATATGTATTATCGCTTACCTTTTCTACTGTTTTCAAGGTATGTTTACATTGGAATAACATATGGTTTATATCTTGTGTTTGTGTATTGCAATGTATACAACCTTGGGGTATTACAACCCCTTTTTCCATCAATCTTGCCTTGGTTGGTATCCCATTCTTAATGATTCTCCAAAGGAAATTCTTACATTTTGGATATGTATCTAGTTTCCAAATCCAGGATGAGTCGTATGTTGTATATATTTTATTTGCTGTGATCTTGTCCATTGCAGACAATGTAGAGAACCATCCATTTTTGCTTGGTTCCCAGTACATTCTATCCTGGATGTTATTTAAAAGAATTATTATCGATGTAATTTGTATTACAAGTTCCGAAGGTAAATTCTGTTTTAGCTTGTCTTCTTTCCATTTTTTTTTTGTGTCTATAAATTCTGCAACATTTATAATTTCATTTGTATAAGGTGGTAGGCTAATAAGATCATGTAGCGGTTGATGTGACATCCATTTATCACTCCAGAATTTAATCGTTTTTCCATTTTTTAACTTGCCAAATAAGTCCTTTTTAAAAATCATTAGTAATTCCAGTCATTTTGGACCACTGTCACGAGCAATTACCTTTCTTCTCATACTGGAGTATATGTTGTGTTTGAATGTATTTTTCGGTAATTGTTTTAACCCAATAATTTTCCGGTTCATTCAATATTTTCCATAGAAGTTTGAATTGAAGTGATGGGTTCATGTCTTTTGATTTTCTCAGTCCAAGTCCTCCTTGTTTTGTCAGCTTGCATATTTTGTCCCATCCAATCAAAGGTTTGAATGATGGGTCTTTGTTCCAAAAGAAGGATTTATTTATTCTATCAAGTTCATTGTGTGTATGTGTTGATAACATAAAATTTTGCATAAGGAAATTTGGTATGGATGTGAGATTTGCTTTTATTAATTTGTTCTGCTAGCTTGTGACAATGAATTTTCTTTCCATTTAGTTAATTGTTGTTGTGAACTTGCTATAAGATCTGCAAATGTGTTCATATTGACTCTATCATTGATGATTGGACATCCCAAATATTTTTCAAGAGACGTAATGTTTGTAATAGTAAGAATTTATTGGATACTCAACTTTATGATATTAGGTACCTTTTTCGTGACTTGAAAGGCTGATTTATGAAAGTTAACCTTTTGGCCAAAGATTTTGCAATAGTCATCTACTATGTCTTTGATTTCCTTATAGTTGTCTTGTTTTGCTTTCGAGAAGATCACAATGCCATCATCAAATGCCAAAAAAGGGATTCTAGATCCATTTTTAACAATTTGAAAACCAATTGGGTTACAAACCCTGTCAGGAGCTTTTTGTAATTTCCTATCTAGGATTTCAGATCCAAGGATGAATAAGAAAGGTGACAGTGGGTCACCTTGTCGAAGAACTCTACTTGGATTGAAATTTTTTGTTGGTCCATTATTAACCAGTACCACGAAAGATACTCTAGTGATGCATTCCTTGATCCAATTAATAAATGTGTCATTGAAATTGACTTTTTCAAGAACTTTAAGGATAAAATTCCATTTGATACGGTCATATGCTTTTTCCATATCCAACTTTAAATCAATGAATCTTTGACTACCTTTTTTGGATTTAAATGAGTGAAAATTTTCATGAATAATTAGAATATTATTTTGGATTGCTCGATTTGCAACAAAGGCTCCCTAGAGTAGGTGTGGGCATGGGCAGTTAACCGAGATCTCGGTTAATCGGTCTTCGGTTAACCGAGGTTTCGGTTAGTGATTTTCTAATACCATTAATCATACTGTTAACCTAGGTTAACCGAACATCAGTTAACCGGAATTTCGGTATGGTTAATCGGTTAACCATAAGATTAAAAATAATCGAAAACAACTTTGAAAATACTTTAAGATGTTGTTTTACTGGTATTTTTTCACTTAATTTTCTTGATTAGTGGCGTTAGTAGGTAAGAGCAAATATGAGGACTCTATAAGCGGATGAGTTAGACAATTTAAGATAATCCATGCTAAATGATTCATGACTAAATGGTTACAAATAATCCAAATTGACATTACAAGTAATTCAACAATTATCATACATACAAATTGGATAAGTTATTTATTATGACTTCAGCGCGCATCATTTTACTACTTCATTACATTAAACATTCTATTCTAGAGATATTTTTCCACGTGTCGATGTAAGGCTACACTTTTTAGCAACTTTTACAATAGATTAAGACAACTTAGTTTTATACAACTTTATAACACTCATTTTCATAATATGATGTTCAGAAGGATGGAAAAGTCCATATATAACTATGTAATTAAGAGTCAATACAAAGAACAATTGGTTATTCATAGTTTTTATTACACATAAGATATGTAGATGCATGATAGGGAGTTTTGGAATGCCACCAAGATAATCTCGTAATAAATATGTTATAATGGAGTTAATTTCTTGTAAACCAAATCCATGCATGTATAGAGAGCGAGGGAGAATTGAACTAATTAATCATTTGTCACATGCAACATCTAAATGAGTCTTCAACCACTACACTAGCTTAATAAAGTCTTTACATTGCTAAACACATATTATTCATATGTTCGGTTAGTCGGTTAACCAAAGGTGAAAATATTACTAACCGTAACCATACCAAAAAACCGTAATTTTATTCGGTCGGTTAATTGTACCAAACTTTCGGTAAATGTTTGGTACGGTTAACCGCAAAAAGGGTCGGTTTTTCATTTTTTTGGGACGGTTTTTCAGTTTCGGTTTTTCATGTCCACCCCTACCCTGGAGTGGGTGGATTAATTTTTCCATTGTAATTTTCGGTCATGTTGTCAATATTTTCGATATAATTTTATAGATTGTTGAGCAAAGACAAATCGGTCTGTAGTGATTTGTCGAGTTCAGGTTTTCACATTTCGATATTAAGGATATAAATTTGTGATTGATTTGTTTTAGCATTTTGCCAGATAAAAATAAACTTTTCATTGCTTGGACAAATGGCTCCAAAATATCCCAATATTTTTGATAGAATTTAGCTGTCATTCCATCTGGCCCGAGTGATTTATCAGACCATATATTAAAGAAGACTGTTTTGATTTCTTCATTAGAGATATTTTTTGTTAGTTCAATGTTATTTTCAACTGATACTTCTGTATGGATGAGTTCAAGATTTTCCCGAAGTAAATTGTCATATGTTTGTTCACTTTTGAATCTTTTGATAAAATCATTTTGGATTTCATTTTTAATATTTTCTTATCCAATACCAATGATACCTTCTTGAGTTATGATTTCCTTTATGATTTTTCGGTTCCTTTTACCACTTGCTATTTTGTGAACATGGCTAGCGTTTGTGTCAATTAGTTTAATATGTTTAGATGTATTAGAGAAAGAATCTAAGTATATTAATAAGGTTTTTTTCTAGTGTGTGCCCATGGGCACACAATAAAAATTCTATGTTTAGTAATAATACTTTTTAGCCATTAGTTTTACTTTTTTCTAAGGATTTATGTAATAACCCTCATTTTTAGTAAGGGTATCTATGTAATTCCAACTCTATTTCTAATAAGGGAAAATTTGATATTTATTTCATTATTCCAAAAAAATAAATAAAATAGAGGCTCTTAACACAAGTTGTTACAACTTTAAGTTGTGAATTATTTAAGTTTATTTTAACATTTTTTTATTCTAAGTTTAAATAAAACTCTTCAAATTTAACTTAAAATATTTAAATCAAGTTTAACAATTTTTTGTTAAAGATTTAAGTATGGCTAAAGTCATTAGAATAATAACTTAAGCATTATTTTAGCCTAAGCTAATTTTTTTCTAAATATTAATTTTTTGGGTGAAAATAATATTAGAAACTTAGAATTATTAAATAATTAAGTTTGGGTAACTTTTGTAATTTTTGAAAATTATTCAAGGGCATTTTTGCCACAACTTTGATAGTTGGGGCAAAATTGCAAATAAGCCAAAATTGGGGGGGCACCGACTGGCACTGTTCATCATCTTCCCCAATGTGCCAGCCGAGAGCCCTTGTGCTCGTCCGTGACGGTTTTGGCCATAATTAGGCCTCGTTTTGGGCTCGACCCGATCAATTAATTCATGGGCTTTTTAGGGGAGAATTATACGCGCATAATCCATGAGGAATCGGAAGGAAAAGATCAAAGACGATATCAAATTTGAGCAAATAAGCCAAGTGTGTATTCGGTTTTGGCATTTTGGAAACTTGGCAAAATCGGGGCCAAATCGAGATTGTTTCCTTCGAAATTTTATACAGATTCGAAGAACTTTCCGATATCTTTCCAACCAGTATATATAGGATTTCAATCGTTTAGGCATCCAATTTTGCAATCAATGTCGAGAACCCTAAAAATCCGTCGTCCTCTGTTGTCGAGCAGATTCCGGCCTCTCCAGAGCTCCTTCGACCCAATTGCCGCAACCATTGTGTCTGCCAAGAAGTTCTCTTTAAAAGCCCCAACACCCCGCCTCCGTTCCTCCGCCGCCGGCCTCCAATTTCGTCGGAAACCTCCGCCCTCCACCGCTCCTGTTTTGCGTAAATCGGGTTTTGTCCGATTTTAATTTTAATTTTTTCTTTGTTATTATTTGGCTTAATCTAGATTAATTAAATTAATCTAGATTACAGAATAATTAGATGGGATTAATTTGATTTTATAAATACTAAAATTAAATTAATTATAATTATGTTGGGTATTATCTTAGATTATGAATGGTTAATTTATAACTTTTCATTTGGATAATATTTTGAGTTGGAATTTTTAGACTTATAAATAAATTATGAGATTAATTTATTTTTGAAATAATTATTTGATTATTTAGAATATACGACTAATGAATTTTTAATCGTACAAATAATCGTTTTACCGATAAACCTTGAAAAATTGAATTGTTTGGAGATAAATTAATTCAATTTAAACTCAAATATCAATATTGAATAAATTATCTAATTATAATTTATTGTTGTGTGATTTGGGTACGCCTCAGATTTGCTTCTGGAACGGAATTAAAGCAGGAATTCACTTTGCGACTCGGAAGCAATCATTCCCGTGATACCGTTCATCTTTCCGTGATTCAAGGCAAGTGGCGGTTCGCTCTTGCATATTTATTCCATTTTTATCTTAATTGATAATGAATTTCTTTTATCAGTTGAGAACTTGTGTGAATAAATGGTGTGATAAATAAACCTTATTATTAGGTTGTATAATATGCTAGCTACGACCCTTATATAAATTGATATTAATATTATAGGGTGCTAGATATACTTGGTGTGGATTTGTTGTGCATTTGTGTGGATATATAAATGCTAGTTTAATACGAGTATTCGTAGGAACACTATTTTCTTGCAAGGTTTAGTCGTTTCTTTATTACTTGGTATTATGAGGATTATTGCCCTAACGCTTTTGGTCATGAACTACCATTATTCGAATATAGATGGTGGTGCACTTAGCTAGTGCCAATATTCGGGATTTATTCACATTCTATATCTCATTGTGAGATCTGTTTTGGAAATTAAAAGCTTTAACGTTAATGCACGTTTTCAAAGCATACTCTCGAGCGAGAAGTACAACGTGGAATCCGCCCGAACTCTTGCTTTGAAGTAAGTCTTTTTTCCAATCTGGATTTGCATTATGCGGTGAGGTTGGTCGTAGACCCAAATATTCAAGGTCGGTTTTCAACAAGGTTATTAAAATCGGGATTTTAGGATCGGATCACAGGGGACCCTCTGGATCGGATCGTAAAATCGGATCGTAAAGTCGTAAGATTTTGTAAACAAATAAAAGTTAAATTAATAATAAAATATGAACGTCATTTAACAAAAATATAAATAGATATTTAATATTTTAAATATTAAACTTAGAACATTGATACAATGGACCATTGATTCACCGAAACTCAAGCCATATACTCTACATTGTCAAAACTAATTGGATTTAGGACATGCATAAATGAGACATGAAGATTTTGAACAAACATTATAAGGGTTGCTTTAGTTTTTATCACGCATGAGTGGAATTTTGGGATTTCGAGCGTGACTACATGGGAGAGACATATATATAGAGAGCGTAAGTATGAGAGAGGTGGAAATTTGGACAAATTGGGCTCTCAAACGGGGTGTTAGTAGCTCGTAGAAGTTCAACGTTAGGATCTTACTCGGATCTTAGAATCGTAAGTTTCTACTGATCCTTTGAGATCATGTAAGATCCAGAGTTAGATTTTGACATTAATAGATTTTAGTAATAGATCTGGATCAAACACCCTACCTTGGATCGTAAAATCTTAGGATTTTAAGATCCGGATCTAGATTTTAATAACCATGGTTTTCAAACTTTGTGTGAAATATAATGTTCTCAAACAAACATACGTACTCTTATAAGACTCACCTTCTTTGGAGTCTTCTCTTGTTGCATTCGTATTCGTAATTTTAGTGGGAGTGTCCGAGTTATATATTGTATACCGACTATTATTCGAGAGACAATGACAGCAAGAACTATTTTGTTTGAGCCCTTGTTTAGTCTTTCACTAGACTAATCAACCTTTCTTTTACTTGCATGGTTGGCTGGTGTCATCCGTCCTATACGGCACATCAGGTACAACTTTCCAAATTGAAGATGCGGGAAGAAGACGTTGAAGTCAGCTGCATTTCCTTTGGTTATTTTAATTGTTAAACAAGGTTTAGATCCTGTTCGTGTTTTTGAATATTTAAGTATTCCGCTTACATTTTGATATATAATATTGGGTTACCGTCTTTGCAACATCATTTATAATACAATCTTGATTTTCATATATATGTTATTGTTCGTTTGAAATTATTATTTTGCGATCAATACTGTAAGCCTTGCGTGATTTCGGATATGCGATCTGAGGTCACTAGCGATAATATATCTAAGGTAGTTTAGGGGTGTTACAGTTTATCCCATCCACTTTAAAGAATATTTTGAAAATAATTTCCAAATGTAAGCTTTTAGAATGTGCCCATTGGCACACACTAGAACAACCGAATTAATAAATATAAAGAAATTAGCAATTTTTACCCCAAAAAAATATTAAATTGTAATATTAGGCTTATTTTTTTCCAAATAACATTCAACCATTATTTTTATTACACGTGTACTCTTTCTAGGGGCAAAATAAGTAAAATTAATTGCATGAGTAGTTAGTACCCAAATGCCACATTCTTTCGTTTTCCAGAAAAAGGTTAAAAAATTTAATTTTATCTTTTATTTTAGTTATTTTGTATTTATAAAAAGATAAACCAAATTATTTTTCAATAATTACCCACAATTAAAAATGTCTGAAATGCCCAATTGTGAAAATGAAAAGTCATTTCTCAGCCAAAAAACTACACTAATTTCCCGCCAAAATTCTTAAAAATCCTGAAGCGACCATTGTTGTCCATTCTCCATCAAGATTCAAGCGTTGTAAACATCTCTCTGAACCTTTGAAACTTCATTGTTGTCCATTCTCCATAATCGTCCTACATTTCAGCCGAAATTATAACCTTCGAAAAAACCCTAGAGATCTATGACGATTCTAGGAGGCGGTAAAGATTATAGTCCAAGGAAACCAACTAGGGGAAGAGGAAGACGAAAGATGATGACGCATGGGAGCAAAAGAAGAATAAGCACATAGACAAAGTTAAGCAAAAAGGTAACTAAGTGAAGTATGACAGAGAGAAGAAATCGGGGAAGGCCGGATCCATAGCCTGGTGAAATCAAAATCGAAAGAGGCGAAGTCCACAACGAAACCAGTTATTTAACAATTTGATATATATTGTGCAACAGGGTGTTTGGACTAATAAAAGGTCACATATATATTATCGCATGAGAGGAGAGTTATGTTGCCTGATAAGACTGTTTGAACACTGTTAAGCAACATGCTGATGGCAAGTGGAAATGAGAGTTCGGCTGAGTCGGATGCGACTTCATGGCTGCTCGTAAAGAGGTACAAGATCTTCCTGCCAAAGACGAGGCAAACAACACAAGATAATACCCCATAAGCCACTCAAGTTGCCAATGCTAGCTTGATTGCACACCTGTCTGCCCTGGCATTGCCTTTCCCTAGTTCATTCGCAACTCTCACATTGCATTACTTAATCGATCTCCAGTTTAATTAACTAGTACAACCCTATCAACAATTATTATTTGTACACGTAAACTCGACTTGACCGATATGGCTCGATAATATCAAGTTTTGGTCAAGAAAGTCTCAAAGGATAGATAGCAAAATTAAAACAATACCTTGTAGCACCCATGAAGTCGAGGCAGAACATGTACCCCATAACCTGTTGTTAAGGCTGGAGAGACACAAATGATCGATCAAGTAGCTAAAGTACGTGTCAGTCTGTGCGCACTTGCGCGTACAAGCCCGGTACGTAAGCCTAGTTGGCAATAGGAGAAGTAGACCATTAAGCTTATATATTAGTCTTGTTTAGTTTTATTTCCGATGTGGGATAGTATCTTAACATAATTAATCTTATATATAACCAAAATTCGTCTAAGAAAATTACATAAATACCTTATAGAAAATGCAGATATGTTAACTGTTGCATTGTCGATGTATCCTGCTAAATAGATCAGGATAGAAGAATACCATAACTACACACTGCTCCAGATACCAAATATTAAGTCACAATGGTAACTAGTTAGCTATTACCATATATATTCCGTTTTCAACAACTCACCAGAGCATCGCGCCCGAAGAAATCGAGAGCTTCACAATAAGAGTGAGGTCATGGAACGCGGCCTTGAGAATCTGTTCCATGTATCAGAACACCAGCCTCCGGACACATATAATCATGCAGAATACGAACATCCACCTCAACACAACCAAACTACTCATTGCGCCAGCGATCCCCCATCCCAGCTTGAATACAAAGATCCATGAAAGAAGCACATGAAGCATGAATGTTAATGGGGAAAGGTGTCCAATGATCAAGTTTTTACGTTGCATTTGCAAGAACATTTCGGTTGTCAAGATGAAGACGTATGCGTAAACAATTCCTATGAACCATAACGAGATTCCTACTACCACCTCTGCAATGCTCTCATCTTGCCCGATTCGTTTGAAAATGGGTGTTGCAACACCGAAGAAGGTGACGATCAAGGTTGTTGTGACGGTGAAGTTTATTGTGATTCTTTTGGACACAAAGCCTTGATTCCCTAATTTTGAGGACTCTTTCGATGCCCTTGCAGTTAATTCCCTTTTGTTTATTACATTCTTGTTCCTTAGTCTTGTTGGTAGAATTCATGCTTATCAATAGTAATTATGAATGTACATATGGTTCCGTGTTTTTTTTTATCATATCTTGTAATCACTTGTTTCATTTATTGTGTGTCCCTTGTAGGGATGACAATGGGTCGGGTGATGGATGGAAGTGCTCCATCCATCACCCGTCTGTTAACCTTTTCAGGTGCATCCATCTGTCATCCGTCGGGTGAATCGGTGGGGTCGGGTCATCCATGGATGATTAATAATAACGATTTAATATAACTTATAATATTCATTCTATGTATTTTAGGACATGTAGCACAAACATTCTTGTTAATATTATACGTAATATGGAATAAATAGGTTATAAAAAAGATCCTATAATACATAAGCAACATTTGAATGAAAAATGAGAACAATATCGACAAAGTAAAGTTTAAACATTTGTGAATTTTATACTAAGGATACACAATTTTATATATATATTTCGAGTGTATTGGGTAGGTTGATGGGTGAATAACTTCATCCGCATTCGTCCATCACCCAACATTTTTCGGGTTTTCACCCGACTTTTCGAGTTGGGTGAGTCGGGTATTCATCGGGTGCGGGTGAGATTGTCATCCCTAGCCCCTTGATTAGTTCCTTGTGCATATTGTTTTTTATTTTTCGATGATGCCAAAAGGGGAAAAAGTTATTTAGGGACTAAGACCAATAGGATGAATGAAAAGCTTACCAATGATAAATGATTAAGGGGGATTTTGGAACTTTATGCTTTGGCTAAGGGGAAACTGTATTGTTTTTTGATTTCCACATATGCATAAAGTATGTAATGTGTTGTTCATAACATATATATGTAATGTGTTGTTCATAACATATATGATGTTTAATAATCGGTGTTGTTAGGAGTGTTTGGAAACATTACTGTGTTGTGTCTTAATTGTTCATATTGTAATCGAATCATTATTAAAATAAGTAGTCCTATTCAAAATCTTTTTCCAAGAAAAATGTAGTGGGTTTTCTCCTAGATAACTAGCTGGTTATCAAAGGTTTCCACTATAAGAAACTCATCTATGTATTTGTCTTGTTAATCTGTTATTACACTGATGCGTAAGGAACCAAACCTCTCTAAGTCTCAGTTCCCTTTGACATTAACACACCTATGATCCTACACAATTCCTAGCAACTTAGCTCTCCATAGTGATGTGAAACGATCCACGTTAGGATCGTTTGTAATATTTTGTCTCGTTTTCGAAACAAGCACCTTTCTTCAAAACCTTCAAGAACCAAATAAGTAGGCAACCAACGTGATGACGCCTAGGATATAGTAACAAACATTCAACATGATGAATCTTCTTGGGAAGCAAACATTATTGCTTGATTGAATTATTGGATAAAGGTTGAGTCTTTGACTCGTTGGGGATGCCCAATTGGTTTAACAGGGAGAATTTTGACTTTATGAATTAAACCAAAAACATAACATAACTTTTATTAATGGACAAAAAGGGTTTATATAATCTAAATCTCATGCCCTAATGGCTTGAAAAATAAGAAACAATAAAATATGAAAAAATAAGGAAACTAGAAAGATAACAAACTTGTTAAAGAAGAAACGAGGGAACCAAACAAGCTTTGGCCATAATTTTTATTATCTAATCCTAATAAATATTAGGGCTTTGATCATATGAGAATAATCTTTGTGGTATAAAATGATAATGCTCCATAGCCCTTGGATGGAAGAAAATCCAAGGGCTTGGATCAGACTTTCACTAAAGGCGTCATGTGCATGACCCCCATTGTTGACTGGCCAAATTTTTTCGAGCCCAATTTTCTTTTCAAGCAAAATTTTTCTTTTTCTTGGCCAAATTTTTTAATGCACATTCCTTGCCAAAGTTATGCACATTTTAGTAACATTTCATGCACTTTAGAAAAGAAACCCAAAACATGTAAAAAACTAAATGAATTGCACATCTAGTACAAAAATATATGCACATATATACTATTTTATGTGCACATACATGCTAAAACTCATGCACTTCAATATTCATTCAGCCACTATCTAAAACTCATGCATATTTTAAATATAAACCAGATATATGCACACATAGTAGAAATTATGTGCACATACAAGCCATTATTCATGCACATACACGCATAGACGTATGCACTTCACACGTAATGCACTGAATGTGCATGCAAATTTGCTTGAATGTGCATAATGTTTGCACAGTATGTGCTACTACAGATTAGGTGCATATATAAGTCATTATCCATGCACATATACGCATAGACATATGTACTTCACATGTAATGCACTGAATGTGCATGCAAAATGGCTTGAATGTACATAATATTTGCATTGGATGTACAAGAAAAACGCTGGCTCCGAAGAGAAACATTTTAGGAGCGAAAAAGATTGGATAGTTAAAAGTGCATGAAATCTTACGTGAATGTGCATAATTTTTTCACTAAATGTGCAGAGAAAATTTTGGCCCGGAGAAAAAAAAATCACATGGAAAAAAATTGGTTTCGTAAAAAAAAAAGTTGTTCGGTCAACGCGGTCATAAGTGCATGAAATCTTGTTGAAATGTTCATAACTTTTGTACTAAATGTGAATAAAAAAAGCGCCCGAAAAAAAAGTTGATCGGTCAACGCCAAACAAAAGTGCATGAAATCTTGTTGGAATGTGCATAACTTTTTCAATAAATGTGAATGGAAAATTTTGGCCCATAAAGAGAAATTTTGCCGAAAAAATAAAATAAAATTGTTGACTAGTCAACGCTGGAGTTGACTCACTTAAGTGGTCTTGTATACGACACATGACCACTTAAATGAAGGTTTTATCTTCACCCTTGGATGGGAGCCCATCCAAGAATGGAGAGGCATTCTCATTTTACAAATGGGCACCCATTCTCACATGATCAAGCCCGTAAAATTAACTAATTAAATTCCTGAATGTAAAAGATAAACATATCCAAAACACGCAGTTTTTATTTTGATTACATCAAACCTTAGGACCCATCTAAACCACATGGCAGTCCTAAATCATCCCAATGGATGATCTTTACAAACTTTGTACTGAACAAATCAAAAGTAGAGTTCAGTTTTGTGAACTCATATCGGAACTCATGTTAAATAGACGAAATATTAACTTATCTAAATCTAACTAATTAAGAAAAATAATATTTTCCCGTTGGAAATGGTACTGCCTTAGTAAAAAAAAGACCCTATTCCTGTTGGAGTTTTGATTTTGTATAAACTATAGAGTTGTAGATTTGTAAATCATATTCCAACACATCTTGAATCATCTCAAGATCAATTTTCTAGACAACAATTATTTCTGTTTTATCGAAGATTGTTTAGAATGTGACGGAAATTAAAAACTTCGAACTTCCACGTGACTTTCCTTTTACTTGAGCTCTTCCTTGCATGCCTATGACTTGTCCTTCCAGCTATCTATTAGTTCTGGAAGAGTAATGCATTTCCATTGGGGCACGAACAAGGCAAAGTTTCCATGGTTCAACCATCACAACCACATCATATTTATAGCCTTCCACATATCAGAGCAAAAACTGCTCCCTTCAAGGAATGTTTGAACATTTGAAAACAAAATAAAATGGACTAGGAGTAAAAGTTACTGCAAGGAGGCCAATATGCACATGTGGGGGCAACTCCAAGAATGGAGTTTAAGGGGGTCGAGGGAATAACTAGTTGGGGAGGGGATTCAGAGTTGACCATCTCCGGAGAATGGGTCACTGCACCTGAGGATAAAAACACGAGGCTCAGAAGAAAATGTCACCAACGTACCTGGAGGAGGTACAAGTGTCAACAAAGGATACAGTATGGGTACAAGGAGCGGGAGGGTGGAGGAAGGGGCAGGCTGCTCAGTGGACGGTTAAGAGTAAGCGCAGATGAGATGTTGGGGTTAGAGAAGAAGGGGGAAGGTTTGAAAGCAGCTACCAAATTTAGGAACTTCAGCACATCAAGGATAGTGGTTCCCCTTGGAGCAGAGCCAAAATTATCAGTTGGAGAGAGCTCTGGCATGGCTGTGTTGTCAGAATGGGCCGCTTTGAGGAGCCGGAGGGTGTTGCTCTGGATGAGTTCCACCGGCACGGTCACGAACGATTGACCGCTGCAAACCAATTTCGGCGAATCACATTCTGGGGCGGAGGAGGATGAGGTGTTGAAAGATGAGAACTTCGCAGATTTCTTCTTCTTATGAGTGGTCTTCGGTTTCCCCTCGTCGGGCTAACTGGATCGACCATGGCCTGAAACATTGACGGGGAAGTGGCAAAAGTGAGTGAGGATTGGGTGGCGGCTGGGTTTAGGTGAAGAAAGATAGGAGAATGTATCTCTCTAGGGTTCCATTGAACTCACCCGGAAAGGACGAACCATGATACGAAGCTATCTTCCAATAAACATTGTCCACACAGTGTTTAGAATTAAAAAAACAAAAAGAATAATAGAAAATATGATATATTAATGGCGGAATTGCATAAACTATCAGATTTTGAAAGTCCGCTTGCAAAAATACCAACATTTGAAAAGTATTGCAAAAATAAAAAGGTAAAATAAATTATGAATAAACCTTTTTCAAAAAGCATAAAAGTGTTTTAGAAAGGTTTAAAGAGGAAGTTAATTCTAAACGGTTATATGAGTAGGCCTAATCAAGTACTTGTTCAACCGGTAGCAGTTCATCTTCCCCAAATTCTTTTCGCCGCTGAAGAACCTTTTTTCCTTTCATCCCCGAATCGTATTCCTCAAACCAAATCCTAAATCCCCAAAGTCGAGAAGGCGAAACCCTTTGTTAAGCCCTTTCTGAAGCCATTTTTGAAGCCCTTACTAAATCCGCATATCGAGAATGGTGAAGACAAGAGGTTTGCAGTCTGCGAAAGCTAGAGTCGAGAAGGTGAAGGCGAAGGCTTCTACAGTTTCGAGGAGAAAGAGGGTTGAGGAAAGCGAATAACATCCGGCGAATGCGAAGGCGGCTACTGTGGCGAGTGGCCGAAAGAAGAGAGCCTACAGGTCGTCGGAGGAAGAAGAATCACCGAGTCCAGTCGTTTCGATGCAGAAGAAGAAACCGAGAATCTCGGAGGCTGAAGAACCAAAAGCCAAGAGGTCGAGGAAGGAGCCATCGAAGTCGGTTGGCGGGGTTAGTGGTCTTCTCTAACTCTTGAATTACCCGGGAAAAAAAATATTTTGTCTTTTTTTTGTGATGCATGCTAGGTTTAGGGTCTGGACAAACTTCATGCTAAAATTAGGCTTATGTGAAAAACAGAGCATGATTTACTCTGTAAAAAACAGAGCATGGAGAGGTCTGGAAAATTCATAGTATCATAAACAGTTACATCCATATTACTTGACAAACCAAAATGTATGCTGACGAAACGAATTATCTTACCTGACAAAGTAAGTTTTCGGGTTTATGTGAATATGAATGTCATATATTTGTTGTGTGGTTAGAATGTCATAGTAGCCTGATTCATGTTGATACAAAATTGTAAGTTATACTCTAGGGTAAAGACTTTTCCTGAACAACTTCCATTTGGCCTGGCAAACCAAAATGTAGTATGACAATTTATTTTGTATCCTGAAAACATATATCTTTACCTGACAAAGTAAGATGGTGCCTTTCTTTCTCTTATGTGAATATGAAAGTCATTCTTACCTGTCATGTATATGTGAATGTCATTCATTACAGATAATGTACAAGTGACATTCTGAGGAGTTGTTTTATGGTCGGATAAATCAGAACTCAAGGCTTCAGTATCTGAATTGTATCGAGAACACCCTAACTCGAACAGACTGGCAGACAGTTCTACAGGGCCCCTTTGGCCCAATAATCAAAATTATGAAAAACTTGAAACTGTCTGCACAGCTGATTCACCATGTGTTGTTTAGGCAACTGGACACAAAAAAACAGTTTGAGACATGGTATGATCTTGGTGGACAACCATGTAGGTTTTCAATAGAGGAGTTTAGGCTAATAACATGACTGAATTGTGGGATGCCCGATGAGGAGGACACTATGGAGGATAAGAATGCAGTCTTTGATTTTTTTGGTGTGAGGAGTATTACCATTGCTAACCTTTTAACCAAGTTCTTATCGTATCGGGAGAAAAATGTATTTAAGCTGAAGATGGCCTTGTTGTTAATTCTTGAGGGTGTTGTACTTGGGGGTGATAAGAAGAGGAAGGTCAGACCCTTACATGTAAAATTGACCCAAGACTTGGATCGTTTCAATAATTTCCCATGGGGTAGGAGTGCATATATTGACCTCCATCAAAGTCTGGCTTCTGCTTTGGACACAAGAATGGAGTCAGTTAAGGCTGCACTTGCACGTTCAGACAATGCCAGAGCAGGATACACCATAAGGGGTTTCCCGATGGTGTTTCAGGTAATGTGTTAGTAGTTGAATATGTAAAACTGAGAAAGGTTAATGCCTCTAGTCATAATTGTGGTTTAATTCTAATTCTGTTTATTTCAGATATGGTTGTATGAGGCAGTGCCCCATTTTGGCAGAACATTTGCCCAAAAGCTGAATAAAGTTGTGCAGCCCCGAGGTGTGAAGTGGCTTAAAACGAGTAGGCCAAGCTTGGATTTGATTTCTGATGCCCTAGATGGGACTTTCGCTGCTAAACAAATCCTTGTTGAGGAGGATGGAGAGGACTTGGGAGAAAGTTGTTACTTCCCGGAGGAGGAAGGACACAAATCCTTGGATGAGATTGTTAAGCAGCTGAAGCCCAAAAGAAAAAGGACTGGTAAAAAGGACAAGGGAGTTGGTAAGGGAAGGCAAGCTGGAAACATTGAGGGTTTGGACCAAAGGCAATTGATGTGTTGTTTGAATGAATTGCTTGAAACGATGCATACTCTGAATGAAAAGCATGATCTGTTAAGGGAGGAAGTCCTTGAGTTAAAGAAGTTCATAAGAGGCAAAGCTCCTACAACAGTGGCATCTTCATCCAGTGATGATAGTGCTCAAGACATCAGAGAACACCGGGAGCCAGAGTCTAGGGAGGTTAAAAGTGATGATGAATCCAACATTACCCAACACCAACAGAGCATGAGGGAGGTAAAATCAACAGATCAGAGTGATGAGTCAGAGCATGAAGATGAAGAAGAGGAAAAGATAGAGTCTGAAGATGACGAAGAGAATGAGGCCGAAGGGAATGAGTCCAAATAGGGAGAGTCCAAAGAGAATGAGTCCGAAGAGGGAGAGACTGATGAGGTATGCCCAACTTTTTCAGTTATTATATGTACAGTTCAGTCCATATATGCACATTTCAGTCCATTTGTGCACATTTAAAAAAATAGGTAGGTTATTTTAGACCATATATCATCGTTTCAGTAGACAGTTCAGTCCATATATGCACGATTCAGTCCATATATGCACATTTCAGTCCATTTGAGCACAATTCAAAAAATATTTGCTTATTTCAGACCTTATATCATCGTTTCAGGAGACAATGGATGGAGAGCAAGATGATGGTGCAATTGTGTTAATTGGTGGACAATGTGAGGTGAAGAAGGTTGGATCGCCCACATATGCTTATGCTGCAGATAATGTAGTTTGTCAGGAAGAGGCGGGTGAAGATGTTGCAATGGTAAATGAGCAAGAAGTTCAAGGGGATGCAACAGATTCACTGTCAGTTCTTATCCGGACGGCTACAATACTACAGGGGCTAACAACTGAGGAGGGGGTAAATAAGGCAAATGAGGAGTTGGTTAATGAGGCAACACCACAAGATGAAGAGGGACTCAACAAAGAGTTGGTTAATGAGGAGTTGGTTAATGATGGGACTATGGTGGCAACACAAAATGAGGTGGCAACAAAAGCAGTGTCTGATGAGGGTCTGCATGACGGAGTTATGGAGGGACTCAGCAAGGTTGAGGACAGAATTCTGGAGGAACCAAAGGAAGATGTTGTGGAAGGAGGTAGCAAGATTGATGACGGAGGTGTGAATGCTGAGGAGGTAGCAAAGGGAGGTGATGTGGAGGGAGAGACCAAGGTTGATGACCAAGTTGTGGAGGAACCAAAGGGAGATGTGGAGGGACTCAACAAGGTTGATGAAGGAGTTATGGAGGAATCAAATGGAGATGTTGTGGAGGGAGGTACCAAGGCTGATTAGCGAGGTGTTGAGGCTGGGACATAATTACAAGGTGAGAAGGTATCAAAGGTTGATTGTGATGACGTAGGGGATGATGAAGGGGAGACCAATGAGTCCAAAGTGCCGAGGAAGGGGAGACCAAGAAAGGGTCGCCAAGTGCAGAAAAAGACATCCAAGTCGCACTCGCGAGCTTGCTGCGGCGACAAAATCACCCTTCCGCAATATGGATGAGCAAAAATTGGCAAAAAAGATTACCAAAAATAGTAAGGTGGAAGGGATGACAGACCTGGTAAAGTGGATGCAAAGTGAGAGGTTAGTGACTTAACCATTCTACTCAACTTAATATGACCGGAAAATGATACCTTATGGACTGACAAGCTTATATATTGCCTGTATATGTACTAAAAATATGATTCCTTATGGACTGCCAAACTGATATATTGTCTTGTTTATTTTTCAAATGAATATGTACCATCATGCAGTATTGAACCCCGAATTGGACCAAATGGGCAAGCATTGGATAAGAAGTTCTTTGAGAAATTGTTTGCCCCAAAGGACTGGTTGGTCAGTGATGTAATATTCCAATGCATCCTTTCAAAATATTGTTCCTGCCTTTGTAACATCGTTTTCAGTGGATACATTAACATTGTTGCACCATTACAGCATCTGGAGCAAATGATGTTCCTTTATCGTCAAAGGATTTCAGAGGATCCGGAGCGGTTTTCGAAGGTGGTTGTGCTTGACACATTTTGGCAAACCCTGGTCACCTCTGAGTTCAATCGCTTCCAGAAGGACTTTCCATACAAAGGTGAGGATGCATTGATTAAATACATGATGGGTGCATGTCCGGCTGATTATGGCAAGAGATGGGATGATGCGGAACACATATATGCGCTCTTCAACATCACAGAGTCCCACTGGTTTGCCTTAGAAATTGAACTATACGACTGGGGTGTGACGGTGTATGACTGCAATGTGGATCTGTACTCAGACAAGGAAATTTTCGAGATGATCCAGCCCGTCATTCAAACTGTTCAAAGATATGTCAAGATGTATGAGCCACTGGCAAAGAGACGTGAACCATTATTGGACAAGCCAATGTCTGTGTCTCGTCGTGATAACATTAAGCAGAACAAGCGCGAGTAAGTATATGTGTATTAATACAATGATTAATCCTTATCAAACTACAATTGATATACATTATAACTTCTTTTCTACATCTTGCAGAGGAGATTGTGGGGTCTACACCTTGAAGCACATTGAGTTGTTGATGCTTGACATGACAGACATGGATCTTGCGTCCGACAAATTCATAGATGGACGCAGAAATCAAATGGCTCATAGTATTTTTAGATGTCGTTGGGATGGTTTTTAAAGACATTTGATTTTAATGTGATAATTGTATTGTGTTGTTGGGAACCATTCGACAAGGAAGACATGTGATAATTGTATTTTAATTTGGAAGATCGTGTTTTCAGGATGTTTACATGCTTGTGATGGTGTTTAAGTCAGGACATATTCTCGTTTTACAAGCAAGTACCCCAGTTTGTCAGGTCATTTTCAGAGCATAAACCTATGCTTTTCAAGCAATTTGCAGGTATGCACATTTCAGTCAAGAGCTGGACACACCATAAGGAGGACAAAGTTATCGTTTTCATAATTCATAAACTAATGTTCAGGGCAAACGCATTAATATTTCAGAGCAATAACAACATCGAATATGTCAATGCTTGTTCAGGACAAATGTAACGTTTTCAGGACAACTCTTGTAATATATCAGAGCAATAACAACATATATGCGAAACAAACCACCATAACATTAAAAAAAATCGAATGTGTAACTACTTATTACTTCATACACTTAATTGAAGTCAGAGAAATAACAACATATATAGTATTTTCTAATTGAAGTTAGAGCAATAACAAGAGATATAGTTTTTCCATTATTCACGTTTCTCCGGCCATATTTAAGTCTTACAGTAAGTATTCAAGTTTGTCAGGGCATATTGAATTAAGTGAGTTCCTTTCCAATGCATATCCGATTTGACCCCTCTTAACTTTCCCAAATCTTCTTTACCAAGTTTCGTCAAATACTCTCAGCCTCTCTACCAAGGCTCTCTACCCAAGTTCTTCAAATACTCACAAGCTCTCTTGGTTCTTCTAATACTCCCACGCTTTCTCTTGCTTCTGAACAGACTCAAAACTCTCTACTCAATATTCTAAAGCCATGGCCGCCGAGCATCAAATCGTCACTGACGTGTACGCAGAGGTATATGACCTTCTGCAAGCTGCAAAGGATGTAGTGGATCCTCTTGGAGGTAGGTCATTTGTTTGTGGTCGGTATCGAGTTATCCCGCATCCTTTTTTGTATTATGTTTGACGTACTTTGTGGTTGTTGCAGGGCGGATGATGAGCGATGACATATTTCAGAGCTACTCTCGCGACGTTGTCGCGAGGGATTTGGAGCTGGATAGCCACCTGAAGGAATTGGTTCACCTGAGGCGGGAGCTTGCTGCTCTGAATCCGGCAGGGGCACAGACCGAAGAAGAACTGAGTCGGATAAAGCTCAGGTTCAGACTGGTAAGAGTTTTCTTGTATATTTTCTTCTTATGTGAAAGTGCCGTGCCTAAGATGCTTTGTTTTTTTGGCAGATTGAATGGGACAAAGTCTTCAATGAAATCAACATAAAAAGGGGGTTGGAGCATGTCGAGTTCTTAAAGGGATATTTGATGGCGCGCTATCTAGCTTGATGGGTGCGTTGTTAATCTTGCCTCCTTTTGTATGAAGTTTGCGGTTCTAGTTTTTTTTCGTATGTGTGGGGATGCCTTGCCAAGGGCACTTTTGTTTGGAAATGAACAATGTAATGGCTGGATAATGTTTTCATAACAATGCTTAGTATGTTTGGGGATGCATTTATGATTTTTGACCTATTGCATTCGTTTTCAGGACAAACAATAATATTTTCAGCGGCTATGAACACAATGTCAGGACAAACCGTAGATGAATGTGTTTTAAAAACATGATTCAAAACATTCTAGGGTTCAACTGAAGAATAATAGACTACGCATATGATTGTGTTTATGGCTCAAATGGTAGAGCACATGATTGTGTTTATGTAATAAGTCTACAGTCAAAACATTCCATGGTTCAAATCCTATTAACTCAAATGGTAGATGAAGGTTGTCAGAATGTATTGAAGGTTTACAGATTGTGTTTTATGGTTTAGGGTTGTCAGGATGTATTGCACGTTTACAAGACTTATGCGTTATTTTACAGGAAGTCCTATAGTTTTACAGTTTGTTCTTGTGAGGTTTACAAAATTAGATACTCCTATGGTCAATTGGTTTTAAAAACATGATTCAAAACATTCTAGGGTTCATATGAAGAATAATAGACTAAGCAGATGATTGTGTTTATGTATTGAGTTTATAGACTAAGGTTCAAATCCTATTAGCTCAAATGGTAGAGCAGATGATTGTGTTCAGGAACAACAACCCTCAATTCATTGAAGAAAAATGACCATGCGTGTTCAGGACAAATATAACGTTTTCATAATTCATAAGGTGATGTTCAGGGCAAACGCACATGCGTGTTCAGGAACAACAAAATTTTCAGTTTAGGGTTGCACAGTTCAGTCCATATATGCACACTTCAGTCTATTTGTTCACATTTCAAAAAATATTTCCTTATTTCAGACCATATATCATCGTTTCAGGAGACAGTTCAGTCCATATATGCACAGTTTTTAGGTCATTTTAAATACGTAAACACAAGCTTTTCAAACAAGATGGTGCTTAAGTCAGGACATACGCTCGTTTTACAAGCAAGGAACCTACAAAATACATTGTCTTGCTAAACATATGCTTATGATTAATTATCATACTTTAACCAACAAGGTTACAAATTGGACAACCAATACAACAACTAACACCACAAGTACCACCACACCAAGTACAACTTTCAACACTAAATTGTCTGTTTTGATATTCATAATGTCATTGCTTGAAGTCGAATGATGCAGGTAAATATTTGGCCGAGAGGTTGTCCCGTGATCTTCAACAACTCTTACGCTTTCAATAGTTTCATTGGCTCTAAAAGCATAAGCTTGACCATCCACCCATTTGAAGTATTTGCAATCCTGACCTGCCTATGGTTGAATACAAAATTAAACCAATCAACTATCAGTGAAATCGTCCTTGAACTTAGTTTAAGTCTAAATGAAATCCCAATTGAATTACCAAACAGTACAAATTCATATTTTGTACCAAATTCAAAAACCCCCAATTATACCCTAATTGAAAAAGCCTCAAATCAGAACCCTAAATGTATAACCAAAATCCTAAATCAAAACCCTAAAATTTAAATTCAATATTACCTTCCATAATGGACACCCATAGAACTGTTTTTCCGAATTTTGAGTGTATTTACAAGTTTGTATTGTTGCAGGGAGGCCATGGAAACATCTTCGAGTTGATGATTCACCGGCTTCGTGCCCTCTCCTCCACGAATTTGAATTGGCAGATGAGCTTCCTTATGTCCAGCCTTTCGTCATCGTATAATTTCCACTCGTTTGCTATAAGATGTTACTCTCGATTCCTCTCTTTTCGAAGAGGGTGTTCCTCTTTCTCCTCTTCGATGTTCTTTCTTCTTCTTCTTCTGTGCAAATATGAATTGGCGTATTAGCAAGGATATCAGATCTGTGCCAATATGAATTTTTAGTTTTTTTTTTATTATTATTAAAGAAAGAGAAATGAAATAAAACTTCAATGCTGATGTGATGTGTGTCAGGTCATCATCTTTATTAGTTTTTTGTACATAAACAAAAGCTTTTTCAAGCAATCCTTTTCTTACATGCAGATTTGAGTCAATGTTCTCCAACTTTACTTTTGCATAGCCAGAGCAGGATACACCATAGGAGGATTAGGAGTTAGGGCGGATTTGAAACAAACGTCACACTTTGTGATGAAACCGTCTAAAAAACGATTTTATGACGGTTTAAAAACTTCCACATTAACCAACCTAATATTTTCTACATTTAAAGGGTTTTTAAACCGAAAAAATAGCCTTTAAAACGATTTAAAAACTTCCATAAAATGGCGGGGTTCGTTCTCGAATAAAACCAAATCTTGCAAAATTTTGACTGAAGTCAGGCCATATTGAAGTCTTACAATACGTACTCAGATTTGTCAGGTCGGTTTAAGTACAAAAGCCTAATAGTTTTTTTCATTTAAAGAGTTTCTCAGGCCATATTAAGTCTTTTACAACACGTATTCAGGTTTGTCAGTTTTATTGAAATAAGTGAGTTCCTTGTGTCCAAAGCTTGACCGATTTGACCCCGTCATTAACTCTACTCCCCACTCATCTTTGTGTATAAATATTGTTCCTGCCTTGTGCAAACCCCTCACAAATCCTCCCTTACTCTAAAAGTCCCAAATCTCTCTAAAACTCCTCTCTCAAACTCAAAAAACTCTTTCGCAACATGACTGACTCGTTCATTAAGGTCTTCCTGCAGGTCTATTGGAATGGGGAATTATCCCCCACCATCAGCGATATGGCCTTGTTAACTACACATGTCTACACGGGGGGGGGGGGGGGGGAGCACTAGACTCCTGAAGGTGCCAAAAAACAAGATGGAAATTTGGTCCCTCCATGGGATGATCAGCAGCCTGTCGAGCTATCGCGGTACAAAGTCGATTTTTTTAGCAGATCCCAGATTTCGGGCAGCGGTACCTTCAACCGTTGCAGACAAATGACGGCATCGCGGATCTCGTCCGCCTCGGCGAGAAGGTAGTCGGAGTGAAAGTGTACGTCGTTCGTGATCAACCCGATGATGTGCTGCTGCCCCAGTGATGGCCATGGGGATGTCGTTCTTTGCGTGGCCGTGGAAAGGACCGTGGTGATGTAGTTTTAATGGTGTTTCTTAGTATTTTTCATGTTGTTTCTTATGTGTTTGGGTGTCTACTTGGAAATTATTAAGGTTATGTGTTGTTTTGGACTGATAATAAATAAGATCATTTGTCCTTATCCCTGCCTTTACTAGTTTTGACTATATTCATGCGTTTTCAGGACAACTATAACATTTTCATAATTCAGAAACTGATGTTCAGGACAAAGGCATTAACACTTGAGAGCAAAAACATTATCGAATATGTCAACATGCTTGTTCAGGACAAATATAACTTTTTCAGGACACAACTTCTAATATATCAGAGCAATAACAACATATATGCGGAACAAACCACCCTAACATAAAAAACGGTTTTATGGCGGTTAAAAAACTTCCACATTAACCAACCTAATATTTTATACATTTAAAGAGTTTTTAAACCGAAAAAATAGCCTTTAAAACGATTTAAAAACTTCCATACAACTTCCATAAAATGGCGGGGTAAGTTCTCGGATAAAACCAAATCTTTGCAAAATTTTGACTGAAGTCAGGCCATATTGAAGTCTTACAATACGTACTGACTGTGTCAGGTCTTTTAGTGTACAAAAACCTAAGTTTTTGAATAAATCTTCGCCAAAGTGATCATTTCCAATGCATATCCGATTTGACCCCTCTTAACAACATATATAGTTTTTTCCTTGTTCCAGTTTCTCAGGCAATATTTAGCTGTTTACAGTACGTATTCAGGTTTGTCAGGTTACATTGAAATAAGTGAGTTCCTTTCCAATGCATACCCGATTTGACCCTGATAAGCACTACTTTATAGGGCTTAAGTAAGAGTTATTAGAGGGTTTTGTTGGTGCCATTCGGGTAGCTTTAGACACATTCATGTGCATGGAGTTCGGAGGCGAAGTCTTGGTGTTTTTTGAGATGTTTGAGCCTACTTGAAGATTGTTAGAGACATTGAAGAAGAAGCAGCCAAGAGAAGGCCTACAGAAGAGTAGAAGAGAAGAGTGCAGGCGCAGAAGGTCGAGCATTAACCGCGACCGCGGGCAAGGGTGCCGCGATCGCGGGACTTCGGGGCGTTCGAGATATTTCCGCAGGTGCGGAAGAATGCGAAGAGCGCGTAGCTACAAGCAACCGCGATCGCGGGTAATGGACCGCGATCGCGGGTCATCACGGCAGACTTATTTCGGGATTTCCCGAATCTATCTTTCCTGATTTCTTTATTTCATTTTAATTGTTTTCGTTTTCTATTTTCAGTTGGGCTAGGTCATTTATTAGCCCACCTATATATACTCTCTTAGTTTTAGGTTTTGATTATCTAGACCTAGTTTCATTCATCGTTGTTTTTACCTTTTGCCCAGGCAGACAATTGAAGCCTTTGGATTGATTGGATTGTGAGTTTATTCCTTTACTCTTTCTATGATTGTTTTAATTCTCTCTCGTGCCTAATATCATTGATCATATATCAATTCCCCTTGATTTGTTGATTAGGAAATCAAATAGATTGTTAATAGTAGCTCCCTCTAGATTGACAACCTAGTGAAATTAGTATCATGCTATTGGTTCCCCTTTTCCATACAACCTGTTGAGATTGTTATTGATCATATTACTAAGGATTGGAGGATACTGGTTGAGAATCTAAATCCCTTAGTTTGTGTAGAGAATTAATTGCATGCAATTGTATGACTGGTTGCTACACTTGCATGTACCTATCTATTCATGAACTTCTTGCTGCTATTGAATTAAATCATGAAGGTTAGTAGGGATTTGTTTAATAGTTAGGGTTATCAGGACTGGTTGGACTGGTAACTAATTCAGAACAGGGATTAGGACTTTCATGAGTATTGAGGACTAGGAATAATCAATGATCGATCTATCAATCTGAAGTGTGGATATTTGTTTGGCTGAGTTATTTCCCTAATTTGATTTCAAGTCTTTGTTTTTATTTATTTATTCTATTTATTTTGTTTTTAAATCAGAAACCCCCTGGTTACTTGTTGGTATACAATTACATCGTTGGAATAGTATTTGATTCTCTGTGGGATTCGACCCTTACTTACCAGACTACATTAGTTGGGTTTGTTTAGGATTATTTTGTTTAGGTGTTACGACAACGCCTATCAGACCCCTCTTAATTTTCCCTGAAAGACCCTTACTCTCTACCAAGGCTTCTCTACCAATATGACTAGGCTCTCCTGCAAGGTTCTTAAAATACTCCCAGGCTCTCTCTTGCTTCTCTACAGACTCAATATTTGCCCTGACAACGTAGATATAGGCTTTGCAAACAACCATATATGGACGGACTTTTAATGCTTGTTCTGTTTCTAAGATATATAGTTTTTCAGGGCTTATAGTTTGTCTCACTCACGCCCTGTTAATTGAAGTCGGAGCAATAACAACATATATAGTTTTTTCCTTGTTCCAGTTTCTCAGGCAATATTTAGTTGTTTACAGTACGTATTCAGGTTTGTCAGGTTACATTGAAATAAGTGAGTTCCTTTCCAATGCATACCCGATTTGACCCCTCTTAATTTTCCCTGAAAGACCCTTACTCTCTACCAAGGCTTCTCTACCAATATGACCAGGCTCTCCTGCAAGGTTCTTAAAATACTCCCAGACTCTCTCTTGCTTCTCTACATACTCAATATTTGCCCTGACAACGTAGATATAGGCTTTGCAAACAACCATATATGGACGACTTTTAATGCTTGTTCTGTTTCTAAGATATATAGTTTTTCAGGGCTTATAGTTTGTCTCACTCGCGCCCTGTTAATTGAAGTCGGAGAAATAACAACACATATAGTTTTTTCCTTGTTCCAGTTTCTTAGGCAATATTTAGCTGTTTACAGTACGTAGATGATTGTTTTATGTATTAAGTTTATAGACTAAGGTTCAAATCCTATTAACTCAAATGGTTTCACAGATGATTGTGTTTATGTATTAAGTTTTTAGATGTACATTGTCAGGACGTATTGAAGGTTTACAGGTCCTATTGAAGGTTTACAGGTTGTGTTTTACTTTTATAGGGTGTCCTTGAGTTTTCGTCACGACAAACGCCTATCAATTTTCGTCACGCAAATGATCATGTCAGGACATATACGTTACTTTACAGGGTGTCCTAGAGTTTTACAATTTGTTCTTGTGAGTTTTACAAAGATAAGAAGTAATCAACTCTTAAGAAAATATTGAATTTATCAAGTTTATATCCCAGCCAAAAGGGGAACCCCCACAAAAAGAGGTGTGGTTTAAGACTATAGAGACTTAAACCATACATCTTTTCAAGCACCCAACAACAACAAACTCAATATTTACGCGACCACGTTTACCAGCATAAACGCCCAAAAAACACCAATATGGTGACAATTGTAAACAAAAATACACTAACCCATTCTCTTCCTATAATCCTTCGTCAGTCCTTCTCCTCCTACAATACTGCTTGTTGTGGCCTTGGTTGCCGCAATAAGAACACCGCCTCTTCCTAGAAGAGTTCCTCTCCCATGTCACCCTGTATCGGTTAATACGTGGCCTTCCAGGAGGACGTTTTACTTTTGGTGCATAGCATCTGATGGATGACACAACTTCAGGAACTGACCATCGGTCTGTGGGAGGAACAAGATGCACAGTTTCCTTGTATACTTCTCTCACGCAGTCGTTCTTGAACATGGGATGGACGAGATCAGTGAGTCGCACTCCCCTATCACTTGTAACCGCTATGACATGAGCACATGGAACTTTATCAATCTGGAACATGTTACAATCACATGTACGAGCATTAAGGTTCATCGAGTATCTGATAGTTCCTTGCATGACCTCTGCTTCAAACTGGCTAAGTCTTCTGTTGAATTCCTTAGATTTTGATAAGTGACAAACATTCAACTAATTTGGGTACTAAGTATTTCAGGAACAAAGACAGTTGTCTCAGGGAACCATTGCAGCAAAGGATTACGGGGAGGAACAAAGCTCTGTTCATGTGCTTTGTTACCCAGCAAGGAACTGAAGCGACGAACGAGATCGAAGCTGCGGATGGAAAGAAGAAATCCAGCGTGACAATTATGGAAACAAATCAAAGAAGAATCACGCGGTCAAGGATTGAAGACTTCGGCTGGAAGGATCTAGCCGTTGGAGAAGATTTGGAGAGAGAAGCCTGATTCCTTATCTTAGGGAATCTTTCCTTAGATAAGTGAATTGGAGAGAGAAGAATCATATCTCATCCGATTATATTAATTTCGGGAATTCCTTCCTTGATTAATATAGATGGTTGGGATATTATTCCTCCAGCAAATCCTATCTTCTTATAACCTTATTTGGAAAGATCTTATCTTGTTACAATTAGGGTTTTGCCGTGTTGTATTTATTAGAAGTATGGATTCATTTCTAAGTAACCACGACGACGGAAAACAGAGAGAACGAAAAAGAGAAAGAAAAGAAGTGAGGTGTGTGTAAGTCTTTGAGGGTTGAGTTCGATTCATCGTTGTAGAAGAGTCTTCGAGTCTAGCTGGTTGTTTAGAGGTCGAAGTCCAGGATACAAGTGTAATCGAACAAGAAATCAATAAGACAAGTACACGCTGCAAAATCCTCTCAAGCGGAAGCTTGAAGGTAGTGGTTTTTCCTTGAGAAGCTAGTTTTGCTAATCAGGGTTTCCACTATACATCGTGAGTTTGTTCGTTATCTTTCTTGCTGTTTTTAATCCGCTGCATCTTCTGTGGGAACAAATCTTTTGTTCCCTCAGACGTAACTCTAACGATCCAACATCTTCGAACACTCATCTTAGCTGACCTTCTGTAGTTCACTTCTACCAGCGTGTACACAGAGGGTGACAAATATTGGTCCCATTTTGAAGCCGTTTCCCTTCTTTCACAAAACCATTTAGAAATGGTCTCAAGAAACGTATCAAACAGAGCAAGAATAGGCCACTGGCGCTGTGTTTTCCACAGGCTATTAAGACACTCAACGTTGTTGCTTGTCATGATGTTAAACCTGTTCCCATGAAAATGCGCCCTCGCCCAGTTTTTAACAACAACTTCTTTTAGATATTGACCAATCTTTGGAGATGCAGCTGTTATTTGAGCAAACTGATGATTGAACTCAGCTACTGTGTAAGCCTGACCAGCTTTTTTGAATATGCCGAAGAGGTCTTGCCTGCCAAACTTCCTCTTGATGTTTTGGTATATGTGATATATGCAATATCCATGCTTGGCGAAATGATAGCTATTTCTCAGACCCTTCCCAATGCTAACATGACGGTCAGACACGAAATACAACTCGGGATGATCAGGAACAACAACCCTCAATTCACTGAAGAAAAATGGCCATGCATCATCGTTCTCACTGTTAACAACGGCAACATCAAGTGAAAATATTTGGCCATTTCCATCTTGTGTCGTAGCCAGGAGAAGTATCCCCTTGAACATGGCTGTCAGGTGAGTGCCATCAACTGATATTACCTATACATGCAAAACTATGTTCTCAGCAGTTGCCTTGACATTAGGATGTTAAGCTTTGAAAACAACATAATATGGACTGACTTATGATGCTTGTTCTGTTTGTCACACATGCAGTCATATATGCGTTTGACCTGACAAAGTAACTATACGTCCTGACTGTGAAAACAATGAGACTGAAGACTGACCTTTTTCAGATGTGGCGCTGCCCTTATCCATGGACCTAAAGTCCAGAAGACATACTTGAAGCGTTGGTCAGCATCTCTGACTATTCTCGTGTATGTTCCCGGGTTAGATTTCTCTAACATGTGCATGTAAGAGTACATTGCCTTATAGCTATCCTCAGCTGTACCATGTGCCATGTCCTGGGCGAAGAGCCGCGCTCGATTGGCTTTGTAGTAGCTTGTCCTTATCCCATGCTCTAACATGAAATCCTATATTTCTAAAGCACTGAGGCCTTTACGGCCGTTTAAAAACCTGAGATGTCACGAAGTGAATCTATAAATGCATTCATATTGGCCTTTGATAACAGAAACTGGTCAAATGCAAGAAAAACATACTTGTGAAGTACTTTCTCGGCAATCAGCCGAGAAGTTGCTCCTTTGTGATGATTGTGGTTTACTCTCATGCCACAGGTATGATCCGCAACATATTGTCGCACCATAAACAAGGACGTTTTTCGATACAATGAGCCACGACAAACGAAGGTGCATTTGTCGTCAACACACTCAACATCATAATTGGACTTGTCGGACCTCTTCACACGCATCTCATAGAAATTTTCCATTGCCAGGGAAAAGAGTGCAGCTTTGAACTCTTCCTTAGAATTGAAGATCAGACCAACCTTCATTGTTGGATATGAGGACTTGTTTTCACTTGTTTCCTCATCTTCAACTAACATGCCTTGCATGTCCCTCTCCGCTGGATAGTATCTCTTTTCAATCTCTCTAAGCATGTCTTCATCAACATCAATCTTTTCTTTTTGGTCCTCCTCTATTTGCTCCTCGTTGTGTGTTCCCTCATTGCCATTTATTTCCTCTCACACATCATCTAGACCAACAGTATTTACATCATCACCTGAAGCATCACCTGAAGAATACCCTAAACCATCACCACCATCAACACGATCATCATCACCTGATTGATAACAGCCTCCTTAATCAAATCTATAATCTCCTATCTCATCCTCTAAAGAATCTCCACTATTGGCATAATCAGTCATTTTCTCATTTCCTTTGTTTCTTGATGTAGAAGCTTCGATGTCCTCATCATCGCTGCTTAATAGTATAATGTCTTCCAGTATCATGGGACACTTTCTCTTGTCTTTCCCCCTCACTTCATCCATTTTTAATCTCCTTAACTCTGCTTCATTGTCAGCTTCAATAATTTCATCAATTGACCTGACGTCAGTGTCGGGTGCTCTGTCTTTGTTAAAAAACGACCTGAAAAAGTCTCTATTGTCTTGGCTCTGAGTTGGTGGTGGAGCTGTTGGAGAAGGAAGAGTACGATGTTCAGCCCTTTCACTTCGAATCTCTTCCTTCTTTAAAAGGTTGGTGTACAACTCAATATTCCACTCTGATGAATTTTCTCCACAGTTGTTCAAGAACTTGAACGCATCAAGATCGTCGTCATCATTTATAACGATTGGTGGAAGTTCTGGTTTATTTTGATAAACGTATTGCACAAACAACTTCTCTTCATCAAATGGATTCTTTTCAGTCCATTTGTTGCGCAGTGTAGCCAAGTTCATGTCAGGGGAAAGCAACATGGCTTTCACTGTTCTATCACCCTCATACAACCACCTTTTCCCTTGTTGTTTTCATTCTCCATCACTGATGAACTTCACATACACTACTTTCGTACCTACAAATAAAGAAGGTTTTTGAACTTCACGTATACAGAGGGGGAAAATCGATTGTTTTTCAGAAGAGTTTACTTACCCATTCAAGCTTTAATGGAGGGCATCAGGTGTGAAATATCTCACGTGGAGTAAGTGCTAGAGTCAGGCTGCTTTCAAGTTCTCCATGAATATTCAGGGATTTTTGTCAGGTGAGCTACGCTGGAGGGATTAAGGGTTGAAGGAGATGAATAATTTTCTTTTGGAGGAAAACTTGCCCGCAAATTTTAATTAAGGCACAGTTCAAGGAAGACATACTTAAAGGTTGATGTGATGGGACTGCCACCAGGAGGGAGAAAGTGATTAAGGAGATATTAAGGATTTCTTTTATCTTTTTTGGAGAAAATATTATTAAACTTTTAAGGATATTCAATTGAAAAGAAAAGTTAAATTATATCTTCAACAATAGCAAAAATACCACAATTCGTACGAAAATCTGATAATTTTGCAATACTTTTCAAAATATGGGTTTTTTACAAGTTGGCTTTGAAATTCTGGTATTCTTGCTAATACGCCTATATTAATTGTATGTCCCTTTTAGTCTTTTCACACTTTCTTGATTGAAGTAAAAAAACTAAAAACTCATTGTTTTTCGTGCACCTCTCTTCATATTGGGAGAACTTTTCTTCTTCCATTATTACGATTTCTCTGCAAATCAAATACTTAACCCGTTCAAAAATTTTCAACAACAAAAATGAAGTCATTTGTTTTTCAACAACCCTTTTAGAAGAGTATATCTACAATCGTGATGTCGAAAAATTCCTACCATTATAAGTGTTTTAGTTTCATTTCTCCCTCTACTCTTAAAGAGATGGATGATGCTCAGTAGTTTTTTCAAATCCGAAGCCCATTGTAATATTGAAAATTTAGAAGAGTGAATTGCGATTTATTGCTAGTTGACTAAGATTGTTTTTTAGCGAAGTAGACCGAGATTGTTGGAAATTTGTTCATATTGTCCAAAATCTGGATTTGGAGTTTTAAGATGACTGAGTTTGTGGTGGTTCATAACCACGTTATTTGAAACCGGAGAAAGTATATCAACTTGTAAAAGAATGCAAAGTGGTGAAGGAAGAGTGTTAGGAAGTGAACTTTTGGGAACTGGAACTCCGGTTCCCTACCTACTTCCCTTTCTCAGTTTTCCTAGTTTTGACGATGACAAACACTTTGCTACTAATAGTTCCACATGTATAGTTGAGCAGGAAACTCAGGTTCGAGAAAAGAAGAACGTAGACCAAGAAGTCAGTTTTGGGAACTGGCATGGGAACTGAAGAATGCAGAAGTCGCGCTTATATGGAAAGCGATTTAAAGGAGCGGTGGCTGGCTTATTAGGGTAGATCTTTTATATTAGAGAGAGGGAGGATCAAATGAGCACCAATTTTAAAGTAATCCGTGAGCACTTTAGATCTTGTTACACGTGTCACCATCGGACAGTTTCCATTGATCAATCATTTAACACACGGAGGGGCATTTTCGTCATTTGAAGTTCATTCACTGTAGCCGTCTCGCTTGCCTCTCTCTCGATTCGCTCTCTGTTTCACGGAATCGCCATTGGAGGTAAATCTTCGCTATCGATGATTTCAGTTCATGTTCTGCATGGATTTCGTCTCTTTCGATGTATTAACGCTATTGGATATCTGTAGCCGTCTTTTCTGGCGTCTCTGATCTCGATCGATTTGCTATATGTTTCCGTATTCATTGTAGCCGGAATCGCCATTGGAGGAGTTGTTGCTTCTCGCTCGTTGCAGTTCACGTTCTTCATCGATTTCGCCTCTTTCAATCTATTATTGCTATTGGATTGACTGGCATAGACGTTTCTATGGATTCTGGTAAGTCAATTTGTTTCGTTATGTTTTAGGGTTCCAGAATTTGTTGATGTGTCTACTTATGTTCTAAGCTTGCTAGTAATCCGAGTATGATTCTTTTCAATTTGGTCGTTATCTAGCGTTTCTAATGTGGAGGTGGTTTGACAGATTCGTATTAACCTTTTCATCATTAGGTTTTTCATCCTTTCAATGGACGATTGTTTTGAACCTATACCTTATAGAAATGAACCTCGTTGTTATGTATGTTTGCAGTGCCTGGAAGTGGGTCTGTTGGTGCTAGTGGTAGTGTATCCCTGGATCAGAGTTCTCCTAGTTCATATCCAAGTGATTCGGACACTGAGATGTCGTCGGATTTATCCGTTACGCGATTATCTCAAGGTGGATCGGTGTACCACATTCCAATCTGTGTTGATTCTCTGAAACCAGTTGTTGGTATGCTGTTCGGGTCATTGGGGGAAGCGATTGATTTTTACAAGGCATATGCACTGGAATGTGGCTTTGTTGTGAGGCTCGGCGGATCACGCATGACAGGCGATATGGTTGCACTGAAGTACTTGCATTGCACCAGACAGGGTTTTAAAACTGGCCAGAACAACACAAAGCGCATGCGCCGACGTCCTTCAAACAGAGTTGGTTGTAAGGCGAAACTCACCCTCACTTTTGCGGGCAACCAGGGCTACAAAGTAACAACGTTTGAAGATCGCCACACTCATGAAATGGTTGTTGGTAAGGATAAACAGTTTATGAAGTCTATGAGGAAGCTGGACTTTGGACATAAAAAGTTTGTGATGGATTGTGAGAAAGCGCACATCGGTCCAGTCAGGTCTCATAGGATATTCAAGGAACTCGTGGGCGGCTACTCCCAAGTCGGTGCATCAGCTGTTGACTTCAAGAACTACCGGCGAGATATGTTGGCTTATATAGGTGGTTCCGATGCTCAGATGACGATCAACCGCCTGTTCAACAAAAAAGAACTATGCCCTGCGTTCTTCTTTGAGTACGACGTGGATTCTTGTGATCGTTTGACACGTTTTATTTGGGCTGATCCCGTGTCTCGCAAGAACTTCTCTCTCTTCGGCGACGTTGTATCGTTTGATGCTACGTACCGTACCAACAGGTTATTTTGTAGGGAAATTCCTATTGGTGCCCCTGAGTTTAGGGTTATTCCTGTTGGTGTCCCACGATTAAGTTTTTTCCTGTTGGTACCCCTAAGGTTTTGGTTTGTTCGCTTTGTAACCAAAATTTTTCATATCCGTATCATTTCAGTTTAAATTGATCAAATCGAAGCTCATCATTATGTTTATTGACATCAACTTAGTAGGATTCGACTCCTAAAACAATCAAATCCATACCCAAACCATTCCGATTTGAATTCTTAAGGTCAAAACGGGTTGTTGCTTCGAAATTCAAATCGACATGGTTCGGACATGGATTTGGGTATTTTAGGAGTCAAATCTTACTAATTTTAGGGCGAGGAACACAATGGTAGACTTGTATTTAATCAATTTGAACTAGAATGGTACAAACATGAAAATGTTTGGTTACGAAGCAAACAAACCCAAACCTTAGGGCCACCAACAGGAAAAAACTTAATCGTGGGACACCAACAGGAATAACCCTAAACTCAGGGGTACCAACAGGAATTTCCCTATTTTGTATCCTTCTTCATTGCATTGTTCCTGTACTATTTTACCCTGCAACCAACCTTCAATTTAATGTTTTTCGTGCTTTTAATGTTAAGTTCATTGGATGAACCTCTTAGTTAGATTGAATGAACCTCTCTGTTGAAACTGATGAACCTCGTATGCAAACTGATGAACCTAGTGTGAAATCCAATACAATTGCTATCTACATATTCCAGTCTGTTTGCTGAGGTCCCAAATGAATCTGCAAGACAGCTCCAATGAACCTGGTCGATTTTTGAAGTATACAACCTATTTTATGTCTGATGAACCTGTTACTTATACTCAATGAACCTGTTAGTTGTAAATGATGAACCTAGTAGTTATAACTCATGAACCTCATTGTGTATTCATTCTAATCAACCTCATTGTGTACTTATGAATCCTGATTTGATTGCTCTTTTAATTACACACTGTTTGAGTGTTTTTATCCCTTTTTCTTATTCATAGTTGGCTTTGTGTATATCTGTTCCATATAGGTACAATCTGATTTTCATACCATTCACCGGGCTAGACCATCACAAGTCGAGTGTCACTTTTGCGGCTGGTTTAATTTTCAAGGAAGATGCGGGATCATACGTTTGGTTGTTGGAGAAATTCAAGGCAGCTATGGTGCACGAGCCAAAGGTTATAGTTACAGACCAAGACCTGTCCATGAAGTCGGCTATTGAACAAGTTTTCCCGCGTTCGCGCCACAGGCTTTGTATGTGGCACATCATGAAGAAAGTGCCCGCAAAGACCAAGTATGACACTGCCGCTGGTTCAGAATTTAGGGCTAGGCTGGACAACATTGTGTGGACCCATGACCTTTCACCCTCAGAGTTTGAGACACAGTGGGCTGCATTGCTTGATGAATTCCCTCTGGTGAAGCGGAGGTGGTTTGATGACATGTTTGCAATCCGACATTTTTGGATCCCATCCTACTTCAGGGATGTGATGTTTGGCGGTCTGCTTAGAACTACTTCTATTTCGGAATCTGCAAACAGTTACTTTGGTCACTTCAGTGACAGATACTACCGCCTAGTTGAGTTGGTGATGCATTTTGACATAGCCATGGACACGCAGAGACACAAGCAGGCGAAGCTGAACTTTGAGTCTTCGACTATGCGTCCAGATCTGAAGACGCCTTTAGGATTGGAGAAGCACGCGTCTGAGGTGAACGCGCTCTCGATTTTCAAACTTGTTCAGGATCAGATTATGGAATGTTGTCTATCATGCTTTATGGTGAGCATGTCTGATGTCAACGGTACAAAATTCTACGGTATCAAGGATTGCTTATCCAAGAGTTTCACAGTGGAGCAGTCAGCTGAAGGTTGGGATTTTTTATGCAGCTGTCACATGTTTCAAAGGATTGGTCTGCCTTGTTGTCATCTCATTTTTGTGTTCAAGAACCTAGGGTTTGATAGGATTCCGGATAGGTATGTCCTTGCGCGTTGGACCATGGATGCCACTATTACACCGGTGTTCACTATTGACAACACCGTTGTGACTCAGTGTGCGGCCCTTGAAGAGCGTGAGGCAGTCATGAATGAGGTGATTTCTGACTTTTATAGCTGTGTGGGGCTATTGGAGGACAAGTCGGACCTCATGAAACAGTTTTCAGTTCTGCTTAAGGAGAAAAAGGCATCTCTGCTGTCTGGAAGTGGTGCTTCATCTAGTTCTGGTGCATCGAACCTGGATCAGCTTCAGTCTTATGCCGGAGTTGAAGTACCTTCAGTCGTTAACGTGCTACCACCAGAGCAAGCCAAGAACAAAGGAAGCGGGTCGCGTATCCGGAGTGGAAGAGAAATTTCTATTGCTTCGAGCCGTGCAGGGCAAAGGCATTGCGACAGATGCAACAAGTTCGCCACTCACAATAGTCGCACTTGCACTAAAGTGCTTGACTCTTAGTGCTCTTCAGTATTTTTCGATTCCATTTTTTTTTTGCTTACGTTTGCTGAACTTTTAACAATTCTGAGGAGTTCACGTACGCCACTCTGGTAAACAACATTAAGAGTTCAAATTGCTCGTGCTAATTCTTGATCATACATCATTCCGTCTTATTTCTCGGTCAGGAATATACTGTATTCATCGGATGATCCTCTTATGAAAGGAGTTCATTATATTCTTTCATTGGTGTAGGTATTGTTTGAGTTCCAATCGATGAACCTGTTAGTTTCAGTGTATGAACCTATTAGTTGAAGCATATGAACCTGTTAGTTCCAATCGATGAACCTGTTAGTTCCAATCGATGAACCTGTTAGTTGTAAATGATGAACCTAGTATTTATACTCAATGAACATGCATGCAAAAATTAATGAACATGCAAGACACCACCAATGAACCTGGTCGATTTTTGAAGTATACAACCTATATCCATGTGTGATGAACCTGTTACTTATACTCAATGAACCCGTTAGTTATACATGATGAACCTGTTACTTATACTCCATGCACCTGCATGCGAAAAGTAATGAACCTACAAGACAACACGAATGAACCTGGTCGATTTTTGAAGTGTACAACCTATTCAATATGTGATGAACCTGTTACTTATACTCAATGAACCTGTTAGTTATAAATGTTAAACATGTTACTTATACTCAATGAACATGTTAGTTATACATGATGAACCTGTTACTTCTACTCAATGAACCTGCATGCAAAAATTAATGAACCTGCAAGACACCACCAATGAACCTGGTCGATTTTTGAAGTATACAACCTATTCCATGTGTGATGAACCTGTTACTTATACTCAATGAACCTGTTAGTTTTAAATGATGAACCTGTTACTTATAGTCAATGAACCTGTTCGTTATACATGATGAACTTGTTACTTATACTCAATGAACCTGTTAGTTATACACGATGAACCTGTTACTTATACTCAATGAACCTGCATGCAAAAATTAATGAACCTGCAAGACACCATCAATGAACCTGGTCGATTTTTGAAGTGTACAACCTATTCCATGTGTGATGAACCTGTTACTTATACTCAATGAACTTGTTAGTTGTAAATGATGAACTTGTTACTTATACTCAATGAACCTGTTAGTTACATGATGAACCTGTTACTTATACTCAATGAACCAATGAACATGCATGAGAAAATTAATGAACCTGCAAGCCAACACCAATGAACCTGCAATAAAAACTCGATGAACCTGCTAATATATTGAAGTCTTCATCCTTCTTTAGGCAATTAATCAGGTGATTAGTGCTATCTGCTAGTATCATTGTACCCAATTAAGCAATCATACATTTACCCAAACCACAGACACAACCTAGTATCATTCTAACGAAAAGTATAACAATCATCCAATGTTCATACATAGGGTCCTTTAGGGTTGTCTATAATGGTCTGAAGTGCCTTGTCTCCTATTTCATTAGCTTCGAAGGTGATGATGGTATGTACGTATTTGATCCTCAGCTCTTCAACGGCCTTGTTCTTGTTGTTCATCTGGTCCTCCCAGTTCTCATTCGGCACGCCCATGTATTTCTCCATGTATCGCATGATATAGACCCCAGAGTTTTGCTCTTTTGCACCTTCAGAGTGGAATGGTAGAGGAATCAACTGCGCCTTAGACTGTGCAGCTTCAAGGTCGCTTGCTCTCTTGGTCAAGTGATTCTGGCGGAGGTAAATTGTAGTCATGTATACCTGCACACAAGATATAAAGACAATAAAAGAATTTTAACCCAAACTGAGAAAAAAATGTTGACAACAACACAATTTAACTGTTGGTACAAGTCAAACCAATGAACCTGCATGAGAAAACTAATGAACCTGCAAAACAACAGCAATGAACCTGGTCGATTTTTGAAGTGTATAACATAATCTATGTCTGATGAACCTGTTACTTATACTCAATGAATCTGGTAGTTGTAAATGATGAACCTAGTAGTTATAACTCATGAACCCAATGCTTGGACAGAGTACACTCACTACTAACTACACAATTTAATCCACTATTGTACACTTACAATCTTGTGAATCGCTGCCTCATAGAGCTGCATATCACCGTTGTTCGGCACACTGTCGAGCACATGGATAGTTTTACTCTTAATGTTCATGGCAATGAGAAAGTACCGGTCATTGTGGATTATGACTGGTACAAAAGCCTGTAATAATGCGTTCAGTTAGTGACGTTTGAAATTTACTCAAAAAAAATTATAAACAGAATAAATAAACAAAACAGCCACGCTCAGACTAGTAATAAATTTACCATGTCTACGTCCTTTATTTTTCGCCCATGCACCTCAGCCACGGCAGAGTTGAAGTTCCTCATGAACTCGCCCAGTTGATCTTTCAGGGTGACATTCTGTTTCACCATTTCACGATTTTTTGTTAGTATACACGAATTATATATTCAAGCCACACCCTGCACAGACAAACTATTGAACCTTGCAGTAGAATTCCATGAACCTAACTATGTAATGCATGAAAATCCTTCGTAATAAACGAGCTTCTGTGATATGACACTTATAGGACTTCACTTTTCATATGATGAACCTCATTTTATTAACTGTTGAGCCTTATAGTATATATCCATGCAGCTTATTATTTTAACTTTTAACCATTTTTACTTACCATTTGGTATACATACAGGAATGCTCTGCTGGGCTTGTTGCTGCTCTTTACCTCCTCATTAGTGTTCAGAATGGTTGACCAAGCATCAATTGCTTTGTAGTGGATGTCCACATCCATTGCCAACTCCATTCCGGAGACTTTCAGAGACTTGTGTTTGAAGAGCGGCTCACTATTCAATTGCACAGAAACAAAAGTGTTATTCAGTGGTAAAACCTTTATCTCTAATATTTTCCATAGTAATAAAATAAAATGTGTCACAAGGTATGTATATCTTACCCTCCTATTGTGCAGTGGTTACAGTAGTTGTACACCACGATTGCCTCCTTTGGTCTCTTGGCAAAGATGTCGACAGTGCGGCTTTTGTAGGGGCTTCTGAACTTTTCCCCAAGTCTCTTGTGCCTTGGCCCGTGAACCACATCAGCAGCAGCCTCCAGTTGCTTCCCCTTGCCCTTTTCCTTTGCTTTTTTCCGTTTCAGCCAGCTCTTTGTCCTTCTGTGCAGCAGCCTCTGCATGTTCTTCATGCATGGCTCCCGCAACACCAATTTCCTATACCTCCTCTGACCCTATGAGCACTTCCTTCTCCTTGTGTGAATCAGGCACTGCAGGTTCTTCATCATCGTCTTTCTCAGTTTCAACGTCATCCAACTCCTCTGAACTTATCAGCTTGAATGATGGAATTGTCAAATCCGGAGACTTTCTGGCCTTCTTCCTTATTGTTGGTGCTGGGGGTGTTGGTGCGGGGGGTGTTGGTGCTGCGGGTGTTGGTGCGGGGGATGTTGGTACTGGGGGTGTTGGTTCCTTGTCCTTAGTCCCAACGACAGTCTCCTGTACAACGCCTTGTGCCCTCTCTTTCTCTAGCTCTTGAACTTCATCTCTTTCCTCTTCTCTGTCACTGAGCACGTCAATGCACTGATTCATAACTGTGTTTACATCTTCCCAAGTTTGTGTGGTATCGATGCCCTGTGTCGCCTTAGAAGTGAAAGCTTCAGCATTTGAGAACTTAATCTTTTCTTTTGAAGCATCAGCCTTCTCCACCTGTCTCAAGCATTCTATGAGCTGTGGATCGCTCCAGAAAGGGTGGTCGGCATCATTCCATATCTTCTCAAATTCGCTTCTTTCCTCTTCCTCGGCCTTTTTGTTGCCAATCAGCGTTTGGGCTGTTTTGATCATGCTCTTCACCTTGGGCTCTGCATTGAATTCAATTGGCAAGTTTTCCACCATGGCAGTCAGTTTCAACATTTCGGTGGCCACTACAATCTGTTGTTAGGTGAAGTTATTAAGCCAGTCCTGCATACAAGACAACAAGTTTATGTGAACCTTAACTATAAATGAACCTCAATCTGTAAATTAATGAACATTGCTGTGTAAACTGATAAACCCACTATACTATTTTTTGGACTTGAAGCTTGATGTTTACCTGTAGCTTGTTGTTCATGTATCCTTGTTCTCTTCCCTCCTTTGATGTTCTTGGGTCTTGAAGAGTTCCTAATCCAAATCCTCCATTGTTTATCTCCCTCCTCTCCCTTTCTTCCAAACTCTCGTCTGTCCATCCTAGGTACACTGGTGTATTATTGGGGTTTGTATTTCCGAAGATAGATACCCTGTCTAAAATACAACAACTGCATAGAAGTTCATACATACATTAGTATACACATGACATGGAAAGTAATACACAGTAGTAGATGTTACTTATACTCAATGAACCTGTTACTTATTCTCAATGAACCTGGTAGTTGTAAATTATGAATCTAGTAGTTATAACTAATGAACCCAATGATTGATCAGAGTAGACTCACTACTAACTGTTGCTACAAGTCAAAACAAATGAACCTGCATTAGAAAATTAATGAACCTACAAGACAGCACCAATGAACCTGGTCGATTCTTGAAGTGTATAAGCTATTGTATGTCTGATGAACCTGTTCCTTATACTTAATGAACCTGTTAGTTGTAATTGATGAACCTAGTAGTTATAACTCATGAACCCAATGCTTGGACAGAGTACACTCACTACTAACTGTTGCTACAAGTCAAACCAATGAACCTGCAATAGAAACTAAATGAACATGCAAGACAGTCCCAATGAACCTGGTCGATTTTTGAAGTGTATAACCTATTCTATGTCTCATGAACCTGTTCCTTATACTCAATGAACCTGTTAGTTATAAATGATGAACCTAGTAGTTATAAATAATGAACCCAATGCTTGGACATAGTACACTCACTACTAAATGTGGCTACATGTCAAACCAATGAACCTGCATTAGAAAATAAATGAACCTGCAAGACAGCACCAATGAACCTGGTCGATTTTTGAAGTGTATAACCTATTCTATGTCTGATGAACCTATTCCTTATACTCAATGAACCTGTTAGTTGTAAATGATGAACCTAGTAGTTATAACTAATGAACCCAATGATTGGACAGAGTACACTCACTACTAATTGTGGCTACAAGTCAAACCAATGAACCTGCTTTAGATACTAAATGAACCTGCAAGACAGCACCAATGAACTTGTTCTGTGTCTGATGAACGTGTTCCTTATACTCAATGAACCTGTTAGTTGTAAACGATGAACCTAGTAGTTATAACTCATGAACCCAATGCTTGGACAGAGTACACTCACTACTAACTGTTTCTATATGTCAAAACCAATGAACCTGCATTAGAAAATAAATGAACCTGCAAGACACAGTAGTAGATGTTTTTAACAAAAAAAATTAAACAAGAGTTTTTTACCACAAGGAAGACGATTGGGCCTCTGTAGAACCTCTCTTTCTTGGCCTTCCATTCGGTTGTTGTATGAGGCAAGACACTCATTACAAACCGACACCAGTTGTATCCATTTACGTCCTCAACGTCGCTGATCATCATGTGTTGCGGAATAGTTCCTTTTTGGTTGCTCTCGACGAGCACAGACATGAACATGACGAGGAACAGCCTTTTGAACCAGAGTTTGTCGGTGCAGGTTTTGAGCTTGGCTGCCAGATGACTTGGCCTGATTTGCTTGATGTTGTCGAAATAGTCTTTCCATTCCTTTATAATGCCATCGTCAGCAGCCTCTTTGCCTCTCCTTTCCACTGTCCTCTGGCCTCTAGGGATCATGAGCACCCTCTGGACTTCCTCCTCTGTCACCTTAATGGTGCTGCCATCCCCCAGCTTTATCTCACACCTGACCTCATCATAGTGTTCGAGGATCCAGAAAGCGAGGCAGTGAGGCACCCCTTTAATTTTTAAATCAAGCATGCTCTCAAATCCCATCTCCCTAATCCACACCTTAGCCTGTGCCTTCATGTTTTCAGGGATAGCTTCCAGCGCATTGACAAACACTTTTGGGATATTCCTAGTGTTCAACCACATGTACTGGGAGCCATCGTCTTCTGTCTTTATCTTGAGGTGGGCAGGGATTATCTCCAACTGCTTGTTGTCCTTTGTTTCTCTCTGCTTCTCCTTTTTTTCTTGGTAATTAACAGCTTCATCTCTCCTCTTTCCTTCACTACAGCCCATTTTCCTTTGTTGGTCTTCTTGGCGGTTTCTTCCTCGTCAACCTCAATTTTCCGTTTCCCCTTGTCCTTCCTCCCTTCAATCTATGTAGTCTTTGATTTCTTCCTCAAGTTGTCCTCAAACTCCTCTTCACTTGAACTCTCTAACTGAACTGTTGCATCTGGCTGAATTGCAGCCATTGACCTTGTGGTTGGTTTTGTTGGTTGTACGTCGTCGGAACCGCCCGATGAGGTTGTGTCATTGTTCTCCTGCGAAGATGTTGTGCCACGTTGGAGAAGGTGTTGACTTGCAACGGTTGATCTAGTGCATGGTCTGGTGGATGCTGTGTTTTCAAAACTCTGAGACGAACTGCTCTTCTTGTCTTCCTGTGAGCTGAGGCTGTCTTTGTCTTCAACCTCATTTCCCTTCCCCTTGCCTTCTACTTCTAAACACAATTCATCTGCTTGAATGGTTGGTGTCTCTGCAGTGGTGTTGGCTGGTGTAGAAGACTGAGAAAGCTTCTCATCTTCAGGTTTTTCTTCAGAGTTTGTTATTTCGGTGCACTGCTTTTTTTGTGGAGGTTGTTCTGATTTTGAAGCTTGACCCTTCGAAACCTTATTCTCTGGCTGTATCTGTCTCTTACGACTCCTCATCTTTTGTCTCGGCCTTCTTGTGGCTTTTTTAGTTGGTGTTGTCCTCTTTTGGGGTTGTGTTCTCTTTACAACAGACTTCTTAGCTGAGAGTATCCTTACCAGTGGAATGTCATCACTGCTTGTACTCTATGTACTCTCATATTGCACCTCAATGTCTTTGTGTGTAAGCCTTTTGCGTCGTCGGGATTGACTAGTCGAGCCTGCTAAGAGAAACAGGACAATTGTAACACCAACTTCAGACTATGTAGTAAACTGTAACAATACCCTGTCTAAATACAACAACTGCATAGAAGTTCATACATACATTAGTACACACATGACATGGAAAGTAAACACAGTAGTAGATGTTACTTATACTCAATGAACATGTTACTTATATTCAATGAACCTGGTAGTTGTAAATGATGAACCTAATAGTTATAACTCATGAACCCAATGCTTGGTCAGAGTACACTCACTACTAACTGTTGCTACAAGTCAAAGCAATGAACCTGCATGAGAAAATTAATGAACCTGCAAGACAACCCCAATGAACCTGGTCGATTTTTGAAGTGTTTAACCTATTCTATGTCTGATAAACTTGTTCCTTATATTCAATGAACCTATTAGTTGTAAATGATGAACCTACTAGTTATAACTAATGAACCCAATGCTTGGACAAGTACACTCACTACTAATTGTGGCTACAAGTCAAACCTGAACCTGCTTTAGATACTAAATGAACCTGCAAGACAGCACCAATGAACCTGGTCGACTTTTGAAGTGTATAACCTATTCTATGTCTGATGAACCTGTTCCTTATACTCAATGAACCTGTTAGTTGTAAATGATGAACCTAGTAGTTATAACTAATGAACCCAATGCTTGGACAGAGTACACTCACTACTAACTGTGGCTACAAGTCAAACCAATGAACCTGCTTTAGATACTAAATGAACCTGCAAGACAGCACCAATGAACTTGGTCTATGTCTGATGAACGTGTTCCTTATACTCAATGAACCTGTTAGTTGTAAACGATGAACCTAGTAGTTATAACTCGATGATGAACCTCACTGAAAAATGCATGTCAGGTAAACACAAGCATGAAGCCCCGTAAAAGGAAATGAACCCCCAACACCTAAAATGAACCCCAGGTAAACCTGATTTTTCATCACAAATGGATGAACTCTTTAAGAAGATAATGAACCTCCAAGTCCCAGATGAACCTCAGGAAATGACACGAACATAGAATTCTGAAGACGAAAACAATGTCGCAAGGAAAAAAAAAATACTCAAGAAACCTTTACATTGATCTATGTGTTTCTAATGGTGCAACACCGTTTAAGGAACTTTCGAAACCTTGATTTTTGAGTAATCTATGTGTTTTCGTGAAATTGAAACCCTAAATGTGTTATTCGTACCTCCAAAGTCCTCTCCACTGTAATCTGTGTCGCTCATGTTGTTTTTTCGTTGTATTTGCTTGTAATGGTTCAATTCAGAGCGTCTGAGTGCGTCGAATGGTGTTCTCCTCTTCAACTATGATCGTCTTTCTCAATCGATTTCTGTGTTTCGCTCGCCTCGCCTTTGCCTCTTCAACTGGTGTGGATACTTGGGTTTCAGAGAGTCTGAGAGGGTCTTGGCGCCGGTTAGGGGTAAGGGCAATCGTGTAATACCACGTTCAAATTACTCCAAATTACAAGTTTGCCACCGCGTCTCAACTTCCCTGTTTATCCCGTTTTCCTTCTCGTTCAATCGTGGCCATCTATCTCGTCTATCCTAAGGTTGTGGTTTATGTGTAGGGTTTATCTTAAGGGCTGATTGTATCGGAACGGCCCTCTAGAGAGAGAATATAAAAGATATCCTTGTTTCCATATATTTGGGAGATTCTTTGAATATCTTTTATGGAAGCAAAAATATGTAAAATCGGGAAAGATATTATTTGGTAACAAATATTATCTTTTTTGATTTCTTTTGATTATTTTACTTGTGCAAATCATCCAGCTGTAGATATTATTCTACATGGACGAAATGTATAAGTAAAGTAATTGAAACTCTCTCATCTCCAATGATTTAACAAAATTCAAGAATTCATCTAGAGTTGAACGTGAAGAGAAATCATCCTTGTTCTTGTGAGAAGAATTGTGTAAGTCACTTGCTTGTTGTGTGCTTGATTAGGTCGAACTAGGTAGAGAGTCTTAAGTGTGTCTTAAGTCTTTAATATGTGTGTTCTATTCTAGTTGATTGTAATCGAAGCATTAATACAAGAAGTAGACTTTGAAATCCTCTTGCAAGAGAGGTAGTGGGTTTTATCCTGGATAACTAGTTGGTTATCAAAGGTTCCCACTCTAAGGAACTTGTCTTGATTATGTTATTATTTACTTATTCCGCTGCTAAGAAACTGGACTCCCAGTTCCCTTTGATTGCTAACACGTACGATCCTACAATTGGTATCAGAGCAGGCGCTCTAGATTTGTGTTAGTTTACAGATTTCAAGATGACTAGCTCAAGCGAATTCAGTTTGGGAATTTCGATCAACAAGCCTCATATTCGGAAGAAAGAAAAAAGATGTTTAATGGCTAAGGAGGACTCAACGAAATCAGATGACTCTGAGGTATTCTCTTCTGACTTTACTAAATCTCTTCTTGAATGTGATAAGAAGCAATTGATTAAAATTATTAGGAAACTTGGAAAAGAGAACAGTTCCCTTCAGGAAAGACTAGATGAATGTGAAGAAGAAATTTCATGCTTATGTACTGAAAATTCTGTTTGGAGCAAGAAACTTGATGAAACTGAAAAATTGCTTGATAGTTCCTCTAGAAAGTGTGATTCATGTACTGCTCTTGAAAGGGAACTAGCACAACTTAAAGATTCTACAAGCATGTCTAACGTTTCCTATGTTTCATGTGATAATTGTACTATTCTTGAAAATGAACTAGCACATCTTAAAGATTTTGCAAGCATGTCTAGTGTTTCCCATGTTTTATGTGATAATTGTGTTGTGCTTGAAAAGGAACTTAAGCATGCTAAGAATTGTCAGAGTTCCCTTACTCCAGAAAATGATTTGCTTGTTGAGATCATAGATAAGCTTGATGTGTTGACTACTTCTATTAATGAAAAAAACTGTCAATCAAACTGTGTTTGTTAAGCAAAGATATGGTATTGGTTATCCGGGAAAGGAAGATTATGAGGATTCATGCTCTGATGAAAATGAGAAGCTAAGAAGGGAACTGGTTGAGAAAAATGAAACTCTCAATTTCGCTCTTCAAACTTCTCGTGATAAAAATCATTTCCTGGAAGAGAAGGTAAAGGTTCTTGAGAAGAAGCCTAAAGGTAAGCAAACCTGGTTTGATGGACAGAACGCTCATAAAATGTATGTCTATCAAGCTCAGGGAACTAGAGGTAAGAGAATTGACTTCCAGCAGAGGAAATATGAAAAACCTTTTTGTCTCGGTAAAGGAAAATATGGTCATGTTAAGTATAATCGTGTTTGCTGGCATTGTGGTAAAAATGGTCTATATATTCATGATTGCATTCATAAGAAAAGGCAAATTGAAGAAAGTCATAGGAAAAGGAACTTGGATGTTGAGATTAGTGGTCATGTGTATTACTCAACTAACTTGCAGGTGTAAAGGAACTCTCATTACCACAAACCCAGAAAAGCCAAGCTTGTCTGGGTGCGTAAGTCTTAATTGAATTGTAGGTTGAAGTGAGATGTCTAGTTCCCTACAAATTGAGAATTAATGATTGGGACGCAGAATTGAAGATTTTTTAAGCTCATCTCACTTCAGAGGAATAACAGAGGAAATATGTCCTTTGTTAAAGAAAGATTTGTATGAAGAAGCAGAAAACAATGAAGGGAACTCCAATGCAAATGGAAATGATAGAGGGTCACAAGTTGGTGACGTTAGTTCCCAGTGTTACTATGAAGGGAACTACAAGTATCAGAAGTCAATGATTCAAGGGAAACTGACGTAAATAAGGAAATTTGTCACCTCAGCTGCTTATATTTCCCAAGTCCTATTGTTGGAATCATCTTGGTGGTCAAGGTATGTTCCTTTGACACTATTCTTATCATGTGTGATGTTTCTAGTGCCTTTAACTTTGTGTAGTATTCATTTCCTCATGCTAGGATCAAGCATAGATATAAGACATCATTTCTTGCGTGATCATATTGAAAAAGGGAACATTTTGCTAGAACAGTGTAGGACTGAGGATCAAATTACCGATATATTCACCAAAGCATTGAATCGTGAACCGTTTGAGACCCTAAGGTTGCTTCTGTGAATGATTTCCCTAAACTAGTAGTTCCGGTTGTTCTTACTAGTTCCCTTGCTTTGACTAGATTTGATCGTTTCTATGATTTCATTGATAATATTGATGATATTTGATCTTGTGATGGCCTCGCATGTCCTGTAATAGTTGTTCTAAAGCATGGTCTTAATTATCTTGCATGATTTCATGTTTTTATGGTATAATTGAACCTTGATTGCATCTCTTTGTTGGCCTTAAAAGTAGTCGGTTTGATCTATTTTAACCCTCATCATAAGCCGAAATGATAATTGACTACAAACCGTCCTAAGCCTGACTGCATTGCATAATTCCTTATGATTCATCTTTAGTCCATAACTGGGAATTATCTTTGTGGTGTCAAAATTGCCAACCTCTTTTCTCTTGATCATGGGTATGTATTTTTCTTGAGTGTTGCTTGGTTCCCTACATAAATGTACCCATATCTATCATGTTCCGTGTCATAAATTGAGGAAAGGAACTAAGGAAAGGAACTGGGAATTGCTCTCAACGTCCAGAATTCAAATCTGCTGGAATTTCGCTGCTTCCTGAGAAAAATTAATGCAAGTATAGTCGTTGAAGATCTTATGAACGTTGGAGTGCTGATTTGGGTTTCCTATTCTTGGATAAAAATTTCTGCGAGTTTCCTAAGTAAAAAAAAGAAGCTATTTGTGCAGCCCGAAGAGAAGAAAATTAAGGAGCAGAAGCATGAGGAGTAGTTCTCCTGGTTCCCTACTCAGATGACACGGAGCCCTTAGTTCCCTTAGGATCCCTCTTCACATTATGATCCTTTTTGTGTCTCTCTGTGTGCTTTATTGTTATATGTTGTCTTTGCTTCTCTTATATTTAATGAAATATTTTGATGTCCTTGCGTTGTTAAGTCTTGCCTTCAACTTCTATTACGGTGTCATTTCTCTAGAGGTCAAAACAAGTCATTAGTTCTCTCTAAATTGTCTATGCTTATCATCTAACTGTTTCTTTTCGATGATGTCAAAAGGAGGAATGAACTCTGTAACCTGGAACTAATAGGATGAAAGGATATTTGAACTGGTTGTCTCTTTAAGGGAGAATAAATGAACCCGGTTTGATGTTAAGGGGGAATATGCAATTCACTAATGATTATTCTACATCTAGCCTTCCTTATATATATCATGCTTCATATCATTCATGCCTATTTTAGATATGTCAGGTTCTACATGTTTGTCATCATCAAAAATGGGGAAATTGTTAGGAAGTGAACTTTTGGAAACTGGAACTCCAGTTCCCTACCTAGTTCCCTTTCTCAGTTTTCCTAGTTTTGACGATGACAAACACTTTGCTACTAATAGTTCCACATGTATAGTTGAGCAGAGAACTCAGGTTCGAGAAAAGAAGAACGTAGACCAAGAAGTCAGTTTTGGGAACTGGCATGGGAACTGAAGAACGCAGAAGTCGCGCTTATATGTAAAGCGATTTAAAGGAGCGGCGGCTGGCTTATTAGGGTAGATCTTTTATATTAGAGAGAGAATATAAAAGACATCCTTGTTTCCATATATTTAGGAGATTCTTTGAATATCTTTTATGGAAGCAAAAATATGTAAAATCGGGAAAGATATTATTTGGTAACAAATATTATCTTTTTTGATTTCTTTTGATTATTTTACTTGTGCAAATCATCCAGCTGTAGATATTATTCTACATGGACGAAATGTATAAGTAAAGTAATTGAAACTCTCTCATCTCCAACGATTTAACGAAATTCAAGAATTCATCTAGAGTTGAACGTGAAGAGAAATCGTCCTTGTTCTTGTGAGAAGAATTGTGTAAGTCACTTGCTTGTTATATGCTTGATTAGGTCGAACTAGGTAGAGAGTCTTAAGTGTGTCTTAAGTCTTTAATCTGTGTGTTCTATTCTAATTGATTGTAATCGAAGCATTAATACAAGTAGACTTTGAAATCCTCTTACAAGAGAGGTAGTGTGTTTTATCATGGATAACTAGTTGGTTATCAAAGGTTCCCACTCTAAGAAACTTGTCTTGATTCTGTTATTATTTACTTATTCCGCTGCTAAAGAACTGGACTCCCAGTTCCCACGTACGATCCTACAAAGATGAAGAGTTTGATGAGAGAATGAAAAGCAAATGGTTTTAGACAGGAAAAGGAACTTTTCGAGGAAGAAGATGAAACAATAAGTTATTATTTAATCATTCTAGATGAAATGAAAAGTAAACTCCACTTTTTCAGACATTAAATTTACTTTTCTACCCTTTGAAAGTGTAGAGAATACTTTTACACTGAGCCTTTCCCTTTATTGGTCAAACACGGTTTATTTTGGTTAAGTTGGAGTGTTTTTCCATTTCGGGGGTATTGGTTGAAACGGATTTTTGTTAAATTTGATTTTGGGTGAATCGAGTTATGGTTCAATTGGATTTCGGTAACATCAGATGACGGATGGATCAAATTTCAGTTCAAATTTATTTCGACTGAATCGGATTTCAGATGATGAAATTATATTTTTATAATTTAACACTATTTTGTAGCGTGAGTATGCAAATTTGCTACCAAAATATTGAAAAGTAATCAGGATATAACCTGAAACTTGGTTTACATTTAATAAATTCCATAGACTCAAACTCATAGCAAATAAGAAATATGTAATAAGGAGTCATTTCCGGGAAAGGCTACGTTTAGACTGCGTGTAAAAGTATTATCTACACTTTCAAAGGGTAGAAAAGTAAATTTAATGTCTGAAAAAGTGGAGTTTACTTTTCATTTCATAAAATAATAATTTATTGTTTCATCTTCTTCCTCTCAAAATTTTCTTTTCCTGTCTAAAACAATTTGCTTTTCATTCTCTCATCAAGCTCTTCCTCTTCCTTCACCACTTTGCTTTCTTTTACAATTTGATATACTTTCTCCGGTTTTAAATAACGTGGTTATGAACCACCACAAACTCAGTCATCTTAAATCTCCAAATCCAGATTTTGGACAATATGAACAAATTTCCAACAATCTCGGTCTACTTCGCTAAAAAACAATCTCAGTCAACTAGCAATAAATCGCAATTCACTCTTCTAAATTTTCAATATTACAATGGGCTTCGGATTTGCAAAAACTAGTAGAGAAAATTGGGTGCGAATGATTTTTAAGGAAAAAAATAGTAAATTTATATCTATTTTTTTCAAAATTATAAGTATAACCCCTATTACTATACATATGGCTCAAAAAAAATGAAAGTGTTTTTTTTAGGGTTTAAAATTTAAGGGTTAGAATTTAGGATGTAGGATTTATGAATTTTTAAAGACTTAAGAGATTAAAAAACTAATTTATTTAATTAAAAATTTAAATTTACTATTTAATCCCCTTAAAGGGTCAAAAATCCCAAGAATCGAAACTACTAAGCATCATCCATCTCTTTGAGAGTAGACTAAGAAATGAAACTGAAACACTTATAATGGTAGGAATTTTTCGACATCACGATTGTAGATCTACTCTTCTAACGGGGTTTAAAAAAAATGACTTCATTTTTGTTGTTGAAAAATTTGAACGGGTTAAGTATTTGATTCACAGAGAAATCGTAATAATGGAAGAATAAAAGTTCTCCCAATATGATGATAGAGGAGAGGTGCACGAAAAACAATGAGTTTTTAGTTTTTTACTTCAATCAAGAAAATGTGAAAAGACTAGAAGGGACATACAATTAATATATCATATTTTCTATTAATTTTTTTAAAAAATTCTAAACACTGCGTGGACAATGTTTATTGGAAGATAGGTTTACAATATGATATATTAATTGTTCGAATATCCGACATGACTTGACCCGACCTTATATACCTAGTATAACATTATACACGTTGATTGACATGAATCTGAATGATCCGCCCAACCCGCCTAAATGCCAGTATTGTAAAATAAAATAAAATAAAATCAAGAATGATATATATTTCCAAGTTTTTTATATATATATATATAATCTGGATATGGTAAAACAACTATTTAAGATAAAACAAAAGTATAAATGAGAGTCATTTACTTAGAATTAAAGTAATGGCCTATATTAAAACTAAAAGGGTGTAAATTAATATAATGGACTGCACACATACCAAATTCTTTATTCTCCACGTGACTTTAGGGATTTTTGTACCCAAATCTTCCAAAAAATTCAGCTTCCTTTTTTACTTTTTAGAAACCACAATCGTCTCTCGGTTACTCCACTAACATTTCTCGGTTACTCCCACCAGCCTCTCGTTTTCTTCACCTCTCTCTTTCCATTCGAAGCAGCTTTCTCATTCCATTCGAAGCGTCTTCAACCTGCGATTTGAGTTCTTCATCTTCTCGAAGCGTCTTCAACCTACGATTTGAGTTCTTCATCTTCACGGCGAAAATTTATCTTTCCTCCACGCGGCGGAACTCTTATTGACATCCGAAAAGTTTGTGACCGCCGATGTCTACACAAGGATAATCTCCAAGGTACCGTTTTTCGTAAAACCCTAAACTCAAATTTTCATGTTTTATGAACATATTGTCTCGCAATTCTTTTCTAACCCATTTTTGCGTGTGATTTTTGCTAGTCTCCGAGGTACTGATTTTTGATTTAGACGGTTTATCTTCAAACTTTTTGATGTGTTTGTTGAGGGGGTAATTTGGGTATCTTAAACTCAAATGTATATGCTTTTTGAAGAGCATTTTCGTTAGTAGATGTTAATCGGAGAACGATTGTCTTCAAATTATCTTCCTTGTTTGTTGAGTGGGCTAATTATTCGAATGATTTTTTTTATTAGATCTTACTGTACGAGGTAGAGAATGGTTCGAGGGATGTTGGCAAAGAACAATATATCTCCTCCCCGCCCCAAAAAAAAAAGGGAAGTAAGCGTCGAAGGATTCGTCGGCGGTGATTATTCATCTACAAATTCGGTGGTTCCCTCTGTCTTGGATCTTGGTGATATTCATGTAATATGTGTTGATATTAATAATTGGGTAGTGATCGATATTCATAAATTGAATGGTGTAATTCATGTAATATTCACGATATCAGGGGGTGATGTTCGTGTAATATGTGTTAATATTCATGTAATTGGGTGGTAATTAATATTAATGTAATTGGTAGTGATCGATAATCATGAATTGAGTTATGTTATTCTTGTACTTGAGTGTGATATTCATGTAACTGATTATGATATTCGTGTAATTGATTATGTTATTCATATATTCTTAAGTGGTGATATTCATATTTTAAGTTGTGGTATTCATGTCTTTAATTGGTGATATCCATATATTTAACAAAGATATTCATACAAACATGAATATTCATGTTTTAAGTAGAGGTATTCACGTCCATCGATATTCATAAACGCATGAACGATATTCATAAAGACATGATCGGTATTCATGAATGCTAAAAAATCGTTGAAAAAGAAGAAAATGTATTAGCGGAATGGAACGGTTTTGGAAGAAAGATCTGATTTTCTCTCTCCTCTAACAATATCCTTAATTATCTTCTTTTAATTAAAATATCTATTAACTACCTTATTTGAGAAGATCTGGTAGTTTCACCCATACCATATCCACTATATGACTCATTCATCCATCCGTCCATCACCCTCCATCCAACATCCCAGATTAATACTTCTGTTTTACCATAATTCTCGTTTTATCGGAGCGTTCCTCTATATATATATATTTATGTTCTAGTGAAACGGGGAGTTATGGTGAAATGAGTGTACTAATCTAGAGCGTTGGATGAGAATAGAATTGATGGCCATGACTTAATCTAGAGGGTTGCAAAATAGGCTGGTGGATTCATCCATACATGTTTTCTCCATTAGCTTGATTTGTGGGATTTGTTTTACCCCCAAATCTTTCCATAACAGAAGCAAAAGATGCTCTAGTAAATGTTTTCCCTCTCTCATGAATCTCTCTCTCTCTCTCTCTCTCTCTCTCTCTCTCTCTCTCTCTCTCTCTCTCTCTCTCTCTCTCTCTCTCTCTCTCTCTCTCTTGCATTACTCTCTGACGGTGGAGCGGTTTCCTCCTCATCTTCTTCCCTCCTCTGGCGCCCTCCCCCGTTCTTCGGCCGCCTCCTCCATAGTCGGTGACGAGAAGCTTGTCGGCGCCTTCCTCCATAGTGGGTCTCTCTCTTTCATCTCCCATCACGTGTCTCTATGTCAATCGCCATCGACGACTGGAAGTGGTCTTCTCGCCATCGTCGACTGGAAGTGGTCTTCTCGCTGTCGTCTTCTCGCCATCTTCATCTTGCCTTCGTCTTCCCGCTCTCGTCTCCTTTCTTCGAGTAGAAGTGCACCGTCATCGTTGTTTTCGGCTTTACACTTGTCTCTTCCGTTTACCGACATGTCAACCTTCACTTTCATCTCATCCCTTGCGTCGATCTCTCCAGTGCCGCCGTCATCTTTGTATTCGGTCGCCGATTAAAGGTAACCCTAAAATCATTTTCGTCTTTGCCTTCAATTTCCATTCAATTTTGTAAACGATTACTTCAATTTGGAGTTCTAATATAGAAATTGCAATCGATTTTGCTCATGTAATCACCATTGTTGCAGATTGTCACCGACCTCCATTCATCGCTGGTTGATATTATCTTCTCTGTGCCCTGGTTCATCGTCTATGTATGATATTCAAATATACTTGTATGATATGCAATTTGCAATTATGGATCATTTCTTTGGTCGTGAATGTGATATTCATTTGTGTGGATTGGATATGCATTTTCGATATAGTGATATGCAGACTATACTTGTATGATATGCAATTTGTAATTATGGATTATTTCCTTGGCCATGAATATGATATTCATTTGTGTGGATGGGATATGCATTTTCCATACATTGATATGCATAATATATGCAGTGTATATATTGGTTTCCCCCTATTTCATCATTATCGTCTTCTTAATCGTTACGTTCATCCTGTAATAGTAACAAGCACTTTGCGTTTGTAGGAAACAAGCACCTCAACATGAGCACGATTAATAGATATTAAGAAATACTTGAACGATATTCACGATATTTATTTTGATATGCAAAAAGTTTCAAATAGTTTGAATATAAATATTTTAAATTGGAATATCAACTACCACATAGTGCATATCTATTCAGTTTATGAATATCAGTATGTATACGTCTGAACATGATAACGAATAACATATATTCAGAAATACTTGAACGATATTCAAATAATGTGTTTTGATATGCACAGATATGCATAATGTTTTTTTCAATTTAGTGGATGCATTATATACATAGTGAATAAGTACTCATAATACTTGAATATCATATATATGATAGTGAATATCAGCATGAATACGATGGAACATGAACAAAATTAATAGATATGCAAATCATATTTAACGATATTCACAATTTTCGTGTCGATATGAATAATGTTATATTTCAACTAATTAAATATATTGATATGTACGAACTTCCACTAAATATGCGTATTAACTAAAAGCACAATGGATACTGGATCTCGGTGGAGGCTTGAGGAATAACGCCGATGGGGATTTGCAGTATCTTTCTCTCTCCAAATCTACATATAACTTCCTATTTTGGAGGTGGTATATATATAGAGGGACGCTATAGTAAAATGACTCTTACGGTAAAACGAGTGGACAATTTTGGAACGTTGGATTGAGGGTGATAAATGGATAGATTAGGAGAGAGAAAAGAGGGTGTAATGGGGGCTAGAATTAGGGAATGAGTGTCACAAAAAGCTTTTTTGAATTTTATTAATTAACTACCTCCAAAATAGGAAGTTATATGTAGATTTGGAGAGAGAAAGATACTGCAAATTCCCATCGGCGTTATTCCTCAAGCCTCCACCGAGATCCAATATCCATTGTGTTTTTAGTTAATATGCATATTCAGTGGAAGTTCGTGCATATCAATATATTTAATTAGTTGAAAATTAACATTATGCATATCGACACGAAAATTGTGAATATCGTTAAATGTTCTTTGCATATCTGTTAATTTTGTTCATGTTCCATCGTATTCATGTTGATCTTCATTATCCTATATATATATATGATATTCAAGTATTATGAGTACTTATTCACTATGTATATACTCCATCCACTGAATTGAAAAAACATTGTGCATATCTGTGCATATCAAAAACATTATTTGAATATCGTTCAAGTATTTCTGAATATCTGTTATTCGTTATCATGTTCAGTCGTATACATACTGATATTCATAAACTCTGAATGCATACTGATGTTCAGTCGTAACGATTAAGAAGACGATAATGATGAAATAGGGGAAAAACCAATATATACACTACATATATTCTGCATATCAATGTATGGAAAATGCATATCTCATCCACACAAATGAATATCAAATTCACGGCCAAGGAAATAATCCATAATTACAAATTGCATATCATACAAGTATAGTCTGCATATCACTATATGGAAAATGCATATCTCATCCACACAAATGAATATCACATTCACGACCAAAGAAATAATCTATAATTACAAATTGCATATCATGCAAGTATATCTGAATAACAATACTGTTAACATGAATATCATAACGCCCAACGTCGCCACCGCAGGAGTTCTCAAGCAGTCCGTCGTCGACTGGCATTTCCATGTCCACACCACCCCTCTCCACGTCGTCACCGCGCTCATCGCCTGCCCCACCGGATTCCTCCGGCAAGCCTGTAAAACGAGAATTGTAGTAAAACGGAGGTATTAATCTGGGACGTTGAATGGAGGGTGATGGACGGATGGATGAATGGGTCATATAGTGGATATGGTATGGGTAAAAATACAAGATCTTCTCAAATAATGTAGTTAATAGATATTTTAATTAAAAGAAGATAATTAAGGATATTGTTAGAGGAGAGAGAAAATCATATCTTTTTTCCAAAAATCAACACACTATTTAATTATGCTAATTATTTTAAAATACTAAAAAAGGATAGAATATTCACGAGAGAAGAACAAAATCAGCACACGATCTTCATTCCGCTGATACATTTTCTTCTTGTTCAACGATTTTTCAGCGTTCATGAATATCGATCACGTCTTTATGAATATCGTTCATGCGTTTATGAATATCGATGGACGTGAATATTTCCACTTAAAACATGAATATCACCACTTGATTTTTTTAGCGTCCTAATGCTTTGCAAATTCGTAGATTTGTAAATTTGTTCTTGTTGCTTTTATCATTGTTTCTTGAATATCGTTCATGTTTGTATGAATATCTTTGTTTAATATGTGGATATTACCAATTAAAGGTATGAATACCACAACTTAAAATATGAATATCACCACTTAATAATATATGAATAACGTAATCAATTACAATTACACGAATATCATAATCAGTTACATGAATATCACACTCAAGTACATGAATAACATAACTCAATTCATGAATATCGATCACTACCAATTACATTAATATTACCACCCAAGTACATGAATCTTAACACATATTACACGAACATCACCCCGGTATCATGAATATTACATGAATATCACCATTCAATTAATGAATATCCATCACTACCCAATTATTAATATTACCACTCAATTACATGAATATCAATACATATTGCACGAATATCACCCCCGATATCGTGAATATTACATGACTATCACCAATCAATTTATGAATATTGAACACTACCCAATTACATTAATATTACCACCCAATTACATGAATATCAACACATATTACACGAATATCACCCCCGATATCGTGAATATTACATGAATATCACCAATCAATTTATGAATATTGAACACTATCCAATTACATTAATATTACCACCCAATTACATGAATATCAACACATATTACACGAATATCACCCCCGATATCGTGAATATTACATGAATATCACCAATCAATTTATGAATATTGATCACTACCCAACTACATTAATATTACCACCAAATTACATGAATATCAACACATATTACACGAATATCACTCTCGATATCGTGAATATTACATGAATATCACCAATCAATTTATGAATATTGATTACTATCCAATTACATTAATATTACCACCCAAAGTTGCAAATCAAGCTCAAACCTCATCTTTGAATAGAAGTTTCAGAGGCTCAATAAGCTTCAATTTCATGTCCTTAGGTAGACCTACCACAACTTAAAATATCTGACTGACCTTAGCAGGCCATTGTCAAAAAAAACGCAATGAAGTTTATCTCCAATGGCCTTGTGAACAAGAGTAGCAGCAACAGTTGAATCCACACCCCCAGATAAAGCACAAATAACATGGTCATCTGATCCCACTGTGCTCTTAATAGCCTTGAGCTCCTCATTCATCACATCTTTCGTCTTCCAGTCAGCATGGACTCCATAAATATCAAAGAGAAAAAAATACTTCAGAGTCTCCATCCCTTGGGGTGAATGTGTAACCTGTATAAGATGTGCAATTTCATTAGGAAAAATAGCATTTAACATTCTTAAATAGTCTTCCCTATACCACCTTACAGTCTAAAATTGTTATATTAAGACATGTTTATGCAAATTGGCATTTCATCAGTAATCTTGTGAAAATGAAGTACAATGATTCATAAATCATGAAATGGAGATAAACAGCTAAGATAAATGCAATTTCATTAATAAAACTCCATCAAATTCATACCTCAGGATGATACTGAACCCCAAAGAATCTCCTCTGACGATTCTCCACCACCGCAATCGCCCCTTGCTGGCTACGCGCCACCACCTCAAACCCCTCCGGAAAGTGCAAGACCTCATCGCCATGACTCATCCAAACCGCTTGCTTATCCCCGACCGACTTACTCCCAAACAATCCCCCGGAAACCGCCTTCACCACCTCAATCTCCATCCTTCCATACTCATGCTTCTCGCCGACGCTGACCTCGCCTCCGAGCTTTTGGACAATCAACTGGAGGCCGTAGCAGACGTCGAGGACAAAGACATTGTTTTTCTGAACGTAACCGACGAATCCGTCGGGGAAGGAGGGGTCGTTGGGGGTGTGGACGGAGTGAGGACCGCCGGAGAGGATGATGACACACGGAGAGAGGTCAGAGACGGCAGAGAGAGGGGAGTGGGGAACTGGGGATTGTAAAAAGTAAAAAAAGAAGGTTAAAAGAATCCCTAAAATATAGTGAATTGGGTTCAATTGGGTGTGTGCATTTTATTGTATCAATTTATAATCTTTTAGATTTAATCTAGACTTTTCATTTAACTCTAATTTAAGGGTTGTTATTTGTACTCTTTTTATTATAACTTGTTGTTTTACTAGAACCAAATTATATATATATATATTTTCATTCGTAACCTCATGTATAGCGACGATCAAGATAGTTTAAATATAATTAAAGTTTCCGATGAATGAGCCTAATTTCTTATTGGTAAAAGTTCAACTCAAATTTAAGAATGATTAGAGCCTTCTCGACTCTGATCCAAGAAAAAATGGCTTAGACGTTTGACCGACTTATCCACCAGAAAAAAAACGGCGAACAACATTAATAGACTATGGGTGAGCATCGGTCCGAAACCGAACCGAATCGAAAAAAACGAAAACCGAAATTTCTATAAAACTGAACCGAAAACCGAATCGAATTATATTGGGTCGGTTCGGTTCGGTCCGAACCCGGTTCGGTTCGATTCAGCTAAAAAACCGAAAAAAACCGATACACATGAAAGTCCTAACTAGCAGTTGCACTTCCATTATTTAGTACTCTATATGAATTTAATTAAATTCCATAAACCAAAAAGTAGACTAAGTTATGAAGTTTAAAAAAATCAATTTGATTCCGTATATATATATATATATAGAGTCAGGTTCCGGTGAAACGGATGCTTATGGTGAAACGTGAGGAGGAATGAGAGCAAACCATTTTGGGACAATGGAAGGCTATGATGGATGTTTCATCATAGCAAACATACACTCTCTCACATACAATCACACCCCATGGTCCACATCTGACCATTGATCGGTCAATGGTCAACGTTGATCGTTGACCGGTCAAACTGACTTTTGTCCAGATTTTTTTTTTAAAATATATTTTATTATTATTGTTTTCTACACGTTTTTATCATAAAATTATAATTAAAAAAGTTGAACAATTCCTTATTAAATTTGAACAATTGTATATGAAAAGTTGAACAAAGTTTTTTGAACAATATATAAAGTTGAACAATTGTACGAACAAAGTTGAACAATTGTATCTTAAAGTTGAACAATTTCATTTTTATGGTTAGACGACTGTTTCACTAAGCAATTTTTATTTTTTATTTTTTTTTGGGCGAGTTTTTTTCTTCCTTTTTTTTATTGTTTTTCTACACGTTTTTATCATAAAATTTTAATTACAAAAGTTGAACAATTCCTTATTAAATTTGAACAATTGTATGTTAAAAGTTGAACAAAGTTTTTTGAACAATATATAAAGTTGAACAATTGTACGAACAAAGTTGAACAATTGTATCTTAAAGTTGAACAATTTCATTTTTATGGTTAGACGACTGTTTCATTAAGCAAATTTTATTTTTTATTTTTTTGGGCGAGTTTTTTTCTTCCTTTTTTATTTTTTTTCTACATGTTTTTATCATAAAATTTTAATTAAAAAAGTTGAACATTTTCTTATTAAATTTGAACAATTGTATGTTGAAAGTTGAACAATATATTTTGAACAATATATAAAGTTTAACAATTATACCAAAAAAGTTGAACAATTGTATCATACAAGTTGAACAATTTAAATTACATGAAAATTCAAACTTATAACAAAAGATAGATTGGGCAATTCTTCATTAAAATTTTAACAATTGTCAAATAAACTTGAAGTTTTGTTTATAATGTAATATAAACATAATATAACTAAAAAATGTTCAAAACATAAACCCTAAATCCTAAATGTGTAGGAAAATAAAAATAGAAACACGACAAAAACGGCCATGCACAACTAAAAAATTATTTAAAAAATGAAATTGTTCAACATTAAGAGACAATTGTTCAAATTTATATACATAGCGAACACAGTTGTCGAACTATAAAAATGAAATTGTTCAACTTTAAGATACAATAGTTCAACTTTTCATGTACAATTGTTCAACTTTAATATTGTTCGAATTTTAATTGTGCAACTTTAAACATACAATTGTTCAACTTTAAGAACTAATTGTTCAATTCTTTTCATACAAATTTTATAACGAAAACGTGTATAAAAAATACTTTTTTTTAAGAAAAAATTTAAAAAAAAATTATGGCCGTTGACCGGTCAATGCTGACCATTGACCGGGATTGAGTGTGGTAGGATGTATGGTAATATTAAAATGAATGGTCTAGAATGCTCCTCACGTTTCACCTTAAGGATGCTCCTCACATGAAGCTAATCCTATATATATAAGCAATTGGACGTTAATCATGTGAAGAAAGAAGCAGCACATGGAAATGGCCAATTGGCCATAGAAGTTAATATTGTGAAGAAAGAAGAAGAAGCACAATCAATAATGATTCTTCTTGGCCCTTGGCGGTGGAGAACTGGAGGCGGATGGTAGCAGGCGGTGGCGGTAATCTTGGCGCCGCGGCGATGGAGGTTAGGGCGTCGTCCATCGGGACTCGAGGCGATGGAGGTGGATGGGTGATTTGCGAAGCAGGCAAGCCGCAAGTAGCAGCCAGCCAGAGGGTGAGCCAGTCGCAGCCACCGCAAAGGTCGAAGGAGGAGGCGAGTGTTGAATGAATAAGGTTGAATGATGAGGGTTCAAACGAAGGAAGGAAGGTGATGGTCATATGGGCTTTAGTCATACGGCCCAAATAGCAACAATATCATTGTCCACTGGCCCACAATCCACACAATCTTTTTTTTTTTTAAAAAAATCGGTTTAACCGAAAACCGAAACTCAAAAATACTTAAACCGAACCGAATTGTTTCGGTTCGGTTCGGTTTTTTCGATCCGATTCGGTTAAAATTTCCGGTTTAACCGAACCGTGCTCACCCCTATAATAGACAGCCAAAAATTCACTCTTGTTTAGATAATTGGAGATGAAAAATGTAATGCGTCCTTGGATTGAGTGCAAATTCAAATCTTAACCCTCAAATAATTAAATTAAGGGCTAGCTTAGACTAACAAAGATGATATCATCTTAAATCCGATGATTATATATAATACATTTAAAATACTTTGTTTAGCAACCTTATACAACTTGAGGGGGGATATTGAGTTATGTGTCACTGATGTGGCAGTGTTTATGAGTCGTTGATGTGGCTCATGTAGGTTGTTAGTTGTTAGTTGTTAGTCAGTAGCTGTCAGAGTTAGTTAGAGTGACTGGTGAAGTAGATTGCGTTGACCTACTGTAGAGAGTCACTTAGCTGTACATAAATAGTTGTCTCTTTCTTTCGTTGTAATTCATTCATTCAATATAGAGAGTGAAATTACACGGCTCATTGAGCTTCTCTTCTCTTCTCCAATAGAGGAACTCAAACACTATCGATCCTAAGTTTCTTTATGGTATCAGAGCGCATAGAGTTTGATTGAGAGAGAGAGAGAGAGTTTAGAGAGAGTTTCGTCTTTGTTTTCTTGATTGTTCTGTCAAGATCGAGAGATCTATTTTCCCGCTTAATTCAACCAAATTCCTCGGAGAAAGTTAATAGGAGCGATGGCGACACCATAGCAATTTCGGCAACTCAACGTGATGAATTCAAGCGCTCCATTATCGATGTCCAATTCGGAGAATCCAAATGTTCAATTGACGCAAATGTTGTTCGATGGAACAAATTTTGTGCCATGGAGTAGGCAATTGCGAAGAGCTCTAGGAGAGAAGATGAAGATACGATTTCTAGATGGCGCAATCGCACGACCAGCGGATGATTCAAAGGATCTTCCTTGATGGATTCGATGCAATGAGATGGTAGCTTACTGGATCTTGGGTTCTATGGTGCTTGAGATGTGACGTGGCTAAAATATGCAATGCAAATATCGTTGAATAGCCTAATCAAAGTAAAAGTCCTAACAAACCTACTAAACAGATGTATAGCAAGCAAGCAAGGGTCGAACCCACAGGGAGGAAGTAATCAATCTATGTGTTTATAAGCATGCAAAGTAACAAGGGGGGTTTTGATTATCAAACACAATAAAGTAAACACCTTTGGTTGATTTGAGAATATGATTGGGGAAAGTAGTTCCACTAGAACGAGATCCACAATACAGAGATATAAGTCGATCACTGAAATCTTATAAATCCAAGTTCTTTTACTATTCTTATGGTTGTTTCCACCCTTCCACCCTAATCGTTATTAACTACCAATTCAGAAAGTTGTTGATAGTACTTACTACAGTATCAATGGAAGAAAACCTTACCACTAATAAAGCAATAGCAATGCATGCAAGGATATAGGATACATGCGAATAGAAGAAAACCTTACTACTCAACATGCAAATAATTCTCACTCACAATTAAACACTCGTATTCCACTATATGTTTAATCATGTATGCTACTAGATATGCACTCGTATTCCACTATATGCAATCCTAGCAATTGATCAATATTACTCAACCTAGTTGGCCAGGCTATGAAGAATAACAATAAATCAATACTCAATATAACCAAGAGAATTAAACCAACACATATAAGAATAAGAACAAGGAATAAAAATCTCACAAACGAATCAACTGTATTGCTTCAAACGTCTAGTAGAACAAGAGGAAATTAGTGCTCCATTGAGATGCAAATGAAACCCTAATTGAGAAAAACTACGATGATAAAAGTGTCTCTTTACTCAAGACCTGAAAAAGGTCTTAAATAGGCTAGGGAAAAAAAGCTAAACCTAGAAATTGTGATACCCCGTATTTCTGTAAGGATATTTTGGAAATTTTGAGATTTTTCCCGAAAGCCTGTTTGGTACGTCGGATTAAATTTCAGAGACAGAAAGACATTCTGTAATGTTCTCAATCTCTGTAATATTTTTCTCAGTGAAATAATATACAGTCGACGTACTTTGGGACTTAATACTCGTTCGTGTACGATTATTTTTATCCCGGGCTAAGCCAGATTATCCAAAGCCCTAACGGATAAGAGTTGACTTGGCGGCGACCGCTGCCCTGTGGCGGCGACCGCCGCAAGTCAACTCATCGGTACCTTCCTCGCAGCTTCGCCTGGACAGATCGCCTAGGAAAACGGCGACTGCTGCCCAAAAGCGGCGACCGCCGCTTCAGGAAATACAAGGCGGCGACCAAGGGCGGCGATCGGCAGCGACCGCCGCACCTGTGCAGGCGTAGCCTCGCCAGCTGCCGGCGATCGAAGAGTCGCTCCGATCTTGGCCCTCCACGTGGTTTTGCTGGCCAATCTTATCCCTTTGATGTTGGGGCTATTTAAGGAGTGATTTGGGATCAGAATTGAGCACAATCGAAGCTCAAATCTCTCACTCTTGTCTCGCCGGAATTCTGAGCTCTCGCTAGAAAGTTGGAAGCCGATCGTCGAAGCTCGTTTTGGTGTCATTCCGGTTGCAAAGGAGGAGCTTTGGAGACCCTTAGAAGCTTAGAATCCAAAGCAAGGCAAAGGCGAACGAAATCGATCGTCGTCGGTAAGATTTCAGTTTCGTAAAATTTTCCGACGTTCGTAGCGGCGCCCGCCGTAAGGCAGGCGGCGACCGCCGCCCAACAACTTTTGCCATGTTGTGGCTTTAGCTTCTGTAGCCTTCGATCGGACGTCGTTCCTTTCGATTTCTTTCGTTCATGCTCGTCTTTGTCGAATCTAACTTAGGGTTTCTTTATGGGTCGATTCGAAGGAATCTGTGTTGCCAGATCTGTCCCTGTGTCGAGCCCGGAAACTCGTCGTTAGACTTCGTTCAAACTCTGCGGATTAAGGCAAGTGGCAGTTCGCTCTTGCTCATCGTTCCATATTTACATTAATTATCAGTTGTTTAATTGAGTAATTAATTTGGAATGATTATTGTGTTTATCTGGAAATGGTTTTATAAACTGTTTTGGAAACTGTAATATGATATTATAATAGGTTGTATATCTGTTAGAACAACGCTATTATTTATGTTCGCCTTGAGGGCATTTTTGTGGATTTATCCTGAACTATTGTTGTGCTCGAACTGTTAGTTAGCACGAGTATTCGTAGGAACGCCTGGACTCCGAGAGGTCCATTCGTTTCTTTATAACTTGGAAAATGGGCGATCAAGACCCTACGATAGTAGAGGCTTGGACTCTGCGAGGTTCATTCCTTCGATATAGGTCCAGAGGCTTGGATTCTGTGAGGTCCATTCCTTAGTTGTATGTTCTGCGTGACAGAGCATATGTTTAAAAGCTTATAACATAATGTGGGTTTTGGAATTAAATAAGATAAAGTGCCCGAGTGCACATAATTAATATACCTTTGGCGAGTAGTGCAGTTTAGTAAATAGTGCAGCTAGGAAAGCTCGTCTCGACTTTTGATCAGAGTACGTTCTCTTTCCAATCTGGATTCACTGTAAGCGGTGAGGTTGGTCGTGAACCGAAACATCTAAGTCAGCTTTTAAATCACTGATGTCTGATTCTTTAAACGTTCCAGATTTGTCATATTTCCTTAAGACTCACTTCCGTTGGAGTCTTCTTTCGGGTCGATTTCTGTGAAGATTCAGTCTTCCAGAATCTTCTCTTGTGCATGCCTTTTGTCATATTCAAGTAGAGTATGGTGGTTGACAAGCGTACTCAATTATTATTCGAGAGACGAGAAGTCTAACCTAATACGACTACTTAGAACCTTCTGCTTTGTACCCTTGCATGGTCTATTCATTTAGACTAACCAACCGCAATTGTTATCTACATTGTTGGCTGGTGTCATCCGTTCGATTCGGCACATCAGATAGAGCGAAGATATGAGGAGACTAGATTGACTATGAAGACGACGGTTGTTTTTGGATGTTTTAAATAATTTCTTTTAATCAGGTTGAGATCCTTGGGCAGGTGATCATTACGATCACAACCATTTTTGTAATATTTCAAGAAAGACTTCCGCTGTACCTTGTTTAAAGACTTCTGTTGTAACTTATTTACTCTGTTATACATTTAAAAAGACTTCCGCTGTACTTTGTTTAAAACTCTGTGTTTGTCCTATTCGGGATTGGGATGTAATCCCGGGACTCATGTTTTATATGAATAAAGTTATCATTTTATATCATTGTATTTCATGATTTGTTTTCAAACGGTAAAGCCTGGGGTGACTTCGGTGAGGAATATCGGAGTCACTGGCGGTAATACCTTTCCAAGTGGGTTAAGATTTGGGGGTGCTACAGAAATAATACTAAAGGAAATAAGAAAATAAAAATAGGAAATCCGGAAATGCAAATTAGGAAATAATGTCTTCGCTGGCCGCGAGGCGCTTAACAAGTCCACCGCGGGGCGGTGACTCCCACCGCGGGGCGGTGACTCCCACCGCGGGGCGGTGACTCCCACCGCGGGGCGGTGACTTCCACCGCGGGGCGGTGGCTATCCTCTGGCGCGACCAGTTCTTCTCTGAGGTCCACCGCCGGGTCGCGGTGGCTTCTGGCGCGGGGCGTCAACTTCTGCCCTCTCCTTCCTTCAACTCTTCACTCCTTCTCTTCTGCTCTTCATTACTACCAAGTGTTGGTAGTCTTCTCCAATTAATCTCCAGCAGATCCTCATCCATCTCCATCTTCTTCAAATAAGTTGTAAATCCCTTGATATCTTCAATTCTCTCCACATCTTCTAGATTACAGACTTAACCCTAAATCTAGTCATAAACTCCTCTAAGTAATGCTAATACTTGCTAGTTAAGGTGTATGAAATGACACCTATCAAATTCCCCCATACTTAGACCTTTACTCATTCCGAGTAAGCTAATGATAAACCTACTTCCTCAATCAAACACCAAGGTCTCAGGAAGTACAAGAAAATATGACACCAGCAATTACAACATCTCAACAATCAGCTCCAGATAACCAAAACAATACGCACAACACAACAACACAATACAACACAACACCATAGAGTGACAATACTAATCCTAGCCTCCCATCTATCTTCTTATCTCTCCAGAGTGACCTACCCGAAACCTCCTTATATCTCCTCTTCTTATGACGCCTAGCCAAGAATAATGAGAAATCCTAAAATCACTCTTCTTCTTTTTCGCTCATTTTGCCAAGGCGCCCTTTCAGGTTTTCACCAAGCCACTCATTTCATTTTCCAATAGATGTACTCACATAAGCTCACGTCACTCTTGACCACATATTACCCCAGCCTAATGCTGGTCCAAGCCACCTGCTTATTACCTAGGCCGCCCTTTCGGGTTTTCGATCTATCCCAGGATTTCATGTATGCCTTTTTTTTTTTCAATTTTTGGCTTTTTTAATTTTTTAATTTTTCTCCTCAACAACGTAGCAAGTAGAGAACTCTCCCCCATGCTTAAACATTGCATTGTCCTCAATGTAATGAAAGACAAAAGAATAGAAGCATAGGGAAAAGCAAAAAATAACTCACAAACGCCGTTGAGTTGGCTTGGACACTTCCGGTTTGCTGGCGGTAATCTCAGTATACGCCCAGGTCTCTGGTGTTGGGCGGGTGTCTTCATCACGTCATCATCTTCTTCTACCGTACAATCAAAGGGAACCACTTTGGTGAGTAGTGGTAAAACAATGATATTAGGATTGCACGGCCTTCTAGGAACACGTGGTGGAGCCCAGATATGATCTTGATGGGGGCTCTAGTGTTCCTCCTCCTCAGCTGCCAATTGTAGGGCCAACATCGTTGTCAAATCAAGTGTAGGGCAATATATCCTCCTTGACAACATGATGCACACCATCTCCATGAGGAACTCTGGACAGCTAGCCTTCGGTACCACTTTTTTTTTTAACTCCCCGTTTAAGGTTTTTTCGGGGAGTGACTTAGTGCAGGGAAAGAAGACTTACATTGGTGTGGAAAACACCTTCTTCAATAGGCATGGGTTTCTTCCCTGCAGGTTAGTCGGAAACAGAAACAAAAACAAAACACACCGAAATCAAATGCAAAAACAAAGAAAGAAAAACAAGGGAAAATAATTACATATCTCGGGTTGCCTCCCGGACAGCGCCTTAGTTAACATCGTTGGCTCGACATCCTACTCATCCTCTCAACTTGGGTTGCTCATAGCAACTGAACACCTGGGATCTGGATCTAGGGGTGCCTCTTTGTATGCTCTATGTTGAGCATGACCCCCAATCTCATGCACTTCTTTATGGGTGGACCGTTGTGCATACCCATGAACGCACTTGCCATCTTCAGAAATGGCCTACCCAACATCCCACAGCCTGCATGCTTATCTTGCCCCGTATCCAGTATGTAAAGATTCGCCACCTGCATCAAGTTCTCCTTCTTATGCTTCCCCTTCGGTTTCTTCTTGATCATGCCCAGCACCTTTAACATTTCCTTGCAGCGAGGGGTGCTGTCTGCCAATGTGACCAAGGGAACGATTTTTATGCAGTCACTGAAGGCCTCATAGATATCCTCGTTGTTTTTTAGCCTTTGAGTATCTCGGGAAGCCTCAAGGAAGGGTACGACGGGTTGCAGCACGACGAGCGGGAAGGAGTTGAGACGCACAAACTCATCATAGGCAGCCTCCAGAGGGTCGGGGACTGCCGGGGCATTTTCGAGAGAAACGGTTGTCTCTGGAGTATTTCCGCGATCGCGGCACTCCTCCTCATTGTCGCTGAAATCCTCCAGGCTCAAAAAGTACTCCTCTTCCGAAAGCACCTCTGGGAATGGGGCGGTTGGCTTCTCGGAGTCAAGAGGGGGAAAGACCGGACGAACATAAGTATCAACCCAAACCTCATCAGCATAACTGGAATTTTGGACGCCGGGTCGCGCTGGTCTCACTGCGGGGCGCAGCGAAATCTCGCTTTGAAGAACTCCATCACCGCAGGGGCGGTGGTCATCGCCGCGGGGCGGTGGGTGTGAGAAGGGATAACTGAGGCTCACCGCCGGGTCACGGTCAGTGTCGCCACAGGGCGGTGACATGCATGCTTCTTTACTGGCCTCAGATCCATCGTACCGCCGGGTCGCGGTGAGAGGTGACGCGGGGCGGTCGGTGATTTTCTCCATCTCATATTCGCTCTCCTTTTCATCACTAGGAGGAATGACCAGTTGCTTTCCACTTCGGAGGGTAATGGCACTCACATTTTTCCTCGGGTTTACTACCGTTTGAGATGGTAGATTCCCCGAAATCCTTGCATCGATCTGTGTAATCGACTCCACCATCTGGTCCACCTGCCTTTCTATATTCTTGATGCTTGACTCCCTAGTTTGAACACGAGCGGCGAAGTGATGAGTCAAGGTCCTGAGCATCTCTTCAGTTGACATGGAGGAACTTGGATTGGACACTGGTGGGCTATGCTCGTATGCTGGATAGTACTGGTGCGGAGTACCCTGTTGATAGAATGACTGTGGCTCTGGGTAGAACTCTTGGCAGTCAAGGCCATATGGAGGGTATTGATGGCCCCTATAACTCGAATTGGGGTGATTCCTCCACCCTGAGTTATATGTGTAGGAGTATGGGACACATCTCGGCCTCTGCGGATCAAAACCTCTTGCAGCGTTTACTGCAGCTACATGTTCAGGAAGTCTTGGGCAATCGTCAGTGGAGTGCAGCGGATCATGACAGAGTCTGCAGGCTCTAACTGGCCTTGCTGCACTGGAAGTTGGGTAGTATCCCCTCTCTGGCGGAAATGAGTAGGGGTATTGGTTATCGCGCGGTTCTCCCCAGAAATCCATATCTGTATCAAAAGCAAAAAGAAAAACATACGGAAATCAGTATAACTGGTGTGGACCGTAAGATATGTCCATACCAAAGTAACATGCACACAAACAAACACACGGAAAGATCAAAACTTGCCTCCCCGGCAACGGCGCCAAATTTGACGTGGCTAAAATATGCAATGCAATTATCGTTGAATAGCCTAATCAAAGTAAAAGTCCTAACAAACCTACTAAACAGATGTTTAGCAAGCAAGCAAGGGTCTAACCCACAGGGAGGAAGTAATCAATCTATGTGTTTATAAGCATGCAAAGTAACAAGGGGGGTTTTGATTATCAAACACAATAAAGTAAACAACTTTGGTTGATTTGAGAATATGATTGGGGAAAGTAGTTCCACTAGAACGAGATCCACAATACAGAGATATAAGTCGATCACTGAAATCTTATAAATCCAAGTTCTTTTACTATTCTTATGGTTGTTCCCACCCTGATCGTTATTAACTACCAATTCAGAAAGTTGTTGATAGTACTTACTACAGTATCAATGGAAGAAAACCTTACTACTAATAAAGCAATAGCAATGCATGCAAGGATATAGGATACATGCGAATAGAAGAAAACCTTACTACTCAACATGCAAATAATTCTCACTCACAATTAAACACTCGTATTCCACTATATGTTTAATCATGTATGCTACTAGATATGCACTCGTATTCCACTATATGCAATCCTAGCAATTGATAAATATTACTCAACCTAGTTGGCCAGACTATGAAGAATAACAATAAATCAATACTCAATATAACCAAGAGAATTAAACCAACACATATAAGAATAAGAACAAGGAATAGAAATCTCACAAACGAATCAACTGTATTGCTTCAAACGTCTAGTAGAACAAGAGGAAATTAGTGCTCCATTGAGATGCAAATGAAACCCTAATTGAGAAAAACTATGATGATAAAAGTGTCTCTTTACTCAAGACCTGGAAAAGGTCTTAAATAGGCTAGGGAAAAAAAGCTAAACCTAGAAATAATACTAAAGGAAATAAGAAAATAAAAATAGGAAATCCAGAAATGCAAATTAGGAAATAATGTCTTCGCTGGCCGCAAGGCGCTTAACAAGTCCACCGCGGGGCGGTGGCTATCCTCTGGCGCGACCAGTTCTTCTCTGAGGTCCACCGCCGGGTCGCGGTGGCTTCTGGCACGGGGCGTCAACTTCTGCCCTCTCCTTCCTTCAACTCTTCACTCCTTCTCTTCTGCTCTTCATTACTACCAAGTGTTGGTAGTCTTCTCCAATTAATCTCCAGCAGATCCTCATCCATCTCCATCTTCTTCAAATAAGCTGTAAATCCCTTGATATCTTCAATTCTCTCCACATCTTCTGGATTACAGACTTAACCCTAAATCTAGTCATAAAATCCTCTAAGTAATGCTAATACTTGCTAGTTAAGGTGTATGAAATGACACCTATCAAGATGTCAAATTCCTTCATCTTGACTAATTCAGCGAGATACTTAGGGTTGGAGATTGTTGATTGTTAGAGTCACAATAATGCACCTATCTTGTTCCAGTTGAAGCAAGAATTACTGAAGATCGTGCAGGGAAATCAATCTGTCACTACCTACTATGCAAAATTGAAGCGGTGTTGGGATGAATTGCAATGCTTGAATGCAATTTCACCTTGTAACTGTGGTCATCTGGCTCAGTGTACTTGCAAAGTCTTGGCTAGGATGCTCGAATTGGAAAGTCAAGATAAGTTGCTACACTTCTTGGTGAATTTGAACTCTGACTACGATTCAATCAAGAGTCCAATCCTTGCCATGGAACCAGTTCCCACTCTCAATCGAGCCTATTACCTTGTCCTCCAAGTGAAGAAGCAAAAGCAAATATTCACTACTGCATTGGAGCCAGTAGCTTTTCAGGCTGGTACTCAACATGCTCAGGGAGGAGGAAACACAATGAAAGATAATAGAAAGCAAGGTGAGAAGAAACATTGCACAGTTTGCAACATTGATGGACATTATGTGGATGCTTGCTTTGAAGTCATAGGATATCCTGATTGGTATAAGGGAAAGAGGAAGTCTAAGGGCTCCAAGGTAGCTGCCAATGTGGTACATGATAAGCACTACTTTATAGGGCTTAAGTAAGAGTCATTAGAGGGTTTATTGGTGACATTCGGGTAGATTTAGACACATTCATGTGTATGGCATTTGGGGGCAAAGTTTGGTGTTTTTGGAGGTGTTTGAGCTGTTTTGGAGATCATAGGAGATCATAGGAAGCCACAAGGAGAAGACGCCAAGGAAGTGAAGAGAAGAGTAGAAGAACAGTAGGCTGAATTTAAATGGTTCGTTCTCTCTACTCAGATGTCCAAATGGAGTGATTCCAATTCGAGGAGTTAGATCTTGAAGTCTACTACAAGTCCTCAAAATATGAGCGCAATCCGAGTTGAGAATCAAAAGTTATGGCGTTTTTACTGAAGTGTCGCAAAAGCTGAAGTACTGGAATCCCACCGCACCCAGCGGTGGGCACTGCCGCGCCCGCGGCGAGGTCGTCAGAGAACTGGAGTTTCTGTTAAATGGCCGCACCCGGCGGTGGAGCCACCGCACCCGCGGTGGAGACGCGCTGAAAGTCTTTTACGAGTTTTCTTATTCTCGTTTTATTTTATTTTCGAAACTTTATTTCCAAGTTTGTTATTTTTCTTTTCTTTATTTCTGAATTATTACTTTAGTATTTAAGTTAGGTTTAAGACTTTTTAGAGAGGATCCAATTCTCTAAACCTAGTTGCCACAGAGAAAATAGTTAGACCTAGTTTCATTCATCGTTGTTTTTCCCTTTTGCTCAGGCAGACAATTGAAGCCTTTGGATTGATTGGATTGTGAGGTTATTCCTTTACTCTTTCTATGATTGTATTAATTTTCTCTCGTGCTTAATCTCATTGATCATATATCGATTCCCCTTGATTTGTTGATTAGGAAATCAATTAGATTGTTAATAGTAGTTCCCTCTAGTCTGACAACCTAGAGAAATTAGTATTATGCTATTGGTTCCCCTTTTCCATACAACCTGTTGAGATTGTTATTGATCATACTACTAAGGATTAGAGGATACTGGTTGAGAATCTAAATCCCTTAGTTTGTGTAGAGAATTAATTGCATGCAATTGTATGACTGGTTGCTACACTTGCATGTACCTATCTATTCCTGAACTTCCTGCTGCTATTGAATTAAATCGTGAAGGTTAGTAGGGATTTGTTTAATAGTTAGGGTTATCAAGACTGGTTGGACTGGTAACTATTTCAGAACAAGGATTAGGACTTTCATGAGTATTGAGGACTAGGAATAACCAATGATCGATCTATCAATCTGAAGTGTGGATATTTGTTTGGCTGAGTTATTTTTCCAATTTGATTTCAAGTCTTTGTTTTTATTTATTTTGGTTTTAATCAGCAAACCCCCTTGGTTACTTGTTGGTATACAATTACATCATTGGAATAGTATTTGATTCTCTGTGGGATTCGACCCTTACTTACCAGACTACATTAGTTAGGTTTGTTTAGGATTATTTTGTATAGGTGTCACGACAACGCCTATCAAATTGGCGCTGTTGCCGGGGAGTCAATTTTACTATTCTAATTGTGTGTTTGTTTACCAACTGTTGTGTGGACTTATCTTACGGTCCACACATGTGTTACTAATTGGTTTCATTGAGATCTCAATCCAGACAGATGGCAGCATTTGATTTTTACTATCAACAGCAAGACTGGCCCCATTACTATCCTGAACCTCAAGAGACGAGCCAAAGTTCATATACGTCAATGGAGGAGGGCTTCAAGTCACTTGTGCAGAGCATGATGACTATTCATCAAGCGACAAACTCCAACTCCAACTTCTAACAACTCAAGTTGGAAGTTTGGCAACTCAGCTTGGAAGGTTGGCTCAAGTTGTGGCAAATATGAATGAGGATTTTGAAAAGCCACCACCCCAACCGACCCCAGTGGCTAATGTGAGTGGCATATCACAACTGAAAGGAGAAAAGACAGAGGAGAAAGTCGAGAACCAGCGTCCGCAAGTTTGGACAAAATTTTGCGGATCAGTTCTTGGAATATACCCTTTGGAAGCGATTCCTGTTGATTACACTCCTCCACCTCGTGATCCTAGGAAGCCACCTCCTCACCTTCCTAAGATGCTAAAAGTGAAGAAGAAGCCGATGCTTAATATGGAGCCGCACAGCTCCATAGGTGAGCATGAGGTAAATCTCCCTTTACTTGATCTGATGCATGTTGTGCCTAAATTTGCTAAATACATGAAATGCTTATGCTGGCCTAGGAAGATGAAGAAATTGACAGGAGTAATTAATTTGAATGAACATGTGTCTGCTGCATTCGGAAGACATTTGCCTGAAAAGTGTAGTGATCCTGACATGTTTCGTATTCCTTGTGATATAGGTTACTCCAGGTTTGATCATTGCATGTTAGACTTGGGCTCATCTATTAATGTGTTACCCTACTCTGTGTATAAATTGCTAGATCTTGGACCTTTGCTTGAAGCTGATTTAGTTATTCAATTTGTGAATGGATCCAAAGTTTTTCCGAAAGGAATAGTTGAGGATGTTCTTGTAAAGGTTAATAAGATGATTTTTCCTGTGGATTTTGTGGTGTTAGGCATTGGTTATGATATGCATGTGCCCCCTATACTGTTAGGTAGGCCTTTTCTTAAGACTGCTAACATCCGAATCATTATGAGTAGAGGTATTGTGTCTGTGAAGTATGGGGGTGATAGGGTGACATTTAAGATATTTGATCATAAGAAACACCCTCCTGATAGTAAGTCTGTGATGTGTTCTGGATTGAGTGATATCACATGATCATAGTAGCACAATGTCAAGCCATGACAATAACTAAGGCGCTATCCGGGAGGCAACCCGAGGTATGCTTTTCTTTTCTTGTTTTTCTTTCCTTATTTTTGCATTTGTTTTGGTGTGTTTTTGTTCTTGTTTTTGTTTCCGACTAACCTGGAGGGAGGAGACCCATGCCTATTGAAGAAAGTGTTTACCACCATTGTAAGTCTTTCCTTCCCTGCACTAAGTCACCCCCCGAAAAAACCTTAAACGGGGAGCAAAAAAAAAAAATCAAAAAAAAAAAAAGTATTACCGAAGGCCAGCTGTCCAGAATTTCCCATGGAGAAGGTGCGCATCATGTTGTCAAGGAGGATACATTGCCTTACACTTGATTTGGCAACGATGATGGCCCTACAATTGACAGTTGAGGAGGAGGAACACTAGAACCCACACCATGATTACATCTGGGCTCCACCATGTGTTCCTAGACGGCCGTGCAATCCTAATATCATTGTTTTACCACTACTCACCAAAGTGGTTCCCTTTTGATTGCACGGTAGGAGAAGATTATAGAGTTGATGAAGACACCCGCCTAACACCAGAGACCTAGGCATTTATTGAGAAGACCGCCAGCGACACCTACAGTGTCCAAGCAGCTTGGCGACGTTTGTGAGTTATTTTTTATTTTTCCCTGTGCTTCTATTCTTTTGTCTTTCATTACATTGAGGACAATGCAATGTTTAAGCATGGGGGAGAGTTCTATACTTGCTACGTTGTTGAGGAGAAAAAAAATTGAAAAAGCCAAAAATTGAAAAAAGGCATACATAGAAATCCTGGGATAGGTCGAAAACCCGAAAGGGCGGCCTAGGCAATAAGCAGGTGGCTTGGACCAGCATTAGGCTGGGGTAATATGAGGTCAAGAGTGACGTGAGCATAATGTGAGCACATCTTTGAAAAAAAAATGAGTGGCTTGGTGAAAACCCGAAAGGGCTCCTTGGCAAAATGAGCGAAAAAGAAGAAGAGTGATTTTAGGATTTCTCTTTATTCTTGACGAGGCGTCATAAGAAGAGGAGTCAAAGAAGGATTGTCGGGTAGGTCACTCTGAGAGGCATAAGGAGCAATAGATGGAGGCTAGGATTAGAGGTTACTCATACTATTGGATGTCCGGGTTAAGCTTGGGGGAAGTACTCTGCTTGCCCCTTAAGCTTGTTGAGTATGGATGTGTTGTAGATGAGATTGGTGCCAGGAGCTTTGGCATGGGTTAGGTGACTCTTAGTTGGAGGATATGCTTCCTGAGACCTTGGGTGCTGCATTGGAGGAGTAGACTCTTTATTAGTTTACTCGAGGACGAGCAAAGGTCTAAGCATGGGGGAGTTTGATAAGCACTACTTTATAGGGCTTAAGTAAGAGTCATTAGAGGGTTTATTGGTGACATTCGGGTAGATTTAGACACATTCATATGTATGGCGTTTGGGGGCAAAGTTTGGTGTTTTTGGAGGTGTTTGAGCTGTTTTGGAGATCATAGGAGATCATAGGAAGCCACAAGGAGAAGACGCCAAGGAAGTGAAGAGAAGAGTAGAAGAACAGTAGGCTGAATTTAAATGGTTCGTTCTCTCTACTCAGATGTCCAAATGGAGTGATTCCAATTCTAGGAGTTAGATCTTGAAGTCTACTACAAGTCCTCAAAATATGAGCGCAATCCGAGTTGAGAATCAAAAGTTATGGCGTTTTTACTGAAGTGTCGCAAAAGCTGAAGTACTGGAATCCCACCGCACCCAGCGGTGGGCACTGCCGCGCCCGCGGCGAGGTCGTCAGAGAACTGGAGTTTCTGTTAAATGGCCGCACCCGGCGGTGGAGCCACCGCACCCGCGGTGGAGACGCGCTGAAAGTCTTTTACGAGTTTTCTTATTCTCGTTTTATTTTATTTCCGAAACTTTATTTCCAAGTTTGTTATTTTTCTTTTCTTTATTTCTGAATTATTACTTTAGTATTTAAGTTAGGTTTAAGACTTTTTAGAGAGGATCCAATTCTCTAAACCTAGTTGCCACAGAGAAAATAGTTAGACCTAGTTTCATTCATCGTTGTTTTTCCCTTTTGCTCAGGCAGACAATTGAAGCCTTTGGATTGATTGGATTGTGAGGTTATTCCTTTACTCTTTCTATGATTGTATTAATTTTCTCTCATGCTTAATCTCATTGATCATATATCGATTCCCCTTGATTTGTTGATTAGGAAATCAATTAGATTGTTAATAGTAGTTCCCTCTAGCCTGACAACCTAGAGAAATTAGTATTATGCTATTGGTTCCCCTTTTCCATACAACCTGTTGAGATTGTTATTGATCATACTACTAAGGATTAGAGGATACTGGTTGAGAATCTAAATCCCTTAGTTTGTGTAGAGAATTAATTGCATGCAATTGTATGACTGGTTGCTACACTTGCATGTACCTATCTATTCCTGAACTTCCTGCTGCTATTGAATTAAATCGTGAAGGTTAGTAGGGATTTGTTTAATAGTTAGGGTTATCAAGACTGGTTGGACTGGTAACTATTTCAGAACAAGGATTAGGACTTTCATGAGTATTGAGGACTAGGAATAACCAATGATCGATCTATCAATCTGAAGTGTGGATATTTGTTTGGCTGAGTTATTTTTCCAATTTGATTTCAAGTCTTTGTTTTTATTTATTTTGGTTTTAATCAGCAAACCCCCTTGGTTACTTGTTGGTATACAATTACATCATTGGAATAGTATTTGATTCTCTGTGGGATTCGACCCTTACTTACCAGACTACATTAGTTAGGTTTGTTTAGGATTATTTTGTATAGGTGTCACGACAACGCCTATCAGTGCATGATGAAGAACCACCAGCTACACCCCTACAACATGAGGAGAACTCAGGAAGCAACAAATATTCCAATCTTGATCCAGACTTTGTACAAGCCATGTGTCAAGAAATGATAAAGGTGTTCAAAGGCAAAACTGTTACCCCTTCTTCATCAGTGAATTTCGCCGGTACTTCTTACCTTAACCTTGCAACTTAAGAATCCAGGAAACATGAGTGGATTGTGGATACAAGAGCCACAAATTATATGTGTCCTTATCTAGATTGCTTGATAAATGTCAATAAATTGTCAGTTCCTATTATGGTCAAACTGCATGATGGATCAGCAAAGAGAGTTGACAGAACATGAGATGTGATGATGAATTTTGAGTTGATGATTAGTGATGTACTGTTTGTTCCAGAATTGAAGTTCAACTTACTATCAGTTAGCAAGATCATTAAGCAGAGACAACTGTTTGCTTATTTTGATGCTTCTCATTGCAAATTACAGGGCCGTTTGAGTAAGAAGACAGTGGCAGTTGGCAAGGAACTTGGAGGTTTATACATGATGAAGGCTTGTTGTAATAAAGAGCAAAGTGTCACTAAATCTTGTTGCTTAGTTAGTAACAAGTTAGATGCACAGATGCTGCATAATAGGCTAGGTCACATCTCTTATACTAAAGATGTTACATGTACCTAGTGTTAAAGGAATATCAAACATTGATATGTTTTGTGATACATGTTCTATGGCAAAATTTCATAGATTGCCTTTTTAGAAAAGTGTTACTAGAGCTGCATCTAATTTTGATCACTTGCATATGGGTTTATGGGGACCTTTTGGTGTTCCTAGTTTGAATGGAGATTTTTTTTTCTTTACTATAGTTGACGATATGAGCCGAGCCACATGGACTTATTTGCTGCATAATAAGCATCAGGTTGTAGACACAGTAAAGAGATTTATTTGTTTGATTAAGAATCAATTTCAGAAAGTGCCGAAGGCTGTTAGATTAGATAATGGGTCAGAGTTGATGAATAAGGCTTGCAGAGGAATGGTTGTTGGCTTTGGAATAATTCATCAAAGGAGTATGCCATGTCAACCACATCAAAATGGCATAGTCGAAAGGAAGCATAGGCATATCTTAGATACATCTAGGGCAATTAACATTCATGCCAATTTGCCTGAGGAATTTTGGGGGGATTGCATCTTGTCAACAACCTACCTCATCAACAAAATGCCATTAGCGAGCATTGAATGGCAAACACCTTATCAATTGTTGTTTCACAAGGAGCCAGTCTATGACAACTTTAGAATTGTTGGGTGTCTATGTTATGCAGCAGTCTTCAAAAGGGGTAAGGATAAGTTTGATCCTCGTGGAATGAGATGTGTCTTACTAGGTTATCCTACTAACCTAAAGGGATACAAGCTGTTTGATATGGTCACCAAGGAAGTTTTTCATAGCAGAGATGTAGTTTTTCATGAAAATCAGTTTCCATTTCATGGTAACCAGCTTCCTCATCCTAGTCCTTCATCTACTACAACTCACACTTCTCCCTCCATGGACTGTGATAAAGATATTCCTGACATTCCTTTTCCAACAGTGCCTAGTGTGGGGAGTCAAGGAGACAATCTGGAGAGACATGAGAATGATATGACACTAGTGAATGATTTTCTTCCTATGGATGCTGATACAGTTTCAGTAGTTGATCATACAACACCAACAATCAACACTAATTCTCCACCAACTGCAGAGGAGTCCAACACTCATCCCTCATCAACACTTGATACTACTTCTTTACTAGTGAGACAATCTACTAGAATGAGAAGAGCTCCACTATGGTCAACTGATTATGTGTTGAATGCAATGGATGTTGCAGGACAACATAAGCTAGTACTTTGCATCTCTTTATCAGGTGTTAGCAGTGGAGGAGCCATGGATTTATGCAGAGGCTAAAAGGTGTCCAGAATGGGAAACATCTATGAGAAAGGAACTTCAGGCCCTAGAGACAAATGGAACTTGGGTTTTGATTTCTCTTCCCCTGGATATACAACTATATGCTCAAAATGGGTCTTTAAAAATCAAGTTTAGGCCAGATGGGTCTATTGAAAGATACAAGGCTAGGTTGGTTGTTAAAGGATATAACCAAAAGCTTGGGAAGGACTATAAGCATACCTTTAGTCTTGTTGCAAAGCTGCCTATAGTGAGAATTTTTATTGCTTTAGCCACAGCCAAGAACTAGCCATTATTCCAACTAGATGTGAATAATGCCTTCCTTCATGGTTTCTTGGAGGAGGATATTTACATGAAACCACCAGAGGGATACATCAAGGCATAATACAATGAAGTTTGTAAGCTGAAAAGATCTTTATATGGGCTTAAACAAGCCTCTAGGTAGTGGAATCAAGAGTTGACACAGTTCCTGGTGTCATTAGGCTTCAAACAGTCTTCCAATGATTATTCATTGTTTGTTAGATCATTTGCACTGCTTTGTTGATTCTGTTGGTGTATGTAGATGACATCCTAATAACTGGTGATGACATCAAGGGTGTTTCAGAGGTGAAAAATGCCTTGCACGGGAAGTTCACAATCAAGGATCTTGGACCATCAAGATATTTTCTGGGCATGGAACTTTATAGAGATGATCAAGGAACATACTTGAGCCAGCAGAAGTACAGTACAGATACACTTACCTCAGAAAAGATGGGAGATCCTAAGATTGCTTCTTTCCCTTTGCCTACTAGTTTGAAGTTGTAGCTAAATGCATGAGCTTTATTGACAGATGGAGAGCAGTACAAGGGGTTAGTGGGCAGATTACTCTACTTATCATTGACAAGACCTAACATATCCTATGCAGTTCAGCACATCTCACAGTTTGTGAGTCAACCAAGGAAACCACATCTACAAGTTGCACTACATGTTTTGAGATATCTCAACGACACAATTAAGAAAGGATTGTTTTATCCTGTTCAACAAGGGCTTAAAGTGATAGGCTTTTCGGATGCAGACTTGGGAGCATGTCTCACTACACGTAAATCATTGACAAGTTTTTGTGTTTGCCTTGGACATTCTTTAGTCTCTTGGAAAACAAAGAAACAAGCCACATTTAGTAGATCCTCTGCTGAGGCATAATACAGTAGTATGGCAGCCACTATTGCAGAGCTAGTTTGGACTGGTTACATGATGACAGATTTGCACGTGAGTGTTCCTTTTCCTGATACTCTTTTCTGTGATAATAAAGTAGCACAACAGATAGCCGCAAATCCATGTTTTCATGAGAGAACGAAGCATCTGGAGATAGATGTTCATTTTACTCGTGAGAAGTTGCTATTTGGATTTCTTCAAACATCATACATACACACTGTGGGAGTCAGATTTGGTAAGCCCAAAAGAGAATTTGGGTTCAGCTGGGAAGGAGAAGTTCGTGAGATCGATCACGAGCAACATGGCCCAACCGATATCACGGGCTGCGACCAAGAGGAAAGCCTAATTAGCCAGCAACGAAGCCCATCAAGGAGTGGTAGGCCAACAACTTCAAGAGAGAAAGACTCCTCTATAAATACCGCAAATTTAGAAGAGAGAAGGGATCTTTTGGGGGCACTTTTGAGAGCAATTCGGTTAAAGGAGAGAGAAAAGGAGGGAGCACACTCCATTAGCATCTTCTACTCTTCTTCAGCAAGCTACAAAAAACCAGAGAGAGTTTGTGATATCTAGAGCGATTCACCCCATTTTTCATCTGCTTTCATATTGTTTTTCCCTTCCTTTTTTATCGTGTGCATATACTAACTTGAGCGTCGGAGAGCCCTCCCCTAGGGAAGCCATCTTCGGGGTTATTTACGGTGTTTCCGGCGGCCAAAAGAGTCGACTAGAGTACAGGAGTAGCCATCGGCAATCGGAGAGACGAGGAAGGAAATTACTTGTACTAGAATCGAGAGCGGAGCAAGAGTTCCAACCCTACATGAAGTGAGGACGAGTCCGAGCAGCTGAGGTAGTCCCCAAAAAATATAAATCAAGAGAAATCTGGGCCAGAGGAGTGTTGGCCTTTGGTCTCTTCATGATGGTTGAAGTGGAATTCAACACTGGTGCCGACCGTGGGGACCATCTCACGCAACTAGACTCAACAATCATCCCAGTACCATGGATCGTGAATGCCTACAAGTTGCCGTGTCAAAAGAAGCCCAGTCACAGCGCCATGTCCCTCGGAGTCAGCCGTAAGAGGTGATACCAGCGAAGCCGAGTGGGAGCACTTTCCCCAGTTCTAGGACTGGTAGAGGCTGCGCCAGGAGCATGCCCAGCCGGAACCTATGCCGCAGCTGTGCCAGCCCGAATGCGCTCCTCAGGAACTGTACGACGTGAACAAGCCACGCGAGGAGTACGGGGAGGGGCCCAATGGACCAAGTGTCTGTCCCCCACGAGCTCCCCCACTTTATACCCAGGCAAGAACCTCCCCATGGACCATACGCGGTGACGGTACCGCAGTACTACACAGAGCAAGCGGCCCCCACTGGCCCTGTTCGGGTCTACGGCCTTCGCAGACCATATACTGCTCGCGCCGCCTCCCCCCAAATTCAAGATCCCAACGTTCAAAGAGTACACGGGCGACGACGACCCCAGGGACCACTTGTCTCGCTACCGGTACCTCATGCTCGTGAGTAGAGCCGACGACCCACCATGTTGAAATGCTTCCTTATCACTTTAGCTGGACCAGCCCTTACATGGATGATCAGCCTACCCGCGAAGAGCATCCATGGGTTCCAACAGCTGGTGGACTCCTTCTTGGCACACTTCAAATGTTTGCACAAAAGAAAGATAAGCATGCAGGAGGTCATGAACGTCAGGCAGCGCGAAGGCGAGTCACTTGCTTCCTTTGTGAAGAGATTCACCACTAAAGAGGTCCAGGTGCATGACTTTGACGAGAAGGTCGTGCGAATGGCGTTCATTTAAGGGCTCATGAATGTGGGTTTTAAGCTCCATGTATGCAAGAAACTGCCCACGTCGTATACCAAACTGTTGGAGAAGGCCAACCACCATATCATCGCGGAAGAACTGGCGAAGGGAGGGTCGCTTGTGAACCCCCCTCCCCCGAATGGTGGGCGCAAGCACGATAACCATAAACGCGAGGCGGGCACCTGGGAACCCCGCCTCCACCAGACAAATGACAGGGGAAAGGCTCCGGAAAGGCAACTGGTAGTCATGGAAATGAATGATCGCGAGGCAGCAGGAATGTATCCACAGAGGTCATAGTACATACCCCCTCCCCAGCGAATGAGTGCACCGCCACCACCGCCGCCCGTGAGGCCAGGAGGGAAGTTATGCTCATATCACCAGTCGACGAAGCATGACAGCCATGAATGCCACGGATATGGGGCTTCGCGGAAGAGGAAAGCTCTAGGGCCGGGCCCCGCCATGCAAAGACCCCCACCGAACAGAGCTGCACCATACCAGCACGCAGGACAAAGCTTTCCGAGGCCGGATTGCCAAGTGTGCACAATTTCTGGCAGGAATGGCCCAAGAGAACCCAGCAGACGCAAAGGAAGGAGGATTGCGAATGTGCCCCTCCCGATTGGATGGCCAGTCATGAGTATCTCCAACCATCCATGTTAGGAGCATAAACTTACGTTCAGCGCAGAGGACCTCGTGGAGGCAGCCGTTCCAAGCACATACCCATTTTCTCTTCACGTGCAGATGGGCACACAAATTGTAAAGAGAGTGATGGTAGATACCGAGAGCTCTGCGGATATTCTACACTGGGAGGCCTTCCAGAAGATGGGCTTGGACCCCGCAAACCTATTACCTACTGACTGCACCCTTGTGGGGTTCGCGGGGGAGAGGGTCAAGCCGATCTGAGTCATCAATTTGGATCTAATTTTGGAAGACGAGAATGGCCCCGCGAAGATGTGAAAAGATCGAGTTCCTGGTGCTCCAATCTCCATCCGCATACAACGCAATCTTCGAAAGAATATCTCTGTATAAGTTTCAAGCCGTTGTTTCCATCTACCATTTCGCGCTAAAATTCCCTACGCATGTTGGTGTTGGAGTTGCTCGAGGACAGCACGCGGAGATCCGCATTTGTTACCTCACCGCTCTGAGCGAGAAAAATGTTACAGTCCTGACGATGGAAGCCGAAGGCCCTAGTAACGCACCGCCGAACTCCGCGGAGGAAGAGGCTGGACTTGAAGTAAGGAACATGCTGGAAGCTGTGGTTTCAGAACAGGAGAGGATAAGCATATCCCCGTTCCCACAATAAGAGGAAAAGTTGTACATGGGACAGGCCTTCACGACCGAGGTGCAAGAAGGAATCAAAGAACTGCTGGCATCCTCGCGAGACGTGTTCGCTTGGACTCCTAATGATTTAAACGGGATCACCGCAAGCCTGATGACGCATTCACTAAACTACAGCCCCGAGGCTAAACCAAGGAGACAAAAACAGAGGAAACATGTCGGGGAAAGGTCCCAAGGGGCTAGAGAAGTGGTCGCAAAGTTACTAAAGGCGAGATTCATTCACGAAGTACAGTACCTACGCTGGCTTGTGAATGTAGTCATGGTGAGAAAGGCGAATGGCAAGTGGTGCATGTGCATGGACTTCACAGACCTCAACAAAGCATGCCCCAAAGACAGCTACCCGCTCATGTCGATTGACCAGCTTGTAGATTCTATGGCGGGACACGAGGCGCTAAGCTTCCTAGACGCCTATTCGGGCTACAACCAGGTTCGGATAAAACCCCCGGACAAAGATCACATAACTTTCTATACCAAGAGAGGCACGTATTGCTACACATTCATGCCATTTGGGCTCAAGAACGCGGGGGCCAGCTTCCAACATCTCGTCGACCTGATCTTTCACGAACAAATCGGTACCACAGTCGAAGCATATGTGGACGACATAGTGGTGAAAAGCAAGCGAGAGGAAGAACACGCGGAGGATATCCGTGAAGTTTTCAGAACCCTCTGCAAGCACGACATGAGTCTGAACCCAGAGAAGTGTGTCTTCGGTGTAAAAGCAAAAAAGTTCCTCAATTTCTTAATCGGTTCGCGGGGCATTGATGTGAACCCTGAGAAGGTAGAGGTCGTGCTACAGATGTCCCCTCCGCGAAACACGAAAGAGGTGTAGAGATTCATAGGCTCCGTGAATTACCTAGGCAGGTTCTGCTCGAAGCTAGCGGAAAAAAGACTCCCGTTCTTTTCCATACTCCGAGACCCGCAGAACATCAAGTGATTCCCGGAGTGCGACACAACTTTCACGGAGCTAAAGAAACACCTGGCGGCGCTGCCTACCTTGTCATCCTCGGTGCCCAACAAAGACCTTCAACTCTACATGGCCGCCAGTTCATGAGCCATTAGTGTTGTCCTCATCCACGAACATGAGGTCCCTATCTACTTTGTAAGTAGAGCTCTAATACCGACTGAAACCAGGTACCCGCCGATAGAGAAGATAGTGCTTGCCATCGTTATGTCCGCGAGGAAACTACGCTCATACTTCCAAGCTCATCCAATCCGGGTACTGTTATATCTCCCTCTGCGAAGTTTGTTCTGTAGGCCGACGATGTCGGGAAGGCTCACAAAGTGGGTGATTGAGTTGTCCGAGTTTGACATAGATTACAAGCCAAGGCCTGCAATAAAAGCACAATCCCTCACAGACTTCATTGTTGAAATGAGTTTTCAGGAGATGAGCATGGAGGGCCTAGTAGAAGAACAGGTGTTATGGACCCTCTTCGTGGACGGAGCCGCAAATGAAGAGGGTAATGGAGCCAGCATCACTCTAACATCGCCCAGGGGGGAGAAGTTCGAGTATGCCTTAGCACTCAACTTTGAAACTACAAACAACAAGGCCGAATACGAAGCACCCTCACGGGGCTCGAGCTGGCCCTCACAAATGGTGCCCAAAGGGTAACGTGCTTCAGTGATTCTGAAATTGTTGTAAAACAAGTGCATATGGTCTATGAGGCCAAGACATGTAATCTTCCCGCGTATCAACTCAGAGTGAAAACGTTGTCTGCTACGTTCGATCACTTCGAAATACAAGCAGTCCCGCATCGAGAAAACACGAGAGCCAAAGAACTTGGAAGCTTGCTTCGAGAGCTAAGCTACAACATAAGGGTCGAGTATGGCTTGACATGCGAACAACCAAATCTATAAATCCAGAACTCATGGTCATCGAGCACGTGGAGGATAAAGATGATTGGCGAACGCCTATACGGAGGTACTTAACGAGTGAGGCTGTTCCCGAAGATCCCCAACAAAGGAGAAAGTTACAAGTCTGCACAACTCGATTCTATATGAAGGGAGGGATGATACTGTACAAGAAAGGATAGATGATGGTGGGGCTTAAATGCATGACCCTCGCGGATGGAAACAATATGATGCTCAAGATACACAGAGGTTTGTGTGGCGGCCATACAAGATGGCCGTCACTGGTGTACAAGGCTTTAAGAGTAGGATACTTCTTGCCAACAATGAAGGAAGATGCCACCCGTGTAGCCCAAACTTGTAACGCTTTCCAGCTCCATGACCCTGCCTCACACCAACCCGACGTTGAAATGCAGGTCATGAGAGCACCCTGCCCTTTGCGAGGTGGGGAATGGATCTTCTCGGACCCTTCCCCAGGGCCCTAGGTCAGCTTCAATTCATACTGGTTGCCATTGACTACATTACAAAGTGGATTGAAGCCGTCCCGTTGGCCACCACGACCATAAAGCATGTGAAGAAGTTCATATGGCAGAGCATCATCTGTCGATTCGGTTTGCCACATGACATCGTGACGGATCACGGACCTCAGTTCAATACAGAGAAATCGATCAGCTTCTGCGAAGGCCTTGGCATTCGAATGTGCTTCGTGTCAGTATCTCACCACGTTGTAATGGCCAAGTGGAAAGCGCTAATCAGAGAATCCTCTACGATCTCAAGAGAAGGCTCATGCGAGCGCAAGGCCGATGGGCATAGGTCCTACCTCTCGTACTCTAGGCTAATCGAACAGCCTCTAAGAGAGGTACAAGAGAGACCCCCTTCGCGTTGACATACGGTGTAGAGTCTGTAGTCACGGTGGAGCACCTCTTCTCAAACGAAAGGTTGCTAGACTACGACGATGAAGAAAATTCTGAGAAGTTGGAACTCAAACTACAACTCAGAGAAGAGACGCGTGAAATGGCTGAGATACGCGAAAGCGAGTACAAGTGACGCATTACAGCATACTATAACAAGAGAGTAAGGCCCATGAGTTTTGCGAGGGGTGACCTCGTGTTGAGAAAAAATTGAAGGCGGGAAGCTCAACCTTGGATGGGAAGGGTCGTTCATTGTCGTGCATGAAGTCGCATCGGGGGCTTATCGCCTCAAAGTTCACGCGGGCAATATAGTTCCAAATTCTTGGAACGTGATGAGGCTTCGCAAGTACTACCCTTGAAAGGATCCCGCCTCAGGTACGTGTTCGCGAACTCTACCTATTTATATTCAAAGCAAGGCAAGCAATAATTTCACGAGCAATACTATGTAGGCCATACTCGTAATATGTGAAAGCAATACCATTAAAGTGTGGGCCTAAGGCAAGCAATACGTAAGGGCGAGGTACGCGAGCTAAGCAATATGTTTAAGCGATATGTTTGAGCAATACGATATGCGCGATATGAGAATGAGCAAGGCCCTAAAAGTAATACCGTGTGCAATGTGTAAGAAAGCGAGTATGAGAAGCAAGATTGAGAAGCAAGTACGAGAAGCAATACGTGAATGAAAGTTGTGAAAGCAAGACGCGAGCGCGAGTCGTGAAAAGCAAGGCATGAAAAGCAAGTTATATGGGTGAAACCCAAGAAGCAATATTAAGAAGCGCGAGTATAAAGAGCAAGCAAGCAATATGAGGGCAATGGTCGCGAGCAAGATTCGAGTAGCGATGAGATATTCAACCTGTGCAATTCTTTATTCGCGATATGTTGATTCAAAGATTCTTATATAATCACATTAAAACAAAAAAAATCAGGTAGGCCTTCACGAAGGTGCAGAAATCAAGAAGTTTAAGCAAGGGGCTCGAACGAAGACAAGACACGCATAGAATGCAAAAAACTAAAACAATATCATTTCCTTCATTCCAAAAGACAAATATGTAAATACATGGTTTTCTCTTAAAGCAGTTATATTACCATTTCCTTTACGCACGACATACGCGTGGTACGAGTTATAAAAGAAAGCCCTTTTGCGACGGCTAAGATATGCTACTTGCAATCTAAACAAAAGTTCCCCTAAAACCCTATCCATTCCTCTTTTAGTTCGTGAACTAAAAGAAGGAACACGGGGAAGAGGAGCAGTACGCGAATAAATACAAAGAAAATAAGGCCTCAAGGCTGATAGAGCGAAGACTATGCGCAGGAAACCCCGACGGTGGAGGCTCCTGAACGAAGACATGCACGGGCCCCTCCTTCCCAAGCTTCGCAATAAGGGAGGTGTCTCGATTGTTTTTCACCTCGCAGAGCCTCCGCCCCATAGCCTTTGGCTTGGGGAAGAAGAACATACGAACCACACCAAAAATGGCCGCGTTTGGAAAGAGAAAGGCACCCATCACCTCGAGAGCAAACCCTTTTACTCTTTCTCCCACCTCGCCCAGTTCGACAACCGAGATGTAACCACCATTAAATCGATGGACTGAAACTTCACAGCGGTCACCGCGCTGGCAAATGAAACAGCCGCCGTGGTGAACCTCAAGAACGAGCCTAACCATCTCGACAAGATGTGGAAGCAACAAACGCAAGAAAAATAAGAAAAACAAGCAAGAGATGAATGAAAGAAAACTGAAGAAAGAAGCTGGTATTTGTAGATGGGTAAGAAGGGGTGAAAGGCGAGTGCATTAACTGCCCTCATAATGGCGGTTTACCGCACAAACGGAGAGAGAAAATCAAGGTTATAAAATCATAACAAGGGAAGTTGAAGTGACACGTCAATTAATGACTTGCCAGAGTCAAGCCCTAAAACACGCCAGCTACGCGCTAGACCTAATGATTACTAATCAAAACCAGTCCAATCACATAAAAGTGAAGCGACAAACCAATGCATACAAATAGGCCATGCGAAGAAAAACAAGGAATAACAAATAAGTAAAAGCTTAAGCAAGCATGAAGTGAATCACAATCTGTGTCCGCGAAGGGACACTGTTGAACAACCCCAAAACACTACAAAACAACAAATGTCGAGCACCAAACAACTAATGTATGAGAAGGGCTCACGAGGATTACAGAAAGAGAACCAAGTTAAGACTGAGGAGTTGAAGCACTCGGGGGTTCTTCGTGAGGCCGCTTGAAACCGGTCGTGGGCGTCGAGATAGAAGGGGTTGCCCTCCTCACGAAGGGATCGCCTTCCTTCATGGTAGAAGCATTCCAAGCTTCTAAAACCCCTTCATGGTCTCTCTTGATTTCTCCGAGCGGAGGAACAAGATAAGGCTTCCGTTCACGGGGATGTAGCCTGTATGTCGCAGCCGAAACAAAAGTAATAGGGGTTACCCCATACTTGACAGACATTTTCTTTATGCCCACAGCTCCACCAAAGCAATACTTAGCTCCCGTGAAGTAGTCGTGGAGAGCTTTAAAGCGGTAGTCGCTCGCATACTCCTCAACAACCTCTTGCTTATCTTTCTTGCACGCCTCGGTTAGGCTGCTCACTTGCTCCTTAAGCGCTTCATTCTCCTTCACCAGCTCCTAGAGTGCCTCAATCTCTCTCGCCTTCGTGTCTCTTTCCTCCCTAGTAGCGTCTCTCTCTTTCACACGCTCGCCTCGCTCGTTCCTCAAGGACGTGACTTCTTCGTGAAGACCCTTCGCCAAGGCGTTCTAATCTGTGAGTACTTTCACTTTCTCCTTGAGAGCCCTGAACTCTAGCATGTCCTTGGTCGCCTCTTCAACCTGCTACTCAAGCGAGACACGAGCACTACAACAATATCTAGTAATATGCAAAGGTAGGCAAGGATAGAGTTAGACAACGCACATTACACGTAAACTACACAAGCAAAGAGTAAACGAAGAAACCGAGAAGAATAACAGAAACATATGAAGCTCAGGTCCTGGTACACGAAGCTCAGGTGGCCCGGTGGGATTGTGGTAGGGACCTTTGGATTTTTGACATGCAAGGTTCTCTTCTTCAATATGGCCTGAGGTTGCTCTGGAGTACCTTCCAAGTCTACAACCTGAGTATACCCCTCTCCACCCCCCAAGGGCACATATTCCCCTACACCCTCGTCTCCCGCCTTCGCGAGACTGGTTGGTTACTCCTACTCCCTCAAAGAAATAGGTGAACCTTGAACAGTTTGGTCCATCACTTGAGGAACATCCCCAGTGATCATAAGATCATCAAACTCAGCCATGCTCTCCAACATCTTTGCGAATGAAAAATCTAAAAACAAAACAAAATGCAAGAGTTAGCAAAACAGAATTACAGTAAAATAATAGATTATGACCTTGGAGGCCCCATAATGCGTGTCCGCGCAAGCTAAGCATTTTCCATAAGCGCCGCTAGCGATACCCTTTTACGAAGAGAAAGGATTTCTTACCCCTGCGTGGATGAGGAGCGCTCAACCCCAGCTCCTCAAGCCTCTCGTGGGTCATTAGCTCATCGAATTCGCGAACCCGCTTCTGTTCAAACTTTGTTGCCATAGCCTTTTTCTCCCTCTATTTCCTTGGGCCGGAAGCAACACACGAGAAGTGAAGAGCCCGACCGGGGAGAGTATTCCCTCTGAAGTCGCCCACAATCCTGAGCAGGAACTATTTATTTTTCCATGTGCCCAAGTTGGTGGGCTTGGTAACCTTTTGTGCATACTCAGCCTTTCAAGACCAGTATCCATCAGGTAAGCTACGCGCGAAATGCAAAGCCTTGATAACCTCTAGAGCCAGCTCCACTTTCAGCTTGCGATAGTGATAAAATAAGCAGCAGAAACTCCCCCAGGAGTTGGGGTGCAACTAGATAGGGCTGGTACCAAGGGCATTCAAGATGTCCTGGAATAACGAATGTATTGCACGCAAAACCCTGCCTCCAAAGCCGGCAGACTCTCCGCCATAAAGTTTGGAAAATGGTGTAAGGAACGTGAACCTTCTTCAGGAAGAGCCAGTATAGAGCTCTCCGGGAAGGGATAGGTCCCCGCTATATCTGCCAGCTCCTCAAGCGACAAACAACACTCGTCCATGTGCTTCATCTGATACACTATATCTTTCAAGAAGCGCAACCGCCTAACTGGTTTCTTCAGGATCCGAGGCCTCAAGGCTCCTGACGAAGTCCACGAAGGGAACTCGATGAAGAGGTCTCCTCGGGAGGGTCACTGTCAGCCCTTCGCGGAGGACGATTGTGCATGGTCTTGGTCCACGCCGCTGGGAGAACGGCTCACTTCTCCGGGCGTATCTCTGGACGAGGTGGATGAGTCGGTTCGCTAGAGTGCTCTGAGTTGCTCATCACTCTATGCTTGAAATTCATCCAATCAAGGTGTTTATCAGTCACTGCACAACACGAAGCGAAGAAATATAAACGGTAAGCCAAAGATGATGTCGAGAAGATTGAAGGTGCCATCCAAAGGAAAGTAAGGAAATAGATGCGAAAGGGAAAGAGAAAATGAAGGAGTTTTTCGCCCCACTGCCAAACCCTAGGGCACAAAAACCAACAGTGGTATTAAACGAATGAACGCAAAGTCAAACGACCTCCATGAATGAAAATAGAAGAGAAGCAGTCGGAAGTACCTCCAATTGCAACGTGCCGCCGGCGTTGCCCTAGGACGCGCCAAAATTTTCAATTCCAGGCAAAAGGCTCTCAAGTGCCACACTGCGCGATACGTTTTCTTTTGAATCAATTAAGAGAAAGAAAGTTAAGAGGAAGAAAAAGGAAAGTGGAACATCACATGTTGCAGGACGCGAGTCACCGGAGATGCGAGATTGGCAGGAAGAGGCCACCAGGAACTCCGGTGAGGGATTCTTCACAAATTTCGGTGAGAAAACAGAACAAAAAAGTGGCGATGGAGGAAAAGAAACTGCAAGGAGTGTTTATATAGGACATTAGAGTGGCGCAGAAAATGAAGCATCACCCCAGACTGACACGTAATCAGAAGCAAAGAAGGTGTGCGACGAATTCGGGAAAAGGGTAATTCAAAATTTGAATTCGGGAAGATGAAACGTCACCCAAGCAGGCTCCTCGAGAGATCTTCGAGAGCAAATAAACTGAAGACTGTATAAAAAACGTCTGAAAAGCCTCCACGCGAAGAAACCTTATAATCTACGATGATTGAGGCAAACCAAGCCTTCGCGAAGGGCTTGGGGACTGACTGTGGGAGTCAGATTTGGTAAGGCCCAAAAGAGAATTTGGTTTCAGCTGGGAGGAGATGTTCATGAGGATCAATCACGAGTGACAAGGCCCAGCCGAGATCATGGGATGCGACCAAGAGGAAAGCCCAATTAGCCAGCAACGAAGCCCATCAAGGAGTGGTAGGCCGACAGCTTCAAGAGAGAAAGACTCCTCTATAAATACCCCAAATTCAGGAGAGAGAACGGGTCTTTTAGAGGCACTTTTGAGAGCAATCCGGATAGAGGAGAGAGAAAAGGAGGAAGCACGGTCCATTAGTAGCTTCTACTCTTCTTCTTTTCTAGCAAGCAAGCTACAAAAAAAAAAACAGAGAGAGTTTGTGAGATCTGGAGCGATTCACCCCATTTTTCATCTGCTATCATATTGTTTTTCCCTTCTCTTTTGATCGCGTGCAACTACTAACTTGAGCGTCGGAGAGCCCGCCCCAGATGAAGCCATCTCTGGGGTTGTTTCAGGTGTTTCCGGTGGCCAGAACAGTCGATCGGAGCACATGAGTAGCCATCGGCAATCAGAGAGACGAGGAAGGAAATTACTTGTACCAGAATCGAGAGCGGAGCCAGAGTTCCAACCCTACGTGAAGCGAGGATGAGTCCGCGTAGCTGAGGTAGTCCCCGAAAAATATAAATCAAGAGAAATCCGGGCTAAAGGAGTGTTGGCCTTTGGTCTCTTCACGAAGGTTGAACCAGAATTCAACACACACTATGATAACAGGTTTTTGTCGTTCTAAAAACTGCTATGCAAAATATCCAAACAAACCTTAAACCATAGTCCTAGGTAAGTAAAGGTCGAATCCACAGGGAGGCGAATTCTATCTAAATATGCAATTTATATGTCAATCCAAAGTAACAAAAGGGGGGTTTTGTGAGTTTAAGTAATCCTAGCACGCAAAAGGGTAAACAAGGTAATAGTTGATGAAATCAGTAATGGGAAAAAGCACTTAGTCTAACAACATCCACTATTCGTATGACAAGTTGATCATAGATACTCATTCAAATCTCATGCAATGGTAATTCCAATTCCTTTTCAGATATAACTAATAGCACAACCAGATACTATTAGCACTAACTAATTAAACAACCCCGAAACTATCAAAATTCAGTTTAACAGCAGCCTTACGGATAGGAATATAGTTGGATACAATTCTAGCATAAAACAACCAGCTTTTATCCTAGAATGTAAATCAGTTCTCTTCTGCATAAGACTAGCACAACCAGTTACTAATACGATGCAGTTGCTACTCTGAAATAGATATGCTCAACTAGTAACAATCTAAATCTAGCAATCAATCAATAACAACAAACCCTAGATGCGTCCAAATAGAGATTATCAATATCAATCATAAGCAACTTAAGCAAGAGAAAGATAAAAATCATGCAATAGATTAAGAACAAGAGTCTCACAACTAAATCCAAACGAAAGCTTCAGCGTCTGACTAAGCCAGGGAGGCTTAGTTCTTCATAGTAAGGTACGTAGAAATAAATTAGGGTTTCAAGAAAAAGATAATCGATTATCCAAGATAGGCAAACAAGCCTTTTTTCTACCCTAAAATACTAAAGGAAAATAAAGTCTCCAAATTAACCTAAAACGAAATAATAAAATAATAATAAAATAATAAACTAAAACATGAAATTAATCCCGCATTCTCGGCAAAGCCTCTCGTTCTCGGCCGAATAGTGCAAGCAGTTGTGGCCCACCTTCCAATACTCGTTCAATAGCTCGTCCAAGGCAGCAGACACGGCCCAATAGCTTCAATCTCCCACGGCCCATCACGGCCCAACTCCAATTTCGCTTCAGCTCGCGCGGCTTCAATTTGACGCGGGACTTCATGTGGGCTCTAGCCTCACTTCACGCCACACGGGATGAGTTCTTCACGGTGGGCCTTCTCCTGTTCATGGGCCTTTCCTCATCCAATTCGGCCCATCAATCACGTGGCTTTTAATTAATTACCAAACTTCGCCCCCACACGCCATGCACATGAATGTGTCTAAATCTACCCGAATGGCACCAATAAATCCTCTAATGACTCTTAGTTAAGCCCTACAAAGTAGTGCTTATCAAACCACCCCATGCTTAGACCTTTGCTCGTCCTCGAGTAAACTAATAAAGAATCTACTCCTCCAATGTAGCATCCAAGATCTCAGGAAGCATATCCTCCAACTAAGAGTCACCTAACCCATGCCAAAGCTCCTGGCACCAATCTCATTCACAACACATCCACAACTCAACAACTTAAGGGCAAGCAGAGTACTTCCCCCAAGCTAAACCCGGACATCCAATAGCGTAAGTAACCTCTAATCCTAGCCTCCATCTATTGCTCCTTATGTCTCCCAGAGTGACCTACCCGACAATCCTTCTTTGACTCCTCTTCTTATGACGCCTCGCCAAGAATAATGAGAAATCCTAAAATCACTCTTCTTCTTTTTCACTCGTTTTGCCAAGGCGCCCTTTCGGGTTTTCACCAAGCCACTCATTTTATTTTCCAATAGATGTGCTCACATAAGCTCACGTCACTCTTGACCACATATTACCCCAGCCTAATGCTGGTCCAAGCCACCTGCTTATTATCTAGGCCGCCCTTTCGGGTTTTCGACCTATCCCAGGATTTTAATGATAGTCTTTTTTCAAATTTTTGGCTCTTTTCATTTTTTTTCATTTTTCTCCTCAGCAGCGTAGCAAGTATAAAACCCCACCCCATGCTTAAACATTGCATTGTCCTCAATGTAATGAAAGACAAAAGAATAAAGCATAGGGAAAAGCAAAAAATAACTCACAACGGTGCCGAGTTGGCTTGGACACTTCCTTGTTGCTGGCAGTGTAGTCATAAAAGCTCATGTCCTGGATGTCTGGCATCAACGCCATAACCTTCATATACCGTGCAACCATAGGAAACCACTGTGAAGTGCGGTGGTTATACAGGAACTCAGGGCGGCACGGCCTTCAACTCCAGCAACTTGTACCATGCAACCAAAAGGAACCACTGTGGGGAGTAGTGGTCAATCAAGGGAACGGAGTTGCAAGGCCTTCAAAAATGGGTCCAGATGTCATCGTGGTTGGGCCCTAGTGTACCTCCTCTCCAGCTGTCGACTGCAGAGCCATCATCGTTGCCAAGTAAAAGTAGGGTGAATGTAATCTTCCGTTAGCAACATGATGCGCACCTCTCCGTGGAGAATCTGTATAGCTGGGTAAATTTATTTTATTTTTATTTTTATTTTTTTTGACTTTTTCTCCCCGTTTAAGGTCTTTTCGGGGTATCTTATTTTCGTCTTTTGCTCCCCGTTTAAGGTTTTTTCGGGGCCCATTTTTTTTTGATTTTTTTTTTACCTGAGAAAGTGCGGCGGTCGCCGTGAAGGGTGCGGCGGTCGCCGTAATTGCGGCGGTCGCCGTAATTGCGGCGGTCGCCGTAATTGCGGCGGTCGCCGTAATTGCGGCGGTCGCCGTTTTTAGGTCGTAGCCAACTTGCTTGACGAGGCATTTACGGCGGGCGCCGTAAATTTCGCAGCGGGCGCCGTGAACACCATTTTCGTTTTTTCGCGCTTCCTGCAGGTGAGTTCGACACAGAAAGGAAAAACTAAAAGGAAAACAAATGAATAAAGACTAAGGGAAAGAAAATAAACTCGCAAATCTCGGGTTGCCTCCCGAGCAGCGCCTTGTTTACTGTCCTTGGCTCGACATAGTGCTCAACCTCTTCAACTCGGGTTGCTCCTATCACTTGAACTCCTGAGGTCTATGTCAGGGGGATGCCGCTTTGTGTGCTCCATGTTGAGCCTTTCCCCCATGCTTGTGCACTTGCTGATGGGTGGACCGCTGTTTATATCTATGAATGCACTTGCCATCTTCAGGAACGGTCTACCCAACATCTCAAGGGCTGCATGTATGTCCTGAATTAAGGCCTCCTTCTTGTGCTTCCCCTTTGTTCTCTTCTTTATATTGCCCAGTGCCCTTAAAAACTCTGTGTAGCGAGGGATGCAACTTGCCAGTTCGATCAAGGGAATGGTTGCCTCGCAGATACTGAAGGTTTCATATAGCTCTTTGTCGTCCTTCATCCTTCGAGTATCTTGGAATACCGCATGGAGGGGCGTGACGGGGTGCAGCGAGACAAGTGGAAAGGAGTTGAGATGCACATACTTATCATAGGCAGCCTCGAGAGGGTCGGGGGCTGCCGGGGCATTTTCGAGAGGAACGAGCGTCATAGGATCATTTTCGCGATCGTGGCTCTCCTCCTCTTGGTCGCTGAATTCCTCATGCGGTCTCGGAGTTGTCGACTCCTTTGCTTCAAGTTTACTCACCACTTGAGAGATCTGACCAACCTGCCTTTCCAAGTTCTGAATGCTAGCTATTGTAGTTTCTTGAAATTGCAATGAACTCTTACTCAACTTAGCAATGTTCTGCATCAGCATCTTCATCATGTCATCCATAGAAGGTGAAGGATTACCCTGTTGTTGGTTTGGTTCTGGGTAGAACTCCTGGTAGTCATGATCATATGAAGGGTATTGCAGGTTCCCATAACTCGAATTGGGGTGATATCCCCACCCTGGAGTATATGCGTAGGAGTATGGGTCATATCGCGGCTCCTGCTGGAATTGGGGAAATCTATCCATCTCTGTAACAAAATCAAAAAGGAAAAACAAAAATCAATAGCACGGGTGTGGACCGTAAGATAGGTCCACACAATAGTTGACACACAAATCACACACAAAATAGATTATTGCCTCCCCGGCAACGGCGCCAATTTGATAACAGGTTTTTGTCGTTCTAAAAACTACTATGCAAAATATCCAAACAAATCTTAAACCGTAGTCCTAGGTAAGTAAAGGTCGAATCCACAAGGAGGCGAATTCTATCTAAATATGCAATTTATATGTCAATCCAAAGTAACAAAAGGGGGGTTTTGTGAGTTTAAGTAATCCTAGCATGCAAAAGGGTAAACAAGGTAATAGTTGATGAAATCAGTAATGGGAAAAAGCACTTAGTCAAACAACATCCACTATTCGTATGACAAGTTGATCATAGATACTCATTCAAATCTCATGCAATGGTAATTCCAATTCCTTTTCAGATATAACTAATAGCACAACCAGATACTATTAGCACTAACTAATTAAACAACCCTGAAACTATCAAGATTCAGTTTAACAGCAGTCTTACGGATAGGAATATAGTTGGATACAATTCTAGCATAAAACAACCAGATATTATCCTAGAATGTAAATCAATTCTCTTCTGCATAAGACTAGCACAACCAGTTACTAATACGATGCAGTTGCTACTCTGAAATAGATATGCTCAACCAGTAACAATATAAATCTAGCAATCAATCAATAACAACAAACCTTAGATGCGTCCAAATAGAGATTATCAATATCAATCATAAGCAACTTAAGCAAGAGAAAGATAAAAACCATGCAATAGATTAAGAACAAGAGTCTCACAACTAAATCCAAACGAAAGCTTCAGTGTCTGACTAAGCCAGGGAGGCTTAGTTCTTCATAGTAAGGTACGTAGAAATAAATTAGGGTTTCAAGAAAAAGATAATCGATTATCCAAGATAGGCAAACAAGCCTTTTTTCTACCCTAGAATACTAAAGGAAAATAAAGTCTCCAAATTAACCTAAAACGAAATAATAAAATAATAATAAAATAATAAACTAAAACAGGAAATTAATCCCGCATTCTCGGCAAAGCCTCTCGTTCTCGGCCGAATAGTGCAAGCAGCTGCGGCCCACCTTCCAATACTCGTTCAGTAGCTCGTCCAAGGCAGCAGACACGACCCAATAACTTCAATCTCCCACGGCCCATCACGGCCCAACTCCAATTTCGCTTCAGCTCGCGCGGCTTCAATTTGACGCGGGACTTCATGTGGGCTCCATCCTCACTTCACGCCACACGGGATGAGTTCTTCACGGTGGGCCTTCTCCTGTTCATGGGCCTTTCCTCATCCAATTCGGCCCATCAATCACGTGGCTTTTAATTAATTACCAAACTTCGTCCCCACACGCCATGCACATGAATGTGTCTAAATCTACCCGAATGGCACCAATAAATCCTCTAATGACTCTTAGTTAAGCCCTACAAAGTAGTGTTTATCACACTAGCTTGCAGCTAGCTGACATTTTGACAGAGGCACTTGGAGCTCACCAACATCAATTTCTTTCACTCAAGTTGGGTTTGGTAGATCTTCCAACTCGAGGGGGAATATTGAGTTATGTGTCACTGATGTGACAGTGTTTATGAGTCGCTGATGTGGCTCATGTAGGTTGTTAGTTGTTAATCAGTAGTTGTCAGAGTTAGTTAGAGTGACTGGTGAAGCAGGTTGTGTTGACTTGCTATAGGGAGTCACTTAGCTATACATAAATAGCTTTCTCTTGCTTTCGTTGTAATTCATTCGGTCAATACAGAGTGAAATTACATAGCTCATTGAGCTTCTCTTCTCTTCTCCAATGGAGGAACTCAAACACTATCGATCCTAAGTTTCTTTAAGATGTCAAATTTGACCCGACCCGACCCATTTTTTTGGGTTGAGACTCAACCCGAAAAGTATTGGGTCAACAGTGACCCGATCCGTTCGACCCGAAAATTTATGGGTTGGGTCATTGACCTGTTGGGTCGACCCATTGGGTCATTACAAATGTGATTATATTTTATATATTAAATATTATAATATATTTTATGAGTTTGGATCATATGCGGAGCACTCTTCCCGTGCGGACGTGCGGAGCATGCACTTTTGGGTCTTATTTGTGCACTTTTTCAAAAAAAAAAAAAAAAACTTTTTCAAATTTTTTTCCAAGCATTTTTCAATTTTTTTGCAAAAGTGCACAAATAAGGCCCTATAGTGCATGTCCGCACATCCGCACGGGAAGAGTGCTCCGCACCGGAACCGCACTCTATATTTTATTATTAAAATATTTTATAATAATAATTTTTTGATTTATTATTTTTTGTTTTAATTAAATTATTACTTTAATATTCATTATATAAAATTTTGACATGGCGCTCTCGAATCGCTGGGTCGACCCGAACTCGTACCTAACCCGCAACGACTCGACCCGCAAATTTTGACCCGTAAATGACCTGACCCAGTATGCTTAAACCCGAACCCAACCCGTTTGATCCGTTTGACACCTCTGCCTACACCCATATCCTAAAGTGTGTGAATCTCACCCTATTAAGTTAACATTTTGTGACAATGTGTAAATTAATCCAAACTTAATGCACTCTACATGTATATAAGAGTACGTTAAATCTTTATTAAATAACTAGAAACGTCGCATACAATATAACTATGTGCAGTGCACTTACCATGATACCGTGATCGGCTACATAAGATAGAACGCATCCAATAGGAACACCAACAATGTAATAGGAGCAAATATTAACAACTGCAACTTTTGCCTATGAACCAATCCCCACAGCAACCCCTACAATACAAAAGGATGGATCGGAGTACACACAATTATAATCGACCAACACCAACTAAGAAGCTAACTAATTAACAAAGTAGTCCAAATTAATTATAGCATTGGAAGCTAGTACATGACATATTATTGTACAACATGCAGGGTGTTTGGACTAAGAAAAGGTTACACATTTATGTAACAAATTACCTCAATTGGTAAATAAACAATGTGAGCTTATGATATATTGAGAGGTGAGGAGAATTATGTTGACTGATAAAACCGTTTGGATGCTGTTAAGCAACATGCTGATGGAAAGTGGAAATGAGAGGTCGGCCGCGACGGATGCGACTGCATGGTTGCTCGTAAAGAGGTACGAGATCTGCCGCCCAAAGACGAGGCAAACGAGACAAGATGATAGCCCATAAGCCACTGAGGCTGCCCTGGCATTGCCTCTCCCTAGTTCATTCGCAACTCTCACACTGCATTAATTAATTAATCGATCTCCAGGACCCTAGTACGCTCACCGAAGTCCTATCGAAACAAAAACATAATATATAATTGCGATTTTGTATTATATAGTGAAAATGTACATGAGATATTTTACGAGTTACTCACAACACTCTTTATTATATGGGTACCCTTACTCACACTCAACTTCACACCACACACGAGCTATCTCGACTCTCACTAGCTTCATTGCTCCAAAATGCTCTTACACATGCCTATTTATAGGCTTATAATACTAGCACAACTTTTTTTAGAACGTTTTAGGTTTACACATATTACAAAATGGATAATTACACACTTTTCCTAAAATTCTAAACAGTTCTACATGCAAAATTTTAGACACTTCTCCAATATTCTTTTAATTCCTTCAAAATTCAGCCCATTAATTTGACCCATTTCTTAATCATTTAGCCCAATTAGAAATATGAATTAACACCTAATAGAATATAATGGCTAGAGCATTAGCTAGCACAGACCTATCAAAATCAGATGTATCCCTAAACTCGACTTGATCAATATGGCTCGATAATATCATGTCTTAGTTAAGAAAATCGATCTCAAAGGATAGATAGCAAAATAAAAGTCATACCTTGTAGCACCCACGAAGCCGAGGCAGAACATGTACCCCCATAAATTGATGTTAAGGCTGGAAAGACACATGTTATTACGGATGTGGGAAAACGAACAAAAACGAGAAAAAACAAGAACACGAATTTACGTAGTTTACTAACGTTGTGTTGGCTACGTCCACGGACAGAAGGAGAACCGAATTTATTAGGAGGCAGACAATTTAGATTTCAGATTATATCGAGAGAAGGGAGAAAGAGAGTATATATGTAACCCTAAATCAACCCTAAACTGACTTGGCCCACAAGTCTAAACTCAAGTAGAAAACATAAGCCCAAACTGAAAACCAAATAGGAATTACCCTATATCGTCGGGCCGGATGGCGACTCCGCCCCCCCCCCCCCCCGAACCCCTAGGCCAGGGGGTGCATCGCCCTCCTGGACCCCCGTCTACCGCAAGCAAACGAGAGAACAAATTTAATGCATATCAACAACACATATGATCAATCAAGTAACTAAATCAATCAAATGTACGTACACTTCTTAATTAATCATATATAACCAAAAGAAAATTTCATCTAAGAGAATTACATAAATACCTTATAGAAAATGCAAGTATATTAACTGCTGCGTTGTCGGTGTATCCTGCTAACAAGATCAGGATAGAAGTATACCATAGCTGCACACTACTCCAAGATACCAAAGATTAAGGCTTTATTTGGTCAACTGATAAAGAGTTTTTTTAAAAAAACTCTTTTTGTTACTCTTTTCGCTACTCTCCATTATATCCAAATTTTAAAATAAGAACTACTTTTTTCAGAAAAAATATTTTTTTAATAAATTAAAATTTTATAAATACCATCATCAAACAAACCCTAAGTCACATTGCTAACTAGCTAGCTATTACCATATATATATTTTGTTTTCATAAACTCACCAGAGCATTACACCCGAAGAAATGCAAAGCTTTACAATCGGAATGAGATTATGGAGCGCGGCCTTGGAAAATCTGGTCCATGTTTCGGGACACCAGCCTCCAAACACATAGAAAATCATCTAGACAACACTAATACATAACTGTTGGGCCTCTATTTTTCGGCCCATTAGATCGGCCCAATAGCTTAAACCAAAGTTGTCTTCTAGAAGATCCGGTCAAAAACAACCTCCAGAGATCTTGGTCCGGTCAGTTCAACCTCCAGATATCTCGGGACAACCAATGGTTAGAGCGACGATCTCCGCGGATTTCGGAGCGACCAGTACACAGCTAAACGACTCCCGCAGATCTCGGACGATTTTAACCGACCCACGTGCAGGATAACCTCTTGCATGAATCTCGGACGGATTTGCCAACCGATTCAAGCCTAAAACTAGTATAAATATAGAGAAAACTATCTTGTAACGACACATTGTCATTCTTACTCAATTCAAGCAGCTTTATACTATTGTTCTACTCAAAATACGAAATCATTCTTGTGCTCAGTCCGTTATTCCAACATTGAAGCGACCGACGGCTAAATTTATGTATTTGATTAGTCTCTCATACCGGGGAGATAAGTTTATATTACATCTGTTTAATCTCATTCTCTTGATTGATAAGTTGATTTGGATTATTTAGATATTACTGATCTTATTGTTGTCTAGTTGTCCCATTTTTAAGCGATTCAGGTTAGTTCAATCTTTTTCGCCCAAAACAATAACCACGGTTCGGACCGCGGTTTTTTTATTCCCCAGACCGCGGTTTGTATACCGTGGTTGTTCTCGGCGAGGTCCGAATGGCGGACCCCGGATTTTTGTAACCGGGGTCCGGGTGTCGGACCACGGTTTTTTCTTAAAACGTGGTAAATTTTTTTAATATATTTTAAAAAAAAAAAAATTAGGAACCCAGATAGAAACTTCGGAATAGTGCAGTATTACACAAAGCAACTTGAAGCATAACATAATACTGAAACTTAGGGATTACACAATGTTGCTTGAACCATTCTTTAATTACTTGAATATTTAAGTACAACATAAAGCTTAATCTGAATGGCATAAGCATAAACATAGATAGTTGCTCATCATGCAGGATTACACAAAGCTCAACCTGGAAGAACACACACACAAAATACAGGAAACTTGTAAAAAACAAATCAAGCAATTAATGCAACATACACAAAATCATCATGAAGCAAGTTTACTCACCTTTAAGCCTTGACACTTGCCAAGAACATACACCGTTTCGTTTAGTACTTCACCAACACCTCTAAAATCATCATAAAGCAGCCTCCTATCACACCAGAAGAGCGTGTATAACTTCAATATTAGTTGCTAATCATAGTCGGTTATTTAAAATAAACAAGAGTCGAATTACAAATGGTGAGGACAAACCTATGAAACATCTACTATGCTAGATCCGCCAACTGAACGATTGACCAGTACTGACATTTCCAAGTTGTCATCTTTCACATATATGATATATACCAAGGTTTATCTACAGTTGGAAGTAAATCTAACTCCTAATTAGATAGCAGAAATACGGAAAATCCATTCAATAAATAATGTACTAAGCTATCATGATACACACAGGATAATAATTTCTTGCTATTGGTTCGTTAACTTCTAGCTCCCAATCATTTCTATAATCTCGAACCTGCAAATTAACTGAATCATATTAGATTAAGGTCAATAGAGATAGCATGTTATGTATATTCAAGTTCTAACACATTCCCACATTTGAAAACAATGAAAATCTGACTATGGGAAAGATGCAACAAAAAGAAGATACTAAGCCAAACAGATAGAAAGTTGAGAAAAGTAAGTGGGGAGCAACAAATTGTTGGGCCCGGAAGCGCAAATTCGAGGTCAATTAGGAGTAACGACAATTCTGCTGACAATCAAATGACACCCAGAAACAGCGACAAATACAGAATCTCAGGATAACCAGATCACAGACAAACTCAAGCAACAGAATAATCACAATAACCAACACAGGAATTTAACGTGGGAAAACCCTCAATCACGAGAGGGAAAAAAATCCACGACCGGCCAACCAAGCCAATCAATCCAATCAATCCACTAATCAACAAATCAGTACAAGCGTTTAGTAATACAAGTCTCACACACAGGAAACAAACATGGAGATCACAAACACCCCTCTAAATACAACCCGATCTAGAAAGGATTCCTCTCCAACTTACCAAACCCTTGTTGGTAACGAGCTATCCGGATTCAAGAGACGACCTCCAAGACTGGAAGAACAAAAACTAGCTTTTTCTTCCACCTTTCTTTTTCTCTCCTCCAAGCTACCTCTTTTTCTCTTCTTTTTTTTTTTCTTTGGTTGTTGTAGTTAGGGCAACACTTGTGCCCAATTTGAGATGCAAAATCACGTGCATCTCTCTCCTCTTCCATTTGCTTTATATATATGAAGCAAATGAGAGACATGGGCTGGACAACCAAATGGGCCATTGGCCCAACAATCTCCCCCTCCAGCCCAAGGGAAAGACGTCGTCGTCCTGGCCTCACCTACATCTGAGTCCCGTCCCGCCATCATGGTGCGGAACTGATGCTCGCCAGATATCATCATCACCACAACCCTCTAGCTCCCCCTCCTCCGTAACTCTCTCGTACACTGAGGTAGGATATCCAGTGGACTCATATTCCTCTCTCTCTGACCTCCTGGCAATTTCTTCAGTCTGTGTTGGCTCCCCCTGCTCAGATCATTCATCGGTTTCAGCACCTGATGAACACTCATCTGACACGGGTATCACATCAACACCATCCTCTGAAATAAACTCCACACTTGTGTCATCCCCTTCTGACATCTCAGAAGATCCGTTGAATCTTGTCTGCTTCACAGACAAACTATCATCACAAGTGCTCAAGGTCACACCGACAACAGAATTGAGAGACTTCTTTGCCTGAACCTGCAGCCTCATCTCACTCAAGCATGTCGACCGCCTATGCATCCAATCAAGTGAAGTGTCATCTCGAGCTCCACTCAAGCCTTCTTTGATATCCCACATCTGAGTCCGATACAAGGTGTCTTTCAAACTACCCCTTGCAATCACCATGGAACCTTTGACGAGTTTCCACTTCTTATCACCAAAGGAGTTCTTATAGCCCTCCTGATCCAAAACATTTAGAGAAATCAGATTCATCCGCAGATCCGGTATGTGGCACACATTCTTCAATGTCAACGTGCAACCAATGTCTGTCTTCACACAAACATCACCCATACCAACCACCTCTGCATGACTGGCGTTTCCCATCTTCACCGTGCCAAAGACTCATGCTTTGTACGTAGTGAATGCTTCCTTCCTTGATGTACAGTGGTAAGACGAACCGGAGTCAACAACCCACTCTACACAAGTATCTGGCTCACAACTCTGAGCCTGAACGCAAGAGAGAACAACCAATGCATCCTCATCACCATGCACAGTTGTAGTGGTGTTTTCATCATTTTCCTTCTGATTTTTCTCCTTCCAATGCTTACAGTTCCTCTTGATATGTCCTTCCTTGCCACAGAAATAACAAGCATAGCTCCCCCTAGTCTGTGATCTACCTCTCGATCTACTACTTGAATCTCTCACCAAAGCCTGTGACGTATCTGTGCCCATATCCTTCTTCCTAGTCTCCTCATTGTAGAGACTATCCTTCACTGCAGATAAAGACACAACATCACTCGGAGTAGAATTGTTGATCGATACCACCAGAGTCTCCCAACTGTCAGGCAAAGAACTCAAGAGCAATAGAGCTTGTAACTCATCATCAAGGACCAACTTCATCGTGTTCAACTGATTCACCAATTCTTGAAACTCACTCAGATGCTCTGCAATAGGCTTTCCGTCGTTGTACTTGAGATTCACCAGCTTTCTAATCACAAAAGCTTTACTCTAGGCTGACTTTCTCTCATACATATCTTCCAATTTTTTCCATAACACCTGTGCATCCGTCTCGTTGCTAATATGGTGATAAACACAGTTATCCACACATTGTCTGATGGTTCCAATAGCCTTTCTGTGCAGCTTCTTCCAGTCACTCTCAGATGTCTCAGTCAACCCTTTTGATCCCAACTCAACTGGATCATACAAGTCCCTGCAGTACAACAAATCTTCCATCCGCGACTTCCAAATCGAATAATTTGAAGCCGTCAACTTGATCATTGTACCCGCAAAGTCTTCAACTTTCATTGTCATCTCCACTCCTAATGCCTACAATCTCAACACAACCAAAAGCTCTGATACCACTTGTTGGGCCCGGAAGCGCAAATTCAAGGTCAACTAGGAGTAACGACAATTCTGCTGACAATCAAATGACACCCAGAAATAGCGACAAACACAAAATCTTAGGATAACCAGATCACAGACAAACTCAAGCAACAAAATAATCACAATAACCAACACATGAATTTAACTTGGGAAAACCCTCAACCACGAGAGGGGAAAAAACCCACGACCGGCCAACCAAGCCAATCAATCCACTAATCAACAAATCAGTACAAGCGTTTAGCAATACAAGTCTCACACACAGGAAACAAACATGGAGATCACAAACACCCCTCTAAATACAACCCGATCTAGAAAGGATTCTTCTCCAACTAACTAAAACACTTGTTCATGCGATTAGAGATTCCAAAGAGAGATCAACTTAACAAACCCTTGTTGGTAACGAGCTATCCGGATTCAAGAGAAGACCTCCAAGACTGGAAGAGCAAAAACTAGCTCTTTCTTCCACCTTTCTTTTTCTCTCCTCCAAGCTACCTCTTTTTTTTTTCTTTGGCTGTTGTAGTTAGGGCAATACTTGTGCCCAATTTGAGATGTAAAATCATGTGCATCTCTCTCCTCTTCCATTTGCTTTATATATATGAACCAAATGAGAGACATAGGCTGGACAACCAAATGGACGGGCCATTGGCCCAACACAAACAAGATTTTCTTAAATGTCATTTTCAAATTATTACAAACGATAATTGAGGAACCAGGTAAACATGGCAAGACAGTATAAATAACTTTCCCTTTTGATGAAGTCACGTCCATTAGAATCTGTATAGATGTTTTATTTGTCTTCACATTTGCTGAAATCTGAGTGACAACTTCTTTCCCAACTCCATCATTTGTAGGTATAGGTCCAATCTACATTCAACCCCATATTATAAGGAGTCGTGTTATGGTAAATGTTAGATAAAATTTTAAGATGAAGTACAAGTAACTCACTGTGAACTCTACTTGATGAACAGATCAACAATCCGATGATCTTCCATGTCTTTGTTTCTATATTTGCACTGTCTTTGAATTCAAAAGCTGAAAGAGGTTAGAATTCAGGTTGTAGGAAAATGAGGAAAAACTAAAGCTAGAGAAACAGTATTGGACAGATCAAATAGTTGAAACAATTGCTTATATCAATAACAACACAAATCTAGAATTGTGGATCATGTGTTAGCACATTCCTATTCTGAGATGAAATTCCTAAACTTATTCTGTCAAATAATTTATGTATGTCAAACCCTGCCAAATCAAAATCTACTAGATTAGTGTATGCCTAAGCTTAGAGTGCCTTGACATTTCCATTGTCAAGCTCCAACAACTGCACAATGCACATACAAAAATCAGTGTACCAATAAAGCTGAAGGAATAGTGTCCTTTAATCAAGACGCAATTACCAAATATGGAATAAAACAATTAATGGAGATTTACAATCCGAGAATTTTAGGGGTCGTAGTGCTTTGCTAGAAGCCAACTATGATCAATGGGCTTAATCGGATTAGGCTCATGGCTATTATTTCTGGGTCCTATGAGGTTACACACATAGAGTTGTTGGACTGGATCAAACTAAAATGATGGGTCCATGTATGACATGGATATTGGCCCAATAGGGAAATTGGAAGAGTAATATCTATTATTAATTAATATTGATTAATTAATATTAAAAGATATCTTGTTGGGAAAGAAAGAGTATATATGGGATATTATCTTTATTTCCTAAAAGATAAGATATCATCTTTTGCCAATAAGTAGAGATTACCAATTGGCAAAGAAAAAAAAACAATCTCTCCTCTCGAAAACCTAGGGCCAGCCGAACTCCCCTGGAGGATTTCTCACTTGTTCCTTCGTTCGTCGTTCTAGCAGACGAGATCAAAGGCGATCCAGATTCCAAACTCGTGTGGACCAATTAGAGAAGCCACACTTGGGGCTTTCGATCTCCGCTGAAATCCTATAGGAACGTTTCAGACTCGCATCAAACGGTATGTAACTCTAACTAAACTGGATTCCTATTAGTTCATGCATGAGATCCTTGTTAGATGTTAGGAAATAGTTTCCTGAAATTCCGCTTTAAGCATCTAAATTCACTACAGTGGTATCAAAGCCTCTTGCATGATTTGATAGGATCAATTATCAAAAGAGTTGTTTTTGATGCATGTTAATATTCAAACTTCATGTAATATTGATATATAGGTTAATTGCATGATTAAAATTGAGATTTTGATTGATTGGATGTGGAAGTTGAGAACTTTGCTTCTAATATCCATGGAAAAGTTTAGAACTTTTAAACAATTTTTTCTCTACCCAAAATTTTGATTCATAAGGTTTGATTATGTTAGAAATATGAATTTTTGCATGTTTAAACCATTAAGTGAAAATTTTGATTTTCAAAAGATGAATCAATACCCAATTTTTTTTTATGAAATCTGATTTTTGAAATTGATTTCTGAAAATTCAAAAAAAAAAAATGAACAGTACCGAACCGGATTGGATCCGGTTCGGCGCGCACCATGGCTCGTGCGCAGGGGTTCAGCGGTGTGGACCGCGACTCAGCACGCGCAGCTGGAGCGGCCAACAGTGGGTCGCACCACCCAGCAGACCGCGAACTGTTCGCGGGTCTGTGCGGCTTGGCGCGGTGGACCCGGGTTGGTCTGGTCCGTGCGTGGGCTCGAGTGTGGTCTGCAGTAGGAGCCATGGTTCGGACTGGACGAACTTGGCTCGGTCTGCGCAGTGGCTGCGCGGTTCAGTGGGCACGGGTCGGTCCGGGTTTGACTCGGGTGCGACTCGGTCCGGTTCGGTAGATTTTGGATTTTAGGATATTTTCCTAAAAAGAATAAGATAAGATCTCATTTGCCTAATTGGATAATATTTGATATTATCTACAATATAATTTCCTAAAATTTGTTAGGATAGATTCTCACTTGATTAAGATAAGGATATTTGATATCTTACCTTATTTATGCATATTTTATCCAATGATGCAATTTAATTATTAATATGATTAATTCTATATATGGATATGTTTGAATATCTTGTTACATGTTTTATCATTATAATGTTCCATTATTATTTTGATTAATAATATTTGATATTATGTATGCATGCATGTTTTATAATATTATGATATTATTGCTTGCATGAGGTGACTAGTATGGCCCACTTCTTAGGATAGAATATACGATCTGCGTATCGTTATGTATTTTTGTACACGATCTGCGTATCGTTATGTATTTTTGTAATTTTTAATTTCAGTAATTAGATTATTAGAAATTTTGTATTACGAGAAGATCCCAAGAAGACCAAGAAGATCCATGAAGGGTACCAAGGATGGAGATTCATGGAGAGAAGACCCATGAAGATTAGATCTTTGGTTTTTGGTTTTAGGGGCTATACTACGATCACATTTAATTATTGCATTTTGAATGCCTTTCTATTTTAAGCTTTGCATGATTGTTTACTTATGCTATTTTGTTCACTAGTAAATAGACAGCCATTGCATGCTTAAGTCCCTAAAGGAATATTGAGATAATGCCTTCCCATGTCATAACCCATGATGCCCTAGGAATAAGTTGGATAGGTTTTGCCAAAGCAAGGTGTCCTTCTTTGACCTTGGGATAGTGAGGGTGGATCTATATAAGGGATTCATAAACCTTGATATGGTTATACTCAACAAGAGACCAAAAGGCAAAGTTTTGGATCTTGAGGCATAAGGATGAGTCCACATAGGATGTGGTCCATCAACCAAGAATTATAAAGAGTTATAATTAGTAAATGTTACTTACCTAGATCACATGAGACTTAGGGCAGTGCCAAAGTACGCTAAGGTCTTATCTGAAATAGGATCTTGGAATCATTTTATTCACTGGGGACAAACTTGTTTGAATAAAATGTGCATTTGCTTAGTTTTTGAAGCATGTTTAAATTTTAAGCTTTTGCATGTCAAGCACAAACTTATCTGCATGTTACTTCCTTTTTGTAGCAATCATGTCTACTAGCGATTTGAAATTCACCCTGTGGTCAATTGTTGACAAAAACAAGCTCAATGGTACGAACTATATCGATTGGGAAAGGAACTTGAGAATTGTTCTCAGATCCGAAGGATGTGAGGACGTTCTGGAAACACCCATCCATGTCCTGACCGATGCTTCCACTACTGAGGAGAAAGCAAAGGAAAAGGAAATAAGAGCTAAGTCGGTGCCTGTCACCTGCCTGATGCTCGCTGCCATGGAACCAGGCCTTCAAAAAAGGTTTGAACACATGGATGCTCATACAATCATGGATAACCTGAAAGTGTTGTTTCAGGAACAAGCTAGGATTGAGAGGTATATATGAAACTCACAAGGCCATACTTGAGAAGAAATTGGAGAAAGGGAAACCAGTGAGCAACCATGTATTTGACATGATTGGTCTCTTTGAGCAGATGGCTCAACTGGGCTTTCCTTACAATGATGAGTTGGCCACCGATATCATCTTGCACTCCTTGCATGATGGATTTGCTCAATTCAGATTGAACTACCATATGCATGGGATAGGCAAGACCCTCAATGAGCTCCATGGCATGCTCAAGACAGTTGAGCAGAACATCATGGTTGAACCTAAGAAGGAAGTTCTCATGGTCAACAAAGGGAAAGGGTTCAAGAAGGCGGCCAATGGGAAGCACAAACAGCACCAAGGGAAGGGCAAGCCAGTTGCTCAAACTAAGACGACTAAAAAGTCTAAGGTACCTGCTGATCATGAGTGCTTCTACTGCAAGGCCAAGGGACACTGGAAGAGAAACTGTCCCAAATACCTGGAAGACAAGAAGAATGGGACTGTGAATCCCACTTCAGGTATTAATGTTATTGAAATCTTAACAACCACTGCCACTACTTGGGTATTAGATACCGGATGTTGTGCTCACATTACTTTAAATGTGCAGGGGCTAAGAAGTAGGAGGCAAGTGGAGAAGGGAGAGATAGACCTATGTGTTGCAAACAAGGCGACTGTTGTTGCGCTTGCTGTAGGATTCTATAATTTAGTTTTACCTTCTGGTTTGATTTTAGAACTTAATAATTGTTATTACGTTCCTGAAATTTCTAAGAACCTTGTTTCGTTTTCGGTTTTGGATGCTGAGGGCTATGATTTTATTGTTAAGAACAATTGCTTTTCTATTTATAAGAATGGTATTTTCTATGCCCGAGCACCCTTGAGTAATGGACTCTATGTGGTTGAACTTAAATCCGAAATCTGTAACATTGATACAAAGAAGCAAAAGACGAATGACATGAGTGAAGCCTATTTGTGGCATTGTCGCTTAGGTCACATTGGCTTGAACCGCATGAAGAAACTCCATAAAGATGGAATTCTGAAATCAATTGATTGTGAATCATTTGAAACATGTGAATCATGCCTAATGGGCAAGATGACAAGGTCACCTTTCACCGGGAAAAGTGAAAGAGTTGCTGAGCTATTGGCACTAATACATACAGATGTATGTGGACCAATGAACACAGAAGCTAGAGGAGGCTATAGATACTTCATAACGTTTACTGATGATTTAAGTAGATATGGGTATATTTACTTAATGAGTCATAAATCTGAATCCTTTGAAAAGTTCAAGGAGTTTCAGAATGAAGTAGAAACTCAGACTGGCAAAAAGATTAAAGCCCTTTGATCTTATCGTGGTGGTGAATATCTAAGCCAGGAATTCGATCATCATTTAAGACGTTGTGGGATAGTCACACAACTGACTCCACCAGGTACACCTCAACTAAATGGAGTGTCTGAAAGGAGAAACAGGACCTTGTTGGACATGGTCAGATCAATGATGAGTTTTGCTAGTCTTCCAACATCCTTCTAGGGATACGCCCTCACAACCGCTGCATTCACACTAAACAGAACCCCGTCTAGGACTGTAGACAAGACACCATATGAGATATGGACTGGAAGAGTTCCAAGCTTGTCCTTCATGAAGATCTGGGGATGTGAAGCTTATGTAAAACGTTTAATGTCAGATAAGCTTGCACCCAGATCAGATAAATGCTTCTTCATAGGATATCCCAAAGAAACCAAAGGATACTACTTCTACAACCCTACTGAGCACAAAGTGTTTGTTGCAAGGGATAGTGCCTTCTTGGAAAGAGAATTCATTTCCAAGAAGTCAAGTGGGAGAAATGTTCATCTTGAAGAAGTTCAAGATGAGCAACAAACCCAACAACAAGCCGACATAGATGATGTCGATGAGGAGATATTGGTACCTGGAGACGTACATTCCCAAGAGGAAGCTATCCAGGAACCGACACCAGCACCTCAAGAACCAAATGAGGAACCACAAACAGTTGTGGAAAATGCTCCAATTGTTGAACCCACACGTAGATCAAACATGCCGAGGATGCAACCAAGGCGATATGATGATTTCGTCTTAAATGTAAGCCCTGATGTCCTGCTTTTAGAAAGCGGAGAGCCTGAAACCTATAAGCAAGCAATGACGGGTCCAGACTCTGAGAAATGGCTTCAAGCCATGCATTTTGAAATGGATTCCATGTCTGAGAATCAAGTATGGGACTTGATAGATTTGCCAGATGGGGTAAAACCCATAGGATGCAAATGGGTTTTTAAACTCAAAACAGACAAGGATGGAAATGTATCTGTTTATAAGGCAAGGTTGGTTGCCAAAGGTTTTAAACAGATTCATGGTCAAGACTATGAAGAGACATTTACACCGGTCGTAATGATCAGATCCATTAGAATACTCTTAGCCATTGTCGCTTATTATGATTATGAGATTTGGCAAATGGATGTCAAAACCGCCTTTCTAAATGGATATTTAGAAGAGGATGTGTACATGACACAACCTGAGGGTTTTGTGGATCCAGCAGGCGCTAAGAAAGTATGCAAGCTTAAAAAGTCTATCTATGGACTTAAGCAAGCATCTCGGAGCTGGAATATTCGTTTTGATGAAGCTGTCAAAGAGTTTGACTTCATTAGATGCGAAGAAGAACCTTGTGTTTACAAGAAGTTTAGTGGGAGTAAAGTGGTCTTCTTAGTCTTGTATGTGGATGACATACTACTCATTGGAAATGACATTATGATGCTAGAGTTCGTTAAGGGATGGCTGAAGAAATGTTTTTCAATAAAAGACCTAGGAGAAGCAGAGTACATATTGGGGATCAAGATCTATAGAGATAGGTCTAAGAAGCTGATTGGATTAAGTCAAGGAACTTATATAGATAAGATTTTTGACAGGTTCAAGATGCAGGATTCCAAGAAGGGATTCCTACCCATGCAGCATGGTATACATCTCAGCAAGAAGCATTGTCCGAGCACACCTGCTGAGCTAGAGAAGATGAGCAAGGTCCCTTATGCCTCGGCTATAGGATCCATCATGTATGCTATGATATGTACTCGCCCAGATGTTGCATTTGCTCTCAGCATGTGCAGCAGATACCAATCGAGTCCAGGAGAGGCACACTGGTGTGCATCCAAAAACATCCTGAAGTACTTAAGAAGAACAAGGGATGATTTCTTGGTATATGGGGGTGATGACGAATTGATCGCACGAGGCTACACTGATGCAAGCTTCCAGACAGACCGGAATGGCTATGAGTCACAGTCAGGATATGTCTTTATCCTGAACGGGGGAGCTGTGAGCTGGAAGAGCTCCAAGCAGGACACAGTGGCAGATTCTACGACAGAGGCAGAGTACATCGCCGCTTCTGAAGCAGCAAAGGAGGCAGTCTGGATTAGACAGTTCCTTGATGAGCTCGGCATTGTTCCTAGTGTATCAAAGGCAATTGACGTTTATTGTGACAACAATGGCGCGATTGCCCAAGCTAAGGAACCGAGCTCAAGCTCCAAATCCAGACATGTGCGAAGGAAGTACCACCTCATTCGACACATCGTTGAAAGGGGTGACGTGAAGATGTGCAAGGTGCACACGGACGACAACATTGCAGATCCACTGACCAAGCCCATGCATAGGCCCAAGCATGATAGTCACACTAGGGCCAAGGGACTTAAACACATTGGAGAATGGATTTGAGATTGTATTGTCTTACATTATGAACTTTGCTTTATGTATGACAGACATGTTTTATGCTTGATTATATGATATATGATTATTCATTCTTATTTGATTTTTTATTGGAATTGAATAAAATGTCCAAATAATTCATGATTCGCAAATGGGCTCATCATAAGTGTTGTGGTGAATGAAACCCCATTAAGTGAACTGAAGTCATGAGTTACTTAAGGTCCATGGTCTTAGTCATTAACTTGGACATAAATGACTATTGTTAAAGACCACTTTGTAAGTTGACTGATAGTGCCACGTTTCATGGGCTATAGGGACATTGAGATGTCTAGTCGATTACATAGATATGTATGGATGATACGTATGGGACTGACCTACCTTAAAGGTTTTCATAAAAGACTTGAAGAATCTTTAAGCTGAACCATAATTGGTGGATTCCTCATACATGAGCATGATATGGTTTTGCTTGATGAATGGTATGTCTTTGACGCTGTCAAACGCTGACCGTAACAGGCAGTTATAAAGGCAGTGATTGGGATTGCCAGAAGTTGAGTGGGAGCCATAGTCATGCAAGATTGAAGAAGTCCTCCTGCTTCATGTATACTGTGATGCATGAACAGGAATGGTGTCTCGGCCACTTGAAGAGCGAGAACTGAAAAATACATGGCCATGCTCGGATGGATTATATGTAATCATCCGTTATTCGACAGTTCAAACTCGAAGTTCAAGAAACAATTTGATAAGAGATATGAATGTCACCATATCATCAAATAAGACACTAAGCGACAAAGGAATCTGACATTGCACACTTGTTTCAAGGACAAGTGGGAGATTGAAGGAATAGTGTCCTTTAATCAAGGCGCAATTACCAAATATGGAATAGGACAATTAATGGAGATTTACAATCCGGGAATTTTAGGGGTCGTAGTGCTTTGCTAGAAGCCAACTACGATCAATGGGCTTAACCGGGTTAGGCTTATGGCTATTATTTCCGGGTCCTATGAGATTACACACATAGAGTTGTTGGACTGGATCAAACTAAAATGATGGGTCCATGTATGACATGGATATTGGCCCAATAGGGAAATTGGAAGAGTAATATCTATTATTAATTAATATTGATTAATTAATATTAGAAGATGACTTGTTGGGAAAGAAAGAGTATATATGGGATATTATCTTTATTTCCTAAAAGATAAGATATCATCTTTTGCCAATAAGTAGAGATTACCAATTGGCAAAGAAAAAAAGCAATCTCTCCTCTCGAAGACCTAGGGTCGGCCGAACTCCCCTGGAGGATTTCTCACTTGTTCCTTCGTTCGTCGTTCTAGCAGACGAGATCAAAGGCGATTCAGATTCCAGACTCGTGTGGACCAATTAGAGAAGCCACACTTGGGGCTTTCGATCTCCGCTGAAATCCTGCAGGAACGTTTCAGACTCGCATCAAACGGTATGTAACTCTAACTAAACTGGATTCCTATTAGTTCATGCATGAGATCCTTGTTAGATGTTAGGAAATAGTTTCCTGAAATTCCGCTTTAAGCATCTAAATTCACTACAAAAGCAACATTAGAAACCTAGAATATTTTCTTCTATTGTTGTTTAATAAATCAATTTCACAAGTGATGCTGAGTAATGACCTCAGAAATCGGTGACGATGAAGGACCACAAGAAGTCATACCAACGGAGTTTATCATACCAAATATTACAAACAATGGTTTGGTTAATAAAAAACTTATCAATACCTTTACTTTCCCATTTTCCCTACCCTTTTATAATTATTTTGTATTTTATTGTTGAATCGTATACTAGAACTTCATTTAGATGAGTTGTACCCAAGTAGAACTTGAAAATGAAGAATCTACTACAGAGAAGTAAACATACCAATTGCTTTGCACTCCCAAAATCACAAAGCTTTAATTAATGGGTGTGGGGATTCACATGCAGGAACAACAAAACACTCTTAATAGTAGCAAAACTATAATGCAAATGCAACAACTGAACTGGAGCAAAACAAAACAGGAAACACATTAAAAAACAATGTTTGCAAAACAAATAAGTCTACAATTATACAACAAGACAACAATGTCATCAAAGAAAAGGTTGAACTACAAACATTCTGTCATCAGAAGAGCACAAACATTATGTCGATGCAATCAATCATCACAACTTAACGGGCAGGTAGATCTTTGCATGGTTGGTCACAAGAAACCAAAATAAAAATATTTATAAATCAACAGTGCCAACAATTTTTTTTGTATACACACATCTGCAAAAGAGCAATAAGAGATAAGATTATCATTGAATAAGAATTGTGCCCCTCAATCCTTCATTTCTTCCTTTCACAAACAACAGTTGTGTTCAACATTGATCAAACAAGCAGACAAGCACATACTTACTGTTGGGCCCAAACTTATTCCAAGGGATCGGATCAAACGAATTGGGCCAAAGTCCAGACGAAGCCGAAGGCCAGAAGGAGTTAGAGGCGACGGATGCCCTTCAGACGCTCAGGATCAGACCGAATCCCGAAAGTTTCGCCCTGGACATTAATTGCTTGATCGGTGACAACGGTAACAACATTAAACACAGAGATTATGATGGCAATCAAGAGCAATCCCAAAGATCTCGCACGGAATTAATAGAGGATAAATACGAAGACAAATAACGGACACAAGGGGAAACTGCCATAAATAGACCACGAAGAAGCAAACGAAAGGACACACATCTACACACAACATCCACTGACTTACCCTTCGAGAGGCCTACTTGCATATTCACTCTCACTCAAACCCCCCGGAGATTCTACCCGATCGCTGCCAATCGAAACACCAAAACGCTTGTCGGACAGGGCTCGATCCTTTATTCTCTAAGGATAAGTTGTATTTCGATTTGATTCAGTCATCAATTGATATATAAATTACATTGTCATTTCGTATCTATTCTTTGCTTGGTTGATTGTCTATTTGGTTTGGATTGATTTTTTATTATCCGATTGACTCGTTACCCCGTCTAAGGCGATTTAGGTCGACCGATCTTTTCGTCCCAAAACAATTTGGCGCCCACTGTGGGACAACTTGCCGATCACCATCTCAAAAATCCTCCAACCATGACTATCAACCCACCTACCGGTACCGAGGAGCCACGCCTCGAAGACGACACCCAAGCTCAAGGAAACACAACCGAAAATCCTACTCCAAACCAACTCCAAGAGCTTGCCCAAAAAATGACCGCCCTACAAGAGGAACTTGCCCAGCAACGCCAAAAGACTGAAGCCTTGGCTACCTTATCCACCCAATCTGAGGCTGAGATTGCACAACTAACCCGTGAAAATGAGTCTCTTAAGTCGCAGGTACAATCGATGGCTTCTGGATCCAGGTGGATGCCCATCCATAGCAACATCCAGACGCGTCTCGATATGAATGGCGTCGAACTGACCCCCCCGAGCGTACGATGCCCCGGACATACTGAGGGTACATCTCGAACTCATCTGGTCAATCCGTTTTCGACTAACTATGTTACTTTCTCTACACCGATCGGGTCAGCAGGAACCCAAATCGACGAACCACAGGTTACCAATCCTCCCGACATCCTGGCTCTCGTCCAACAGACACTCAGTCAGCACATGAAGACACTTGACGATCGGATCGCTAGAATTCCCGGAGTTCCACAGCCGATCGAGAAGGAAGCGTCGGGTGGATACGAGGAATCTCCATTCATCGGAGAGATCGCCAGAGTCGAAATCCCAAAGAAGTTCCACCATCCTAGCATGGCGACATTCGACGGCACCAACGACCCAGATGATCACATTTCTCTCTATAAACAAAAACTAATGACTGCATCTATTCTAAGGGAGAGCCGCGAGGCTGTCATGTGCAAAAGCTTTGGCACGACTCTCGCGGGTCCCGTCCTGACCTGGTTTATGCCTTTGCCTCAGGGAATAATCGCCTCATTCGCGGATCTGGTCAACTCCTTCAAAATCCAATTCGCCAGCAGTCGGAAGCTAGAAAGACAGTCAAGTGATCTTTATCGAATCACCCAAAGGTATAACGAACCTCTTCGGAGCTATCTTAACAGGTACAATAAGGAAAAAGTCGCGATCCCCCATTGCGACGTCACCACCTCCATCGAAGCTTTCCGACAAGGTCTGATCAAGGACATCAACCTCTACAACGAGATCACCAAGTACCCATGCCGAAGAATCGCGAAAAGCATCCTATGGACCCGACCAGTCCAACCGCAAATCCTCTTCTGACAACCGTCGAGACAAGCGTCATCACCCCTACTCTCGTGATCGAAACGAGCAGAATCAAGTAAACTCTTTCCAGGACAGGTCCCAAGACTGGAGAGATGGTCCAACGTTGCCTCCTAGGGTTCAGTCTTACAATTTCAATATCTCTGTATCGGAGCTCGTCAAGAGTTTCGACAAGTATGGGAAAGAGGTAAAATGGCCCCGAAAGAACGACCGACCGGATGTCAAAAAGGACATGAGCAGGTGGTGCGAATTCCACGGTGACCATGGTCACTCGACGGACGAATGCATCGCCTTACGTAAAGAGGTCGCCAGGTTACTCGCGCAGGGGCTCTTGTGTAACGTAATCTCGGAACGAGCCAAGGCTACTATGGAGCGACGAGATCAGGTAAAACAAGACAAACCTCCATCTCCTGTCCATACACAAATTATCAATACCATTTCAGGGGGCTTAAACGTATGTGGGAACACGTACTCCGCAGCCAAACGACATGCGAAAGAAAGCAAAGGCAGTAAGCCCGAGACACCGGAGTCCAGATAAACTAGGATCTCCGACCTCCCAACGGTCATGTTCGATGAGTCCGATACCGACGGGTCGGAAAACCATCACGATGGTCTGGTAATCTCTTTGTCTATTGGAAACTGTTTGATACGTAGAGTACTAATCGATACAGGAAGTTCAACCAATCTCTTGACCTTCGACGCCCTCAAAGGGATGGGTCTGGGCGAAGATGATCTTATCAAGAAATCGACTCCACTAGTCGGATTCAGCGGCGAAGTTAAACATACTATCGGAGAAATCGTTCTTACGACATATTCCGGAGGAGTAAACCAACAGGTGAAAATTCTAGTCCTAGACTGTCCATCTCCCTATAATTGCATTCTTGGCAGGCCATGGATACATGCTATGAAGGCGGTACCCTCGACGTACCATCAAATCATCAAGTTCCCTACCAAGTGGGGAGTCCAAGAAATCAAAGGAGACCAGAGGATGGCCAAGGAATGCTATGTCGCCTCCATGAAAAGCGTTGTCGAACATAAGATCGCATATCAATCACAGCTCGGCGAAGGATCTAGTCGATACGTCGAACCAGAAATGGAAAAACTTGACGAGATCGCGCTAGATCCTTCAAAGCCAAATCAAACGGTAAGGGTCGGGTCGGACCTGGACGACTCGACCAAACAACAAATTCTGGATTTCCTCGGGTCTAATGCTGATTGTTTTGCGTGGTCGCATGAGGATATGATCGGTATATCTCCAAACGTTATTACCCATAAATTGAACGTAGATCCATCTCACCCCCCCTGTGAAGCAAAAGCGTAGGAAATTCTCCCCAGAGCGAAACAAGATTATTGACGACGAGGTCAGGAGCCTGCTGGAAACAAGAAAGATAAGGGAAGTCAACTACCCCGAGTGGCTGGCCAATGTGGTTGTAGTCCAAAAGAAAAACGGCAAATGGAGAGTCTGCATCGACTTCACCGACCTTAACAAGGCTTGTCCCAAAGATTCCTTCCCACTTCCTCACATCGACGCCATGGTCGACGCGACGGCAGGGCACGAAATGCTATCCTTCATGGACGCATTCAGTGGCTACAATCAGATCCTCAAGGAACCAGAAGACCAAGAGAAAATGACATTCATCACAAGCCAAGGTATCTATTGTTACAAAGTAATGCCCTTCGGACTAAAAAATACAGGGGCTACTTATCAACGACTAGTCAACAAGATGTTCAAAGATCAGATTGGGGACACAATGGAAGTCTACATAGACGACATGTTGGTCAAGTCGAAAAAGAAAAAGGACCACATCGATCACCTCCGCGACAGCTTCGAGGTACTAAAGAGATATAACATGAAATTAAATCCTATGAAATGCTCTTTCGAGGTTTTGTCAGGAAAATTCTTAGGATACATGGTGACATAAAGAGGAATAGAGGCCAGTCCGGAACAGGTCAATGCCCTCATCAATCTCTGATCCCCTCGATGCGTCAAGGACGTACAAAAGTTGACAGGCCGGATAGCAGCTCTGAACAGATTCATCTCAAAGTTGTCCGACAAGTACAAACCCTTCCATGACGCTCTCAAGAAGAACAAGTCCTTTCAATGGACAAAAGAACATGAAGTCGCGTTCCAGAATTTGAAGAAATATCTGGCCAGTCCCCTGTTGTTAACCAAACCCAAAGACGACGAGCCACTATTGTTGTACTTGGCAGTATCGGAGTCCGCCGTAAGCGCAGTACTGGTCAGAGAGGAAGACGGCAAGCAATCGCCAATATACTACGTCAGTCGAACGCTATTGCCAGCAGAAACAAGGTACTCGTCGTTAGAAAAACTTGTCCTATCACTGGTAATGGCATCGAATAAACTCAAACCATACTTCGAATCTCATACTATAATTGTCCGCACTAACCATCCCATGAGAGCAATCATGAGGAAACCCGAGTTCACAGGACGAATGGCCAAATGGGCCATACACCTCAGCGGCTATGACATCGAATACGAGCCCAGAACAGCGATCAAGTCGTAAGCCCTGGCTGACTTTGTGGCAGATTTTAGCCCGACCCTAGAGCAAGAAGCCACCAAAGAAGCAACACAGTTACTTGCGACAGATGAAACAGACAAATGGGAACTCCACACTGATGGTGCGTCGAACGCTAGAAGATCGGGGCTAGGGGTCGTGTTGAAATCGCCACAAGGGGACAAGATAGCCCAGGCCGTAAGATGCGAGTGGGACGCAACCAACAACGAGGCTGAATACAAAGCACTCATATTTGGGCTCATTCTGGAACGCGGCCTAGGAGTCCAAGAAATTGAAGTCATCTGTGACTCCCTCTTAGTCGTAAATCAAATACAAGGGTCATACAACGCCAAGGACGACAGGATGATATCTTATCTAGACGTAGCCAAGAAGCTGATCGACCAATTCCAAACATTCGACATCAGGCAAGTGCCTAGAGATCTCAACTCTCAGGCTGACGCACTAGCCAACTTGGGGTCCGTCTTGGACCCAAAGGAATTCCCAAGCATCCCACTGGCACACATCTCGACACCAGCTATCCCGAAAGCATCCAAGGAGTCGAATACACCATTGGAAGAACTTGTCACGACGGAGATAGGTGACCGACCAGAAGGAGACATCGTCAACGATCATGACGACTGGACGTTACCTTACATCAGATGGCTAAAAGACGGCGTCCTACCCAACGACAAAACGGAAGCAAAAAGGCTAAAGGTACAAGCTCTTTCCTTCGATATTATAAGTGACGTCTTGTTCAAAAGATCTGTCACATGGATACTCCTACGATGCCTCAAGACTCCAGAAGTCAGACGCATCTTACAGTCATTACATGAAGGAGAATGTGGAAACCACATCGGTGGACGAAGCCTCTCGGGGAAAGCGTTGCGAACCGGATACTACTGGCCCACAATGAATAGATATGCGATGGAGTACACCAAGAAGTGTGATGTTTGCCAACGACACGCACCCGTTCCTCATCAACCCTCGAAACTCCTCCATCCGACTCTAACACCATGGCCCTTCATGAGATGGGGGATGGACATCGTCGGAAAAATCCCACCTGCATCGGGTCAACGAGTCTTCTTCCTTGCCATGACAGATTATTTTTCCAAATGGATTGAAGCTGAAGCCTACCGAGAGGTAAAAGATCAACACGCCATTTCGTTTATAAAACGCAATATCTTGTGGAGATTTGGCGTCCCATCAGAAATCGTGTGCGACAATGGCTCCCAGTTCATCAGTCATAGGACTCGAGCCTTTTGCGACCAATGGACATCAAACTGGTCACATCCACTCCTCGATATCCACAATCTAACGGACAAGCCGAGTCTAGCAACAAAATCATCGTCAACAACCTCAAGAAACACCTCACAGGGGCTAAAGGAAAATGGGCAGACGAGCTCCCGTTCATCCTCTGGTCCGACAGGACCACTCCAAAGAATGCGATCGGACAGTCACCATTTTCACTCGTCTACGGAAGTGAAGCGGTCATTCCCGTCGAGCTATTGGTTCCGACGGCCCGTTACAGTCTTCAGACGAATGAACAAAACGACATCGAGCTAGCACACAACTTGGACACAGCGGATGAGACTAGAGAAAAAGCAAGAATTAGAATGGTCAGGTTCCAGCAACAGGTCGCAAGAAGTTACAACAAAAATGTTCGAGCCAAAGTCTTCAAAGTTGGCGATTGGGTCCTTAGAAAGACATTCCAGAACACCAAGAATCCGACCGACGGAAAGCTCGCACCTCAGTGGGAAGGACCCTACCTAATCAAAGAAGTAGTCGGACAAGGAGCATACCAATTGGAAGACAAAGACGGACGACCAATCCCGAGAAGTTGGAACGCAACACACCTAAAGTTATACCACTTCTAGACCAGCAAGGTAAGGCACTAACGTTCTTTCACCTACCATATACTATTTGTTGTTACAAACACAATCTATTCCTTGAAACTGAGCATTCACATCTAGTAAGGACATTTTTCCTTGCAAACCTAAGTACAGGACGACATCGACATACACACTGGATCCAGTCACAAACAAAAGCGCTTACACTATATTTACACGATCGATCGGAACACGGAGAGATGAACACCACAAGCACGTCGGCACACCGCCTGCCTTACACAATACATAAGGTTAAGACACCTTATTACATTTACGCAATAGAGATATATTGCTTTCCTCCTCGGCATAACACTAAGTCATGACTAAACATAAACACATACATTTGCAGGCCTCCTTCTTTACATACATACGGCAAGCCCTACTCGACGGAGCACACGGGCAAACCCGACATACAAATCAAAGGCGTCAACGACAAACTTCTCTAGAAGAGTCCGACGAAACATACGAACACATAAAAAAGTTTGACCCTTTGTAAAACGGATTACGTCAATAAAAGTCTAAGCATTTTTTACATACATGTGACCCGCGATGATGGACGGGTCGCCAAAACATATTGTCTGCCTACACACACATAGGACTTCAAATCATCCACAAACACATTATGCGACCCGCGATGGTAGACGGGTTGCCAAAACAGAAAACATCCTACCCACACACAGGTGGGGTCACAAGTCAATTACGAAAAACAGTCAAAGGTCAGGATTTGCGGCATTACCTTCAGCAGGGGCCGGATCGGTGGAAGGCTGGGGCTCGAGCGGCACGGTATCGCCAGAATGGACCTCGGCTTCACCGGCACTTTCGTCTAGAGATTCCTCTCCGATGTCAGCCAACTGGAAAAGCTCTGAACCAGGATTCCCCTTCGGAAACAAGGTATCCATGGTCTCTTTCTCCGCCTTCAAATCCCAGGTCTCCAGCTTACCCTTTTCAAACTCCTTGATCATCTCGACACGCGACTTCAACGCATAGGTATGTCGCCTGTGACCCGACCAACCTCAATCCTAGCCTGCTTCACCTTCTCTTCAACACTTGATTGGCTCTCACTAAGCTCCCTCCGACAAGCATCCAAGTCACCTTGGCAATTCTCCAGCTCCCTAACGAAGCGGCGCTCAGCGTCCCTAAAACGGCTCTCAGCTCCTTCCACCTTGGTCTTCAAAGACGCCAGATCGGACTCTGACCTAGTAGCCATGTCCTCAGCCTTAGCGACCATCTCTTTGACACCAGAATACGCCCCCAAGAGAAACTGGGAAGTCTGAAAAAAGACAAGATCGAAACAATCAAGGTTCCACCCGACTATGAGAAAGAAAACGAACAAACTTGAGATCCGCCAAGACGACTTACCTTCCATGCAGAGCACCCCGCTTCGCCAATACAGTCCAAGGGAGAGACGCCATCAACTTCAGATTTCAGAGTCGGGTCCTGAGCATGAAAGAGATCGGCAATCGATCGACTGACCGCGTCGATCTTCTCGACTCCACGAGAAGTCGTCGCCTTTTTCTTTGGAGTGTCCACCACCTTCACATCGCCAGAAGAAGCACCTACCTTCCTTTTCGAGCCAACTTTGGCTGGGAGCGACGACTCCACCGGCATCGATTTACTCGACGAGGCCCTGGCCGTCGCCAACCTTTGCTTTATCAGACCTTTCCCAGACACTCCCTTCAAACGGGCACTCGACCGACCAGCCGGAGACGCTAACACGACAGACAAAACATAAATCACAAGCAGACGACTAAAAATACATGAGTCAAACAAAAACTCACACTTGACCCGAGACAATGAAACAGTCGACATAACGTCCTGAGTAGTGGGGGAGACCGACAACAGGTTGACGTTTATGAACTTTCGCTCTGACGCAGGGATACTAAGAATAATCTTTGTCAAACCTTCTGACTGAGCGTCTGCTTCTAACTCTTCAGCCTCAGGGACTACAAAAAAGAAGAGTTAAGCAAAGGGTTAAAACACATAAAACAGGCAAAGAGAAGTCGAATACGTACTCTCAACTCGCCACTCCGACATCAGAAATGAATAGTCGCCCCCCTTCCACGGTCGTTTACGAAGAAAATACGCAACATCCACGGTCGTTTACATCTAAGTTGAACACCAAGGGCTTTCGACCCCGACGAATACGCAACTGGACACGAGAAGAACTCTTTGACCCCAGAGAATAGTTGTACCACAGGGCGTCGAAGTTAAAACCAGCCCCAGACTGACCATTCAACAAATCTAAAACCCTAAGGATCCGCCACGCCTGCGGCATGACCTGACCCGACGTAAGTGCCAGGGTCGCTAAAAAATCCCTAACAAGAGGGGAGAATGGAAACGTAAGGCCAATCCTAAATGGGTAAGCATAGAAACAAACCCATCTCTCGTAGCGAGCGTCGGCTCTCTCATATGAATACGGCAACCTTGCGACCGTCTCCGGAGGAAAGCCTCCGACTTGAAGGATCTGCTCCAACTCCGCCTCCGACAGAGTCCCCGTCAGAGCATCTGCCTCCTTCAGAAGGAAAATGAGGGGACCTCATTCTTGCTCGAGTTTGAGCAAGTAGCAGTCGACTCGGAAGATTCACTGGAAACCATCTCCATAACAGAGAGAGAAGGGAATCGAAGAGCAATTTTTTTCCGAAAAAACATAGCAAAACCTACCAGATGAGGAAACAAAGGAAGAAGATGAAGCCAAACCGTCAAAAACTTGATTCGGATTTATGGAGGGAATCGGCAGTCGCAGAGACGTCCCATCATGCAGCGGGATTATCGCCACGTAGCCCTCGCCTGTCGTGCCTAGATCGGAGGGTGGAGATCGTGTGGGATGAAAGTTGCTTGGACTCCATCTCACAGCTGCCATGAAGCCCAAAACAACTTGGGGCTATTGTTGGGCCCAAACTTACTCCAAGGGATCAGATCAAACGAACTGGGCCAAAGTCCAGACGAAGCCGAAGACCAGAAGGAGTTAGAGGCGACGGATGCCCTTCAGACGCTCAGGATCCGACCGAATCCCGGAAGTTTCGCCCTGGACATTAATTGCTTGATCGGTGACAACGGTAACAACATTAAACACAGAGATTATGATGGCAATCAAGAGCAAATCCCAAAGATCTCGCACGGAATTAATAGAGGATAAATACGAAGACAAATAACGAACACAAGGGGAAACTACCATAAATAGACCACGAAGAAGAAAACGAAAGGACACACGTCTACACACAACATCCACTGACTTACCCTTCGAGAGGCCTACTTGCATATTCACTCTCACTCAAACCCCCCGGAGATTCTACCTGATCGCTGCCGATCGAAACACCAAAGCGCATGTCGGACAGGGCTCGATCCTTTATTCTCTAAGGATAAGTTGTATTTCGATCTGATTCAGTCATCAATTGATATATAAATTACATTGTCATTTCGTATCTATTCTTTGCTTGGTTGATTGTCTATTTGGTTTTGATTGTTTTTTTATTATTCGATTGACTCGTTACCCCGTCTAAGGCGATTTAGGTCGACCGGTCTTTTCGTCCCAAAACACTTACCAACTTCAAACCGTTGCCTATGGTCAATCTTGGGTTCACTGTGTCCAAGCCCTGCATTTTGATCCACATAACCATACATTTAAGGCAATTTATACAACACCACTCTTCTAGAGAAAAAGCCATTGGAGTTATATGTTCTTAGCTACTAGAAACATTTGAGAAAACAAACAAACAACAACGAGGGAATTTAAAGGAACAAGCTTGAATTGTGTTTAAAATTACCGATAACAAGTACAGGTTACCTGGAGGATATCGATTTTACCAGAAACTTCACCAACTATAAGGTCGAGCAACACATATTCATCTTCTCCACAGTCATCATTCTCAACATTCATTTGATATGTCTAACCTCTAAACCCCTGCAGATGAACACAAGTACGAAACTTGCAATTACAATATGTCTATAACAATGACTATACACTATGGCGATTGCAATTGTTGGTTGCTTCATGAAGACACACGATTCTCCGTCGAAATTGAAGCAATTAAAACTTCAAGGAACAAAGCAATTACATTGCTCTGGTGACAGAAAGCAAGCGGCGAGGAGGAGCGCGGAAGAGAGGCAAAGTCTGCACGTTTCTGGTGGGCAAAGCAAGCGAGCGGCGAGTGTCGAGCATGTGATATGGTCTGGTGGCGGAGTCGGAGGCGAGCAGGGAGTCGTCGGTGCCGATGTAGAGATGGCGGATGATGTCGTCTATTTTCACAGCAATTAGATAAGGAAAGGGAAAATGAAGAATTTAAAAGTAAAACCCTAGAGCGTGTGAACTCGGTGGAGCGACGGGCTTGAGGGATGACGGTGCTAAGAGCGGCCGGCGGACGAGCAAACACGGTGGAGCGGTGCTGCGAACTCGATTGAGCGATCGATGAAGAACCAAACGAAGGGTGTTGCGAAATCGGTGAGGATGAAGGACCACAAGAAGTCAACAGTCAACTCGGTCGGGGATAAAGGAGAATTGATTGTATAATTTTCAAAAAACATTTAACAGGACCGCGGTTTTCTTTGTAACCGCTGTCCGAGATATAAAATAAAAAGATAATATATATATTTTAATTAATTGCACCCCGGTTTTATATATACCGCGGTCCGAAGTTAAAACGGCATCACGGTTTTGCCAATGAACCGTGGTCCGAGATATTAAAAAAAAAAAAAATTCTGAACCACAGTTATTTGTTATAAATCACATACCAAGTATATTTTTTACCCCGGTTCAATAAAAAAAAATGAGGTCTGTCAATTTTTGTACTAGTACAACGGAGATCTACCTTGACACGACCGGGTATATTTCTTACCCCGGTTCAATAAAAAGAAGCATGTGGAGCATGAATGTTATTGGGGAAATGAGTCCTATGAGCATGTTTTTCAGTTGAGCTTGCAAGAATATTTCGATTGTTGTTGAAATATAAATATTTCACATCTAAAGTTAGAACATAACTTGTCTATTATATAAGTTTGATGGATTACTCCTCCTATTACTAAATGGTGTCGACGATCCATTAGCGTTGAAGGTACTGCCCATCATGTGGTACTGCTGTGCTCCGAAGGCTTGCCCACAAAGAGTTTGAGTTGCACTGGACATTCCTATCTATATATACATATGCGCACAAAAGTTAAGTCACACAAGCTTTGATGTTGAAATAATTAATTGCACCGTACCCAAAAACAAATTTGAAGTTGATAGTTGCACCTTAGCAAATTGTAACTAGCTAGTATTAACAAAACTGTGGATTTTCTTCGACCCAAAAAAAAAATGTGGACTTTTAAATTTATTACTAGTGTTATCAAATTGTTTTTGATTCAAGTTGACTCTGCTACTTTGATACTTCTTATCATAATTAATGTAGGATCGTATGTGTTAGTAATCAAAGAAAACTGAGAGTTCAGTTTCTTAGCAGCGGAATAAGTAAATAATCACAGAATCAAGTCTAGTTCCTTATAGTGGGAACCTTTGATATCAACTAGTTATCCAGGATAAAACTCATTACCTCTCTTTCAAGAGGATTTGAAAGTCTACTTCTTTTATTAATGCTTCGATTATAATCAACTAGGATAGAACACACAGATTAAAGTCTTAAGACACACTAAAGACTCTCTACCTAGTTCGACCAAATCAAGCACACAAACCAGCAAGTGACTTACAGTTCTTCTTTAAAGAACTAAGCTTTGTTTCTTCTTCGTAAGCAATGTGAGTGAATGCGTTATTATGAGAGAGTTTGATTGTCCTATTTATGTAACTCAATTAGGGGCGAGCATCGGTCCGGAATCGGACTGAACTGAACCGAAAAAACCGAAAACCGAAACTCTCAAAAAAATGAACCGAAAACCGAACCGAATTTTATTGGTTCGGTTCGGTTCGAACCGAAACCGGTTCTGTTAAAAAACCGAACATTTAACAAACTTCAGCAAACTACTGAACAAAGTAAAAAGTTAAGTAAATTAATCAAAGCAAAATCCCAAGTAACTCCATTACTTACATGACCAGGTGCCAATGAATGATGAAGTTCTGTAAAACAAGCTTTCAGTTTTGGTTAATGAGGTGGAGGGTAAAATGGGTAGAAAACAACACTTTTAACCCAGCGAGCATAGAATAGGAAAAAAAACCTAAAACCTTGCCGAGTCGTTCCCGATCTCTAAACGCCGACAGTTCTACTCCTCGCCAGGTGCGGTCACTCGATCCCGAATTATCTTCGAATTCGGTCAACTCTGCTTCCACATTGTTGCTCGCAGCATAGAATAGGAAAAAAAAACCTAAAACCTTGTAAACTGTTTGCCAGCAAACTACTTAACAAACCCATTTCGGCAAGACGTGGCCACCACCGGCGGCATCAAGCAGCAGCAACGAGGAGTCAAGGACGGCGCAGAACTGTGAAGACTGAAGAGGCGAGGAGCAGAAGAGGAATTGAATTCGAAGGAGGCGAGCGTGAAGCGGTGAAGGGCAGGGCAAGTTGGAGCTTGGAGGCGGGCTGAATCCTATTTGGGCCTTTCTTTTGAACCAAACCAGCCCATTAAGAATAGCATCCATGCCTTATGTTTTAATTTCGGTTAACCAAACCGAACCGAAACCCCAAAATACCTAAACCGAACCGAATTATTTCGGTTTCGGTTTGGATCGGTTTTTTTCGGTCCGGTTCGGTTAAAAAATTCGGTTTACCCGAACCGTGCTCAGGCCTAAACTCAATTGTGTAGAAGAACCGAATCTCCAACAACTGATTTACACAAATAAAATAATCAAAAAGTAATCGGAAAGATAACATTTGTTACCAAATGTAATCTTCCACGATTTTACACTTTTCGTTTCCATAAAAGATATATTTTTAATCCCTAAGATAATATGGAACAGGATAATCTTTATCTTCTCTCTCCAAGTAAAGATCTAGCCTAAACGGATCGCCGCCGCCCTTCATCTCTTGTTCCAAGTTCTTTCGGCGTCAGCGTCGTTCAGTTTCTTGTGCCAGTTCCCAAATCTGGCGTCTTGGTCTTTGTCTTGTGTTTCCAATTCCTGAGTTCCCTGTTTATCAACACTTATGGAAATATTAATAGCAAAGTGTTTGTCATCATAAAAACCAGGAAAACTAAGGAAGGAAACTAGGTATGGAACTGGAGTTCCCAAAAGTTCACTTCCTAACAATTTCCCCCTTTTTGATGATGACAAACATGTAAAACATGACATATCTAAAATAGGTATGAATGAAATATGAGAAAAAAATAAAACAGGACTAGATGTAGAATAATCATTAGTGAATTGCATATTCCCCCTTAACAGCAAACCGAGTTCCTTAATTCCCCCTTAAGGAGACAACTAGTTCAGAGTTCCTTTCATCCTATTAGTTTCAGATTGCAGAGTTCATTCCCTCTTTGGACATCATCGAAAAGAGTCACTTAAATGACAATCAAGGAGAATTTAGAGTGACAAGTAGACTAATGCTGAACTCTAGAGAAATGGCATTGTAATAAAAGTTGAAAGCAAATCAGAACAACGCAAGGAACACAGAAACTTCATTAAACATAAAGAGAGCATAGACAACATATAGCAAAATAAAACACTCAGAGACACACAAAAGAGGATCAATTTGTGGAAGTGGGATCCTAGGAAACTAAGGTTCCATGTCTACTGAGTAGGGAACTAAGCACTGCGCCACACTACTGCTTGGCCTTTGCCTTGTCTTCAGCAAGCTTGCGGTTCACCAACTTTGCAATTTCTTCCACAAGGGCGGCAGATGTCTTCCACAACTCCACCACTATTTCATTGGTGAAGTTGCTGCCCTTGTCAACAACAGCGGCCACTTTATCAAAACCATTAACCAAGGCAAGCTTAATATGCCTCAAACTCTCCATAATGACATGAGTGTCAGGAACTAGGCGGGGCTCAGATGGGCTGGGCTGGGACTCCTCCTTTTCCTTCTCTTCTTCAGATTCCTCATCCACATGAGCTTTGTGCATAAGGCGCCTCACAGTGGTCATGGTGAGAAGGCGAGAAAATTGAGTTTCCTCAACTCCAGTAGGGTATAGACCAAGGCGGCTCAAAATCTTCTTGACAACATGTGGGTAAGGAAAAGCATGAGTGGAGTGGCCCTTACAGTATTGCATGTGGGCTAGGGTGATGCGGGGCAAATCAATAGTTTCTCCCAGAATAAGCTTCTCCATGAGCACAGCGTCACCAACCAAAACTGTGTCCCTTTTCTCCTGACGAGGAATAATATTCTTGATGAGGAAGGTGTGGAGAATCTTCTTGTCAAGACTCAAATACTTGGTGTGCAGAGGACCCTTGGATGGAAAGTTACCATCGAACACAGTTTTCAGGATGGCCGGCTTACGCTTTGACGGCCAGTTCCACTTGACGATTACACCAAAACCTTCACCGGTGTCGAGCTCCAGCACAGAACCAATAACGGCAGCAGAGAGGGGAATCAGATTACCTCCCCAGGTGAGAATGGCGTCGTTGACTGGCTGATCATCCTTAGCCGGAACAAACTGCATGTTCTGGTAGAAGAGTCGCACTAGATCCTCATTAATGGCAAAGGGCTCCGTCACCAGCTTATCCCACCCTTGAAGTTGAAGCCTAGAGTGGACGGCAGAGACGTTCTCATCATCAGCAGAGCGCCAGAATTCCTGGCCTACGATGAGGGGCTCCAAGATATGACGAGAGGCCAGAGTCGGTGCCACTGCTATATGCTCATAAGGCTTCACCAAGAGTAGCACTGTTCCGGGCTAGCAAACTCCAAGTATCGTAGTATTGAAGCATGTTGTCTTGTACACATTTGACCTAAACATTATTTCTTTTCGGCATCAATATCTTTTTTCTTAATCTAATGGTTAATTTATATTAAATAGAAAGGACATTTACAAAGTTGCTTCCCTGCAGAGAATATTACAATAAGATTAACAAAATGCAGCAGGGGAGGAGATGAGAGTTAGTGAGTCAAAAACAAAATGCTCACTAGCCAAGGTTTCTAAGGAAGGTAATCCATCGAGAATGCCGCGAGCTAGTCATGTCACATTTTGCTATGATGGAAGCTTTTGTGTGGAATTTGATCCTTCGTGAGCATGCAGATGAACTTGGCAGAAGTTGCTTGAATATAGCCTCGTTGCGGGTGATCCAAACAAAGTAGATGAATGATGTAATCATTGCAGCTATGGAGCGGATCTTAAGGCTTTTAGTTTGAGAATGATTTCCAAGCCATGACAACCAGTCCAAGGCATTGGTGAACTTAACATTGAGTTGCATCAAAGCACAGAGGTTTTTATCAAAGCACAGAGGTTGTTGATTGCCTCTTTGGAGAAAGTGCAGTCAATCCATATGTGGTCATTGGTTTCATGATGTTGTCGAAAGAGGACAAGTGAAATCTGCAATGTTTGCCCAAGCACCAATTTTGCCCTTAGTAGGGAGACGTTTTTTTTGCTGCTAACCAAGTAATTAAAGAGCATTTTGGGGTGTTGAAACCTTTCCACAAAATTTTAGTCCAAGTAAAAGTGGGTCGGTTGCACTGGCGGATCCACATGGAGCCTAGTGTATTTTTAAGAAAAACAATTGTATTTTTTTTGTATTATAGTGTATTTTTACTTAATTTTTTTAAAATTTTTATTTTTAATGTTATTGTTTTCTAGAAACTTATTTTAATTATTTTTCTAGAGCTTACTAGTAATTTTTTTACATTATTAGTTAGCTTTCGAAAAATTATCATAACCCTAACTTTATTTACTTTAACACCATATTATTATTACTCATATGATAATTTGTACCAAAAATTATCATAACCTAACCTTTGAACCTAAGTTCATGAAAGTTTAAATTATTCTTCTAAAAGAAATATAATAAATTTCAAAGTTTTATTTTTATCACTTTAAAAGTACCATTTTACCCTTTGATTATAAGTGGGATATTACACTTGTTCCCTAACTTTATTCCCTAATATACTCTACTAATTTAGTTGATTGATCTTAATTTTATATTATTTTATTGATAAATATAATAAATTTTAACTTAATTTTGAAACAAATGGGTCAGTAATGAAGTAGTGAAAAGAGACTGGGCAATAGACAATCTGAATTGAACAACTATCGATCTAGTCCACCCAAATATTAGACGTTCATAATTTCTGGAGCAACATCTTCCTCATCCCCAAAACAAGTCCTAGCAAAAATCAACCCATCCTCCCCTCTTACTTGTGGTCGGGAAAAGAATGCTAAAAAAGAAGTCTCATTGCTTGGACCACCATTTGTATGCCAAAACAAGAAGGCGGAATAGGCTTCAAAGAGTACGTTGCTCTCACTGAATAGAGCATGTATGGCCAAATCCGTACCTGAAATCCACATGGGCTCAAGCAATATATGGACGAGGTGACATTGCCTCTTTCCTTCTATATGGGTTGCACAAAAAAGATAACGTAATAGTTGGGTTCGGTGCAGCCTCTTAAAGGTTCGTGATCTCCTCCTAAACAAGGCCTCCCCCACTATCATAAATGACCTTATCTCGGACATCGATGTGAATTTCTCCACCCGCTTCACCAATGACCTCCTACGAGACCATAGACCAATCCACAGCCTTTTCCAACCCATCTGGTACTACATGAACACCCTAGTAGCGTATACATATTTGTGATGTCATAGATTTCCTAGGCCTATAGTTCTACACTTAGCACAATCCAATCCAATCCTATAGCATGGTTGCCCTTTATATATGTAAAGTTATGCCTGACCTAATCAATGAGAATGATGAGCCGTAATTCCTTTCATTAAAAGCTCTGAAAGAGCATAAGGACAAACATCCTCAAATCTCGAAAAAAATTACCCAATGCTTCAAGCCTTTTCCATGGATGCAGCAAACACAAATCCTTCCCTCCCTGCCTTTTCCAGCTTTATCGCCATCAAATTAACCCAAGAAAACTTTCCCCTATGGAAAGCTCAGATGACTCCTTATCTGGGAGCTCACGGTTTACTTCCTTTTGCTGAAGGAACCATCCCCTGTCCACAAGCCTTGTTGCTAAAGTTGTCAATCCAGAGCATGGCAAATGGTGTGCCAAAGACTAGTTGATCATGGCGATATTCCTCTCTCACGGAAGTCGTTTTTGTTCAGGTCATCAACTGCTCCACCTCAGCTGCCATTCAGGTCATCATGGGCGACTCCAGCTTGCTTCCTTGAAGAAAGGATCGGAAAGCATCACCGAGTTCTACAACAGGGCTCGCCCCTTGGTAACCACCCTCACCGCTGCCGGCCAACATGTCTCCAACCCGGAGTTCTCAGTTTACCTCATGGCTGGCCTTGGCTCAGAGTATGAATCTCTTGTCACCTCCCTCTCTACCTAGGCTACTCTACCATCTCCTTCTCCAAATTTAGCCCACCTTCTTACCCATGAATCTCGTATTGCTCATCACATTTCCACCCCCACTCTCACCAATCCTCCCTGTGCAAATCAAACTACCACAAAACAGGCCCCTGAAGCAAACTAGACCACCACTGACCAAAATCATGATACCAATATGACTCTCTCAGGCCGTGGTCGCAGCCGAGGCCGTGAACGGGGGTTCTCACCCTCCACTTTCATCGATGCCCCTAACAACCGCCCCATTTGCCAAATCTGTCAGAGGTCGGGCCACACTGCTCTCAAATGTTGGCATCGGTTTGATCAAAGCCTTCAAGCTCCTCCACCCAAGATGCATTCCAACTACACCGACACCATGTCGTGGTATCTCGACATTGCTGCAACACACCACTTTACCCCCAATTTGTCAAATTTGACCATCGATGCTCTTCTGTATAGTGGTACTGCATAGGTGTCTTTGGGCGATGGCTCCACAGTTCCAATCCAGAATCACGGTTCAGCATACCTTCATTCTCAAACTCGCTCTTTTCTTCTCTCTAAAGTCTTTTATACACCAAGCATCTCCAAAAATTTGCTTTTTGTTCAGCAATTTTGCACTGATAATCGTGTGTTTTTTTAGGTTTCACACTACTTGTCTTTTTGTGAAGGATTCCCAAACCAGGCAAACTCTGCTCCAAGGAACCGTTGAGGGAGGCCTTTACAAATTGCCAGCCGCTGCTGCTTCACCACCGCCATTCTTCTACTCTCTCCTTGTCTCATTTTCCTTTAGGTAATCCATCGGAAAGGGTCACCGGCTCTCTCCTGGACTCCATGCATATTCTCCCACAAGAAGGCCCAAGCCCATTACATCCCTTCCCCTGTTTTTCTTGCTTATGGGCCAAAGCCCACTGTCTCCCATATCCCTTATCCCCCACCCGCTCCACCAAGATCCTAGAATTACTTTTATTGATGAATGGGGCTCGGCCCACCAACTTTCAATTAAGGGAAAGTGTTTCTATGTGTCTATTGTTTGATGATTATTCTAAATTTACTTTGCTTTTTCCTATGTCCACAAAATCTCTAGTCTCCTCTATTCTAACCAATTTCATCAAACTTGTTACAAATCGTTTATCTACCAATGTTATTAGTGTCCAAACCGACAATGGCACTGAATTCAAACCTCTAAAACCTATCTTTCAAACCCTTGGTATTACTCATCGCCCCACGTGCCCGTATGCTCACCACCAAAATGGTAGTGTTGAGTCTCGACACTGATGAATTGTTGATATGGGCCTAACCCTTCTCAAACATGCCTCTCTTCTCCTCAATTTTTGGGATTATGCCTTCGAAACGGCTACATATCTCCAAAACCAATTACCCACTCCCATACTTCAAAATAAATCCCTTTTTGAAATTGCCTTTTCCCAATTACCCGACTACCCTTTCCTTCGTGTATTTGGGTTTCTAGCCTTTCCCAACCTTAGACCTTACAACAACCACAAATTGTCCTTCCGGTCAACACCCACTATCTTTTTGGGGTATAGTAGTACCAATAAAGGGTACATTTGCTATGACTTGAAAGCCTCTCGGTACTACATCTCACGAGATGTCCTCTTTCATGAGTCCACTTTCCCTTTTACCTCTCAACATGCTCCTCTTCTGAGGCCCCAAACCTCATGCCTTCTTACCTTGTCTCCTTCCATCCGTTGATGGGTCACTTAGCTTGTGTAACACCCCCAAATCCTCACCCATTTGGAAAGGTATTACCGCCAGTGACCTCAGTGTTCCTTACCGAGATCACCCAAGGCTTTACCGTTTAAATACAAATCATGAAATACAATGATACAAAATGATAACCTTATTCATATAAAACACGAGTCCCGGGATTACATCCCAATTCCGAATAGGACAAACACAGAGTTTAAACAAATACAGCGGAAGTCTTGATAAACAAATAACAGAGTAAATAAGTTACAGCGGAAGTCTTTCTTGAAATCTTACAAAAAGGGTTATGATCGTAATGATCATCTGCCCAAGGATCTCAACCTGATTAAAAGATAATTATTAAAACATCCAAAAACAACCGTCGTCTTCATAGTCAATCTAGTCTCCTCATATCTTCGCTCTATCTGATGTGCTGAATCGAACGGATGACACCAGCCAACCATGCAGAGAACAATTGCGGTTGGTTAGTCTACTGAATAGACTATGCAAGGGTACAAAGCAGAATGTTCAAAGTAGTCGTATTAGGTTAGACTCCTCGTCTCTTGAATAAAAGTCGAGTACGTTAGTCAACCACCATACTATACTTGAATATGACAAAAGGCATGCACAAGAGAAGATTCTGGAAGACTGAATCTTCACAGAAATCGACCCGAAAGAAGACTCCAACGGAAGTGAGTCTTAAGGAAATATGACAAATCTGGAACGTTTAAAGAATCAGACATCAGTGATTTAAAAGCTGACTTAGATGTTTCGGTTCACGACCAACCTTACTGCTTACAGCGAATCCATATTGGAAAGAGAACGTACTCTGATCAAAAGTCGAGACGAGCTTTCCTAGTTGCACTATTTACTTAGCTGCACTACTCGCCAAAGGTATATTAATTATGTGCACTCGAGAACTTTATCTTATTAAATTCCAAAACGAGCATTACGTTATAAGCTTTTAAATCTCCACCCGAGAGATATCGGATCTCCCCGCAAGAGATATCAGACCTCCCCACAAGAGATATAGAAGGGATGAACCTTAGATGATTTGGCACTAGCGAAGTGCGCCAACCCCGAGTAAGGGTATGGTCATGACCAGAGAGAAAGTACTGGGAAAATCCACCAAGTATCAGTTATAAAGAAACAACTAAACCCCCACAAAGTACATAGCGTTCCTAACCACTAGTGCTAACTAAACAGTTCTAGCACAACAATAGTTCGGGATAAATCCACATAAATGCCCTCAAGGCGAACATAAATAATAGCGTTGTTCTAACAGATATACAACCTATTATAATATCATTATTACAGTTTCCAAAACAGTTTATAAAACCAATTCCAAATAAACACAATAATCATTCCAAATTAATTACTCAGATAAACAACTGATAATTAATGTAAATATGGAACGATGAGCAAGAGTGAACCGCCACTTGCCTTAATCCGCAGAGTTTGAACGAAGCGAAACGACGACGGGATTCCAGGCTCGACACAGGAACAGATCTGGCACACAGATTCCTTCGGATCGACCCATACAGAAACCTTAAGTTAGATTCGACAAAGACGTGTACGAACCGAAAGAAACACGAAAGAAATCGAAAGGAACGACGCCCAAAAGACGACCACCAAAGCCGAGGCCAAAATAGGCCAACAGCCTTGTTGGATCGTTAGAGTTACATCTGAGGGAACAAAAGCTTTGTTCCCACAGAAGATGCAGCGGATTAAAAACAGCAAGAAAGATAACGAACGAACTCACGATATATAGTGGAAACTCCAATTAGCAAAACTAGCTAATCAAAGAAAAACCATTACCTTCAAGCTTCCCGCTTGAGAGGATTTTGAAGCGTCTACTTGTCTTATTGATTTCTTGTTCGATTACACTTGTATCCTGGACTCCAACTCTAGACTTCCCACCTAGATTTGAAACCTCTTCTATAACGATGAATCGAACTCAACCCTTTAAGACTTACAAACACTTCACTCTCTTTTTCTTCTCAACTGAACGCTCTCAGTTCTTCTTTTTCCTCGTCGTGGTTACATAGAAATGAATCCATACTTCTATTAAATACAACACGGCAAAACCCTAATCGTAGCACGATAAGATCTTTCCAAATAAGGTTATAGGAAGATAGGGTTTGCTGGAGGAATAATATCCCAACCATCTATTTTAATCAAGGAAGGAATTCCCGAAATTAATATAATCGGATGAGATATGATTCTTCTCTCTCCAATTCACTTATCTAAGGAAAGATTCCCTAAGATAAGGAATCGGGCTTCTTCTCTCTCCATATCTTCTCGATCCGGCTTGATCCTTAGAGCCGAAGACTTCAATCCTTTACCGCGTGCGTTTCATGATTTTGTTTCCATAATTCAGCACGCTGGATTTCTTCTTTCCATTCGCAGCTTCGATCTCGTTCGTCACTTCAGTTCCTTGGGGGGGGGGGGGGGACAGAGCACATGAGCAGAGCTTTGTTCCCTCTGCGATCCTTCGCTGCAATGGTTCCCTGAGACAACTGTCTTTGTTCCTGGAGCACTTAGTACCCAGATTAGTTGAATGTTTGTTACCATCAAAACCTAAGGAATTCAACAAATTCCCCCTTTTTGATGGTGACAAACATCCTTGACAATAAAGCATATACATATGATATAAAGACAGTTATGGAGAGAAAGGTTTCCCACTTAGGCAATATTAGTTCCCCCTTAGTTCAGCAACATATGAAACCATGTTCTGTTCCCCCTCAACCAAAGCTACCTGTCATTTCCCCCTTTTGGCATCATCAAAAACATAAGTAAAGAGATAGAGAGAAATAGACAACAGCTTGATAAGCAGCATTCCCTTTTGCATTAGATTGAAACGCACAAATATAGACTGCACGGAGATACAACAGCAATGTAAGCAAGTATAACATACATGATCAACATGCCAGTCAATGCAAGCACATGAAGCAGGATCAAAGAAGTTCGAAGAGTAAGGGATAGATGTGCTAGGGAACAAAAGAGGGGTTGGTTAGCGGAGAAAGACGAATTATGCGCCACTGGAGCCAGCAGAGGGAGCCGAAATATGAATAGCAATTTAAGCATGCACTTACTTCGCAAGACGCCTTTGTTGTTCTCCCAACTGAGATGTTGCGTGAGACAAATTACTCACGGCCCTTCGCAGATAAGTTCATCTTCTGTTCCTCCTGAGAGTCTGCTCTTCCTTACGGCTCTTCCTCAGATGCATTAGTCCTCTCTTTGTGTACCTTGTGATGTTCCAATTTTTTATTTTTTTTCGAACAACACAATCTTCGGCTTTCCTTCTTTGACCAAAGATCACACCCAAGAGGATATTTTCCAGAAATAAATCTTGTAAAAGATTCTGTCCAAATCCATCAAAGCCCACAAAATCTCAAGCACAACAACCATCACGAGCTACCACATCATCTTTTATGAACACTTCTCAAGCAGTTGCAAGCCGTCATCACACATCATATCTGTCAAATCCCAGCCACAGACCACAGAGGCGACAATTCGTATTCTCGACTTTCCGAAAAAGTAGAAGAGTGTGATGCGGGGGTAATGTTACCAGATAGGGTACAAAGAACATCACACAAGAACATATGCGAGAATTTTTTAATAATGTTTAATCGTGAATGAGAGGCTCCCAGATGTGGATGATTAGAGGGGCTCATAGGAAGCATCAAGCATGATAGCTAAGGTAAACTGTAGAGTCAACAATTATTTGGGCTTATAATGAGGGATCAATGCATCAAGTTGACTCTTTTAGGCCGAAAGAAGGTTGAATCATGTATTAACAAGATAGCATAGAGAACCATGCATGCAATTTTGCACATTAGTGAAGTATTAGCATGAGTCTAAGCAAGGTGTTCAACAAATGATCAAGAGAATGAATGCAGATCAAGACATGATGATTAACCTTCCACACTTTACCATGTAATTTAGCTAATCATCGAGGGAACACAACAAATAGACATGTAGTTAGGGGAACAAACCAGGCTTCATATGGAACTGAATGTAGAGTTCCCCAACAGGTGTCCTAATGAGAAAATTGGCGTTTGATTCTTTTGTTCCATGAATTTCGTTGTATGCCAATCTTTCTCCACACAGTGATGTCTTTTCTAGATGTACATGGTACCTGAATTTTTAAACAAGGAACAATTTAGTCATTAAGCCTTTATCCACATCTCCATTTCCTTTACCTTTGCCACCAGGCCTTAGAGTCTCAGATATTCCTGCAGAAGTGAGGTGAGACTCGCTTTGTTCCCTGTCAAGTAACTGACCCTTGTACGAATGAAATACCGGGAACTTTCCTCACTTTATCCTGCACAGAAAGAGTTAGTTCTTGTGAACCCAGACAAGCTTATGCTTTCTGGGTGTGGGAGCAACATATTTGATTTCTGGAGGTTTAGCATTCATTTTCTCCCTAGTGGTTCGAGCAAGTTCCTCATTGTGTTTCTTCAGGAGGCACTCTTGTTTGTAGTGACCAGAGTGCCCACAATACCAACATACTCTTTGACACTTTAGATCAACGTACTTGCTCTGTCCAGGCCAAATTGTTTTATTAGCAATCCTTGAATGCAAATCAATATTATTGGACTTACTGCTTTGAGATTGCTTCAACCAAATGGCATGAGCCTTCTGTCCATGGTACCAAGATTTACTCTCCTCAGTCGAGTTTGAACAGTTTTTGCCTTTGTTCCCTCCGGAGGAACTTTCCCCTTTTTCTTTTACAGACTGCTTTCCTTTGACTTTAGAGCCTTTTTGCTTGGTGCCATCAACAGGAAGTTTTGGTTGATAGCCAATCCCAAAGCGAGGTACTTCCTTTGACTCAGTATTCTTTTCATTCTTAGCTATAACAAAGACAATACCTTTTGGCTTATCCTTCTGTTCCTCACTGAGTTTGGTTAGTTCACTAGACAATTTTGCATTTCCAAGTTTTAACATTAAAGACTCGGACTCAAGTGAGGAGACAGAGGACTCAAGAGACGTAATCTTCTCAGCGAGCTTAGGACATTCGACACATGAACTTGAAGGAAAAGATGAACCTTTCTCAAACTCGAGCACTTTGTCTGCCCAACCCTGATTTTCTTCGATCAAACTTGAGATCGATTCATCATTTTCTTCAATTTGCTCACTGAAAAGACTATTCTCATGAACAATTTTCTTAATAAAAGATATCAAGCTTTCTTTTGATTTACTTTTCAAGCTTGAGATGAGTTCAGATTCACTTACCTCAGTTCCCTGTACGCCGCCTTTTGATTTGTCATGGTCTTCTATGGCCATCAAGCAGAGATCCCTAGAGCGTGACGAATCTTCATCATCTGAGTCGGAATCACTCCACGTTACGACCATTGCTTGCTTCCCTTCACGAACCGGAAGGTGACTTGCCTTCTTCTTGAAGCAGTTTTCGGCGAAATGTCCTTTGTTCTGACAGTGGTAACAAACGATATCCCTCATGTCTATGTTCCCTTTACAGGAACTCAACATCTCCTTGTTTCGAGACCATATCTTCTTCATTGATCTAGTGATAAGAGCCACATCTTCATCACCATCCTCGTCTTCGTCTTCAACTTGAGATAAGTCAAAGGCACGTTCAACCTTCAAGGCAATGCTTTGAGCCTTCTCTTCTCCCTTTTTGTTCATCTTGTGGTTGTATACAGAGGCGTTGCTTTCAAGCTTGGCAACAACCTCTTCCATGGTGAGAGACTTGACGTTAGTTTGGGAGTACAGAGCGAGAGCAATTGCGTCCCACTGAGAGTTGAGGCCTTGCATAAAGTGATGAGTGAGCTTCCAGTCTGGCATCTCTTCATCAAGGAACTCCAATTGACCTACGATCCCCTGGAATCTGGAGTAGAACTCTTGAATGTGCTCATCCTCTCCTTGAGAAATTTGATCGTACTCCTTCATCAAGGAAAGAATTCTGTTTTTCTTGACATCTTCATTTCCATGATGGAGACGTCTTAGAGCTTCCCAAATCTCCTTGGCGGTTTTATAGCCGATGATTTTCTTGAGATCCGTGGGGAGAAGGGCCATGTGAAGGATCTTCTTGGCTCTGCAATTCTTCTCCAGCTTCTTCCAGTCTCCATCGGTATAGTCGATCTTTGGCTTAGGCTTTGTAGCGTCCTTTTCATTTGGGATAGCCATGGGGCCAACCTCGATGATTCTCCATATCTGTCCATCGAGAGAACAAATATGGGATTCGATTTGCTCAATCCACCAGTCATATTCACCTCCCTTCAGGACTGGTGGCTTCCAGAATGAATCACCAATAGCGTTGCTTGACGACATCTTTCCTGTAAAGTCTAAAACGAAAACAATCTAGAGTACCAGGCTCTGATACCAATTGTTGGATCGTTAGAGTTACGTCTGAGGGAACAAAAGCTTTGTTCCCACAGAAGATGCAGCGGATTAAAAACAGCAAGAAAGATAACGAACGAACTCACGATATATAGTGGAAACTCCAATTAGCAAAACTAGCCAATCAAAGAAAAACCACTACCTTCAAGCTTCCCGCTTGAGAGGATTTTAAAGCGTCTACTTGTCTTATTGATTTCTTGTTCGATTACACTTGTATCCTGGACTCCAACCTCTAGACTTCCCACCTAGATTTGAAACCTCTTCTACAACGATGAATCGAACTCAACCCTTTAAGACTTACAAACACTTCACTCTCTTTTTCTTCTCAACTGAACGCTCTCAGTTCTTCTTTTTCCTCGTCGTGGTTACATAGAAATGAATCCATACTTCTATTAAATACAACACGGCAAAACCCTAATTGTAACACGATAAGATCTTTCCAAATAAGGTTATAGGAAGATAGGGTTTGTTGGAGGAATAATATCTCAACCGTCTATTTTAATCAAGGAAGGAATTCCCGAAATTAATATAATCGGATGAGATATGATTCTTCTCTCTCCAATTCACTTATCTAAGGAAAGATTCCCTAAGATAAGGAATCGGGCTTCTTCTCTCTCCATATCTTCTCGATCCGGCTTGATCCTTGGAGCCGAAGACTTCAATCCTTTACCGCGTGTGTTTCATGATTTTGTTTCCATAATTCAGCACGCTGGATTTCTTCTTTCCATTCGCAGCTTCGATCTCGTTCGTCACTTCAGTTCCTTGGGGGGGGGGGGGGGGACAGAGCACATGAGCAGAGCTTTGTTCCCTCTGCGATCCTTCGCTGCAATGGTTCCCTGAGACAACTGTCTTTGTTCCTGGAGCACTTAGTACCCAGATTAGTTGAATGTTTGTTACCATCAAAACCTAAGGAATTCAACAAGCCTTCTGGCGGCGGGCGCCGCTGTTCATCACGGCGGTCGCCGCCACTGTATGACGGGCGCCGCGATGAACCCAGAAACAAAATGACGAGAGCAAAACTCACCAATTAGCGAACAATTCGACCTCCTTTTGCCTTGCTTTGGATTCTAGGCGTCTGAGGGCCTCCAAGGCTTCCTTAAGCAGCTGGAAACAACACCAAAAAGGGGCACCGGTGATCACTTCCAAACGCACGAGGCACACAACTCCGGCGAGAAGAATTTGAGAGGATTCGAGCTTGTTTTTGATACTCCATCTGATCCCCAAACCTTCCAATTTATAGCCCAAGCTCCAGGAAACACCATGATGGCTACATGGAGACGTGGAGGGGCTAAATCGGTGTCGTCAGACGCTTGCCGGAGACCACAGGGCTACGCCTGCAACTAGGGCGGCGGTCGCCGCTGTCGGCAAGAGGTCGCCACTTTGACGGGCCTCTTGCGGCGATCACTGCTTCTCCGGCGGCGGTCACCATTCCTAGCCCTGGTGCCCAGCTAGACGAATAAGGGATGGCTGCCTCGAGCCACGAACGGCGGTCGCCGTCATAACTGCGGCGGGCGCCGCCAGGTCATCTTTGACCAATTGGCTCTTTGGACGATAACGTCTTAACCCGGGATAAAAATAATCGTACACGAACGAGTATTAAGATCCAAGGTACGTCGTGTGTATTATATTTTACTGAGAAAAATATTACAGAGATTGAGCACATTACAGAATGTCTTAAACTCTCTGAATTAAATCCGACGTACAAAACGGGTGCTCGGGAAAAATTCCCAAAATTCTAAAATATCCTTACAGAAATACGGGGTATCACATCACCTCCCCCTTAAAAGAAGTTTCGACCCTAAAACTTAGGTCGCAATTAACTCGGGAAAACATCTGAGCATATCTGTTTCGATTTCCCATGTTTCCCAAGTAACTTCTTCAGTCCCTGACTTGGACCACAGAATTTGTACCAACGGTACGATCTTGTGCGCAAATTCTTCTCACGGCGCTCTAGAATGCGCATAGGCATCTCTTCGTAGGTACCATTTGCCTGAATCTCAATGTCTTCATAGCTCAGCACATGAGACTCATCTGGCACATATTTCCTTAACAAGGATATGTGGAACACATTATGCACTGGGTGTGCCGATGGCGGCAATGCCAAGCGGTACGCTAGAGATCCCACTCTATCAAGAATCTCGAATGGTCCCACATAGCGAGAGTTAAGCTTCTCACGCTTACCAAACCTGAAAACACCTTTGGATGGTGATACTTTGACAATTACTTTGTCACCAACCTTGAACTCGACATTTCTACGCTTCTTGATCCGCGTAAGACCTTTGTCGACTCTGGGCGGTCAACATCCTCTGTCTAATCAAGGCAATGTCTAGAGCTGTACTTTCGACCAACTATGGTCCAAGCAGAATCTTGTCGGCATTCTCATCCCAACAAATCGGAGATCTACATCTGCGACCATACAAAGCTTCGAACGGAGCCATCTTGGTAGTAGCATGCCAGCTATTATTGTATGTGAACTCAATCAGACTCAGGATGTCTTCTCAGCTAGCCGGACGATCGAGTGCACATGGTCTTAGCATATCCTCCAGGGTCTGGATGGTCCTTTCAGACTGTCCATCTGTCTGAGGATGAAATGTTGTACTGAATCTTAATTCAGTTCCCATGGCCTTGTGAAGTTCTTGCCAAAATCTTGACATGAATCGGTCATCTCGATCCGATACCATGGTCTTAGGAACACCATGTAAACGGACAATCTCCTGGTGGTAGACTTCTGCTAACATCTGGGTTTCTTAAGTAACCCTAATGTCACAACTGTTGTAGAGGTCATACACTATTTCAACTTCTTGAAAACTGACCTCGCATTTGTCATTCCAGACAAACTTCTAGTGGACCTTGCGGAACAGACCGGTCATAGGTGGAGCGATCTTAGAAAAATCCTTCCATGAACCGTCTATAATACCCAACAAGCCCTAGAAAATTGCGCACCTCATTCACACTCTGAGGCCGCTTCCAAACAACTACTGATTCACTCTTCTGGGGATTAACCATAACCCCATTCTCATTGATCACATGGCCTAAGAAAGCCACTTCTAGATCCAAAAGTCACACTTAGACAATTTTAGCATAAAGCTGATGTTGTCTAAGGACTGACAAAGCAATCCGCAGGTGTTCCTCGTGAACTTCCCTGCTCGGGAAAAGATCAAAATGCCATCGATGAAAACCACCATGAACTTATCCAAGTACTGGTGAAAACATTGATGCACTAGATTCATGAAAACTGCTGAAGCATTGGTAGGTCCAGATGGCATGACTACAAACTCGTAGTGACCATCTCTTGTCCGAAACGCAATCCTCGAAATACCTTCCTTACGAATCATGAGCTGATGACATCCAGATCTCAGGTCGATCTTGGAGAAAACTTGTGCTCCTTGTAGTTGATCCAACAGATCATCAATCCTTGGCAACAGATATCTGCTCTTGATCGTGACTTTATTCGACTCTCAAAAGTCAAAACAAAGTTGAAACGGTTCATCTTTATTTTTGACAAATAAAACCGGGGCACCCTCCCCAAGGAGATGCACTCAGCCTTATATAACTTTTGTCAAGAAGATACTCGAGTTGTGTTTTCAACTCTTGCATTTCATCAGGAGCCATCTGGTACGGTGCCTCCGAGATCAGCGCGGTACTTGGCTCGAGATCAACGGAAAACTCCATGCCACAATTCGGGGTAACCAGGAATATCTTCTGGGAAGACATCCGAAAATTCTCTAACAACATAAATATCAAGAACTGAAGTCGATCACCGCCTTATGACACGTCAGTCAATCCATACCGAGAATAATTATCGTATGGAACCACGGTTATTTAGGTCAATTCGCTTTGAATTTCTTACCCTTGATGGTAATCAAAAATTCCGACAGACGATTTATTCTAACCAAATATTTATTATTAAGAATATTTACAACAAAAGGTTCACAAACCTTGTCGCAAACAGAACTTAACTTACAATCATCCAAAACGAACGACTGGGTATCACCCACATCAACAACAAACCAACAAAAGTAGAATGCAGATACAAAGTACTCTAAGCATTTGGAGCATAGGGTCCTTCCACCTCACGCATCTCGTAAAGGCGTTGACTCTGACTTCCAGAAGCCACTGGGGCTTTCCCCTTATTCTGCGCAGTTGTCTGCATTAAAGGGCTATGAGCTTCCACCGGACTGAACTTGGGTCGGTTGTTCTGATTAACAGACCCTTGTCGTGACTCAGCTCATTTCCCATTCCTCCGCTGATAGAATGCCTGCATATGACCCTCCTTTCCGCAGCCAAAGCATGTCTTTTTGTCCTTTAGACATTCATTGCTCTTGTGCCCGTGCGTACCGCAGTTGTAGCACTGGATCAGATTATTGCCCTGACCTGAACGTTGCGTAGACCCATCGTGAGTCATACTCGTTCTTGCTCGGCCAGATTTGGCAAAATCAGATGGTGGCGCGGGACGTTTAAACCTACCTACATGCGGCTGGTTCTGCACTTGTCTCTGGCTGTTACGCTTCTTCTTTGACTCCTCCAAAGTCACTTCCAATTTGTAGGCTGCATCCATGTACTGCTCCAGGGTAGAGCAACCGTGACGCACCATCCATGGCTTAATATCTGGATTCATCCATTCGTGGAAATACCAGATCTTCTGTGCCTCGCTGGAAATCTCAGGTTCAGCGTACTGCAGCAAATGATTGAACTTGGTCACAAGCTCAGTCACCTTCAAACCATCTGTCTGCGGATATAAAAACTCATTGTGCTTCTCTTCCCTCATAGCTCGGGAAAAGAAACGATCAATCATTTTTGACTTGAACATCGACCAGTTCAAAACAGGGCTATCAGCTAAGCCGGTGCTTTCCCGCCATTCACTAGCTTCTTCCTTTAACTGAAGAGAAGCTATATGCACTTTCTCAGCTTCAGTGGATTCAACATTGCGGAATAACCGCTCTATGTGGGAAAACCAATGAGCCACCTTGACTGGCTCTCCTTTTCCATCAAAGCTGTCAGGCCTCATAGAGTTAATAGCCTTCAGTGCTCGGCCATACTCCCCTCTATTCCTGATCACACCTTCCTGCAGTACATGATTCTTTTGTTCCTCAAACCTAGGAACTTCTGGAGGTACTGGCACACCTTGTGCCTGAGGCACATTCGGGCGTAGCGCGTCTGTGATCGCTTGCATGACAATTCCTCGAATTTATGCAATGGCCGCTACATCAAATATCCTTGGTGCATCGTCCCGAGCTGGGTCATTGCCTCCAGGATTATTATTGAAGACAGACTCACGCTCTCCTGTTGGGTCTGCAACATTCCTCCTACTCAGTCTGGGGTCATTGCTCGGCCCCGCACCAGCACGGATAGTGTTCCTCGTGTTTACCATCTGTTTATCGATCAAATTCCAAGAATTTTATCACATTAATATCATTCTGATATACTTATCGTAATAAAATCTTAGAATAGATCAACTTGGTAATTTCTATTGATGAACTCAAACCGAGTTACTAGGTTCTACAACCTCAACTCAAAGCGAGAGAACTGGGAATTCAAGCCTTATTGGGTATGGCGACACCACCTAGGCTTCTCCCGGGTTCCTCTGAAGAGAACAGAATGCACCCATATCTTACGGGGCAACGGGGAAGGAATTAGTCTTTCTAGACATAGAAGCAAGCTTACTATATCAGACTGTATAGAAGACATGACTATGAACGGTTGAAAATGAAAACACCGTTTTTATTTTTAAACTCAGAACATTTTGAAAATACCTTTCAATCGAAAACGAGTAAATGGTTTTCAAATACCCAACCTGTTTTAAAACTTTAGGCTCTGATACCACAACTGTAACACCCCCAAATCTTAACCCATTTGGAAAGGTATTACCGCCAGTGACCTCAGTGTTCCTTACCGAGATCACCCAAGGCTTTACCGTTTAAATACAAATCATGAAATACAATGATACAAAATGATAACCTTATTCATATAAAACATGAGTCCCGGGATTACATCCCAATTCTGAATAGGACAAACACAGAGTTTAAACAAATACAGCGGAAGTCTTGATAAACAAATAACAGAGTAAATAAGTTACAGCGGAAGTCTTTCTTGAAATCTTACAAAAAGGGTTATGATCGTAATGATCATCTGCCCAAGGATCTCAACCTGATTAAAAGATAATTATTAAAACATCCAAAAACAATCGTCGTCTTCATAGTCAATCTAGTCTCCTCATATCTTCGCTCTATCTGATGTGCCGAATCGAACGGATGACACCAGCCAACCATGCAGAGAACAATTGCGGTTGGTTAGTCTACTGAATAGACTATGCAAGGGTACAAAGTAGTCGTATTAGGTTAGACTCCTCGTCTCTCGAATAAAAGTCGAGTACGTTAGTCAACCAACATACTATACTTGAATATGACAAAAGGCATGCACAAGAGAAGATTCTGGAAGACTGAATCTTCACAGAAATTGACCCGAAAGAAGACTCCAACGGAAGTGAGTCTTAAGGAAATATGACAAATCTGGAACGTTTAAAGAATCAGACATCAGTAATTTAAAAGCTGAATTAGATGTTTCGGTTCACGACCAACCTCACTGCTTACAGAAAATCCAGATTGGAAAGAGAACGTACTCTGATCAAAAGTCGAGACGAGCTTTCCTAGTTGCACTATTTACTTAGCTGCACTACTCGCCAAAGGTATATTAATTATGTGCACTCGGGCACTTTATCTTATTAAATTCCAAAACGAGCATTACGTTATAAGCTTTTAAATCTCCACCCGAGAGATATCGGATCTCCCCGCAAGAGATATCAGACCTCCCCACAAGAGATATAGAAGGGATGAACCTTAGAAGATTTGGCACTAGCGAAGTGCGCCAACCCCGAGTAAGGGTATGGTCATGACCAGAGAGAAAGTACTAGGGAAAATCCACCAAGTACCAGTTATAAAGAAATAGCTAAACCCCCACAAGGTACATAGCGTTCCTAACCACTAGTGCTAACTAAACAGTTCTAGCACAACAATAGTTCGGGATAAATCCACATAAATGCCCTCAAGGGGAATATAAATAATAGCGTTGTTCTAACAGATATACAACCTATTATAATATCATTATTACAGTTTCCAAAACAGTTTATAAAACCAATTCCAGATAAACACATTAATCATTCCAAATTAATTACTCAGATAAACAACTGATAATTAATGTAAATATGGAACGATGAGCAAGAGCGAACCGCCACATGCCTTAATCCGCAGAGTTTGAACGAAGCCTAACGACGACGGGATTCCGGGCTCGACACAGGAACAGATCTGGCACACAGATTCCTTCGGATCGACCCATACAGAAACCTTAAGTTAGATTCGACAAAGACGTGTACGAACCGAAAGAAAGACGAAAGAAATCGAAAGGAACGACGCCCGAAAGACGACCACCAAAGCCGAGGCCAAAATAGGCCAACAGCCTTCTGGCGGCGATCGCCGGCGGCCTTACGGCGGGCGCCGCTGTTCATCACGGCGGTCGCCGCCACTGTACGGCGGGCGCCGCGATGAACCCAGAAACAAAACGACGAGAGCAAAACTCACCAATTGGCGAACGATTCGACCTCCTTTTGCCTTGCTTTGGATTCTAGGCGTCTGAGGGCCTCCAAGGCTTCCTTAAGCAGCTAGAAACAACACCAAAAAGGGGCATCGGCGATCACTTCCAAACTCCGGCGAGGCACACAACTCCGGCGAGAAGAATTTGAGAGGATTCGAGCTTGTTTTTGATACTCCATCTGATCCCCAAACCTTCCAATTTATAGCCCAAGCTCCAGGAAACACCATGATGGCTACATGGAGACATGGAAGGGCTAAATCGGCATCGTCAGATGCTTGTCGGCGACCACAGGGCTACGCCTGCAACTAGGGCGGCGGTCGTCGTTGTCGGCAAGAGGTCGCCGCTTTGACGGGCCTCTTGCGGCGGTCGCTGCTTCTCCGGCGGCGGTCGCCGTTCCTAGCCCTGGTGCCCAGCTAGACGAAGAAGGGATGGCTGCCTCGAGCCACGAACGGCGGTCACCGTCATAACTGCGGCGGGCGCCGCCAGGTCATCTTTGACCAATTGGCTCTTTGGACGATAACGTCTTAACCCGGGATAAAAATAATCGTACACGAACGAGTATTAAGATCCAAGGTACGTCGTCTGTATTATATTTTACTGAGAAAAATATTACAGAGATTGAGCATATTACAGAATATCTTAAACTCTCTGAATTAAATCCGACGTACAAAACGGGTGCTCGGGAAAAATTCCAAAATATTCTTACAGAAATACGGGGTATCACAGCTTGCCTCTTCCTCTTAACATTACAACCCCCCCACCGAGCCTACATATTACCGGACCAAATCCATCACCAACCCTATCGCCCTCACCATACATCATCCCTAATTCCCTTGCATTCATTGTCTCCACAACTATGCCTCTTCACCCCATGACAACTCGCTCAAAAAATTCCATATACAAACCTCTAATCCGGCATGATGGCACCGTTCCATGGCCACCACCACGTTGCTCCCTAACTTCCACCATACTTGATGATCCCACCTGCTTCACAGAAACCTCTAAATACCTTGAATGGCGCCAAGCGATGACCATTGAGTTCAATGCTCTCCGTACCACCGGTACCTGTTCTCTTGTTCCACCAACCACATCATCTAATATCCTTGGTGTGAAATGGGTTTTCAAAACAAAAAGACATTCTGATGGCACTATTGAACGCCGGAAAGCCCACCTTGTAGCCAAAGGCTACCACCAATCTCGTGGGATCGACTACCATGAAACCTTCAGCCTCGTCGCGAAACCCACCACTATTCGCCTTCTCTTCTCCCTTGCGTCGATGAAGCAGTGGTCGGTTCGCCAATTGGACATCTGGAATGCCTTCCTCCACGGCGACTTGACAGAGGATGTCTGTATCCAACAACCACTCGTGGTTGCTCACTCTTCTTTTCCTCATTACATTTGTAAATTAAAGAAGTCCATTTACGGATTGAAACAGGCTCCCCGAGCATGGTTTGAGAAACTGAGGAATGCCTTGATTGTGTTAGGCTTTCACCCTTCCCCTGCAGATTCCTCTTTGTTTGTTTATCAACAATTTTGTGATTTTGTGTTCATTCTTTTTTATGTTGATGACCTATTAGTGGTCTCCTTTGTAGACAGTTCTCAACATATTTCATTCAGTCACTGTCCAATTCCTTTCAAGTGAAGGATCTTGGCCATCTCCATTATTTTCTGGGTATTGAAGTGTCGAGAATCAGAGAAGGTTTCTACTTGTCCCAAACAAAGTACATTCAATATCTTTGTGCCAAGGTCAACATGAACAACTCAAAGTTTGTCTCAACTCCAATGGCCAGCAATACATCTCCAGATGTCTCTATACCCTTTCATGATCCTCAGTTTCACAGAAGTGTTGTTGGTAACTTGCAATACCTCTCCTTCACAAGACCTGCTATCTCATTTGCTTTAAACCGTGCCTGCCAGTATATGCACAGTCCGCAAGAGCATCATTGGCAAGCAGTGAAAAGAATCATTCACTATCTCAATGGGACAGCAACTCTCAAGTTTCACATCTCCTCTTATTCTTCATCTCGCCTTTCTGCCTTTTTCGAAGGCCGACTGGGCTAGAGATCACACAGATAGACAATCCACTGACGCCTATTGTATATACCTTGGATCAAATCTGATCTCTTGGAATTCCAAAAAGCAAGATAATATAGCTAGATCATCGACTGAGGCTGCGTATCGCACAATCTTGCACATGCCACCTGTGAAGTTCTATGGATTCAATCATTGCTTGCAAACGTACTACAAAGCCCCTACCTTCTTCCAAATTCACTTTGCTCTGATCCAAACTCTGTTTACAACAAGCTCGAATCGAGTGGGATAGTAGCATATACATATTTGTGATGTCACACATTTCTCATATTGATGTAAGCATAGTGATGTCATAGATTTCCTATGGTTATAGTTGATTAATCCTAGCTCTACACTTGGCACCATCCTACAGCATGGTTGCCCTTTATATATGTAAAGTTATGCCTGACCTAATCAATGGGAATGATGAGCCGCAATTCCTTTCATTAAAAGCTCTGCTACACCCCTAAATGTTCCTTCACCATGTGGACCGTAGCCCACAATTGCCTCCCCACAAAAGACCTTCTTCTCATTTGGTGACAAAATGATAAAACTTCGTGTGAACTTTGCAGCTTGCCCACTTGAGTCCAACTCTCACCTGCGGAATTATTGCCCTTATGTTCGTTCTGTGTTGCGCAATATCTGTACTTGGCTGAAGATCCATGTTCAAGCACCGAACCTACACGAGTGGTTACACTGGATTGCCTCGCAACCGAATAGAAAGCTTATGAAGAATCAAGTCTATGCTCTAGCAATCACCACATCAGTCTACACCATTTGGCAAACAAGAAATGACATGACCTTCAATCAGCTTTTGCCATCCATTACTCGGTGTGTGAAAAAGATCAAGGAGCACATCAAGGCTACCATTACAGCAAAATGCGATAATACTAACCTAAAGCACTCTAATTGGATAAGTCGCGTTCATACCTAGGTTAGTAAGCATTTTGCTATTTTATAATCACTGTCATCACTCTATTTTGTATACCGAAGTAGCTTGACACTTATCTGATAGCGATTTTGTAAATTCTCCTCTTTTTCTATTATATTGACCCTGAAAATTCAAAAAGAATATATTAGATTTGTTGGATTGCTTAAGTGAATCTCTGTTGTGCCAAAGCAACTATATCACATGATCTTAAAACTCTATACATACAAGTTAATTTGGATATATCTTTTATGAACCAAGTTGTTGATTGTTTATCCAATTTTGGTTTTTGTCGTTATTTAATTATTATCTTGTTTATTTTGCTTCACTTTTAAAAAAATAGTTTTATTTTATTTGATGATGTTAGTGAAATAACTATGCCCCACATGTTGCTACATAGTCTTTCTTATTGTCGTATTTCCTTCTATAAAAAGTTGATTTTGAATAGGCCCATTTTTTGATATTTTTCTTTCGATCGAATCAGGTTTATTAGCTAGAGACCTACTTCATTTTTGTACAAAATAGTTTCGATGGGGCGGTAACAATAGTTTCGATGGGGCGGTTTTAGTGGGAACCATTAGATGAGATATAAAAACGCACATGAAACGTTCTCGCTCGCGCATTTATTGCTAGTGAACACGGATGTTCATCACATTTGTCTGCAAATGTTCATCACAGTATATAAGCGATGTTCACCACTTTACAACCAAAAATACAAAATCCACTATTGTTTTTAATCTTGTGTTTGTGTTTTCAAAACTCCCAAATCTGAAAAAATGACCATTTGACGTTAATTCATTGAATATTTATATGAACACACAATATGAAATCATATATAGGCATAAAGTGGTTCACATATATGCCTAAACAAATGATGCATATATAGACATGAAAGTGATAAACATATAGGTAATTAATAGGCATATAGTGTGATGAACATATAGGGAAAAGATGATAAACATGCATGTATAAAAACGTGATGAACATTTGACCATAGAAGTGGTGAACATCTATGAACAGAGTGATGATATATCTAAGACATATTCACAAAGAAAAGTGATGAACATATAGGAGAAAACTATGAACATGCATGCATAAGAAATTGATGAACATCTAGGTACAAAAGTGGTGACCATAGCGGAATTAAAGCGGGGCACGTCTAAAGACAAAAGTGATGTACATCAAAAATATGCTCACAAAAAGGTGCACGCATATTTTTTCCCATAAAAAAACGCATATAATACGACAAAAATCTGGTCGTGTCATTTTTTCGCTCTTTTAAAGAAAATATAATCTAGACTTTTTATTTCTCATATTTAGATAGTCCAAAAATGTTCTCATTTCTCTCATACATAATGACTCATAAGATTCATTTCCATAGTTTCATAATAATAATAATAATAATAATTGAGTTAAGTGGATTGGCCTAATTAATGGCCATTCTTTTATCATGACTCATGTGTAATACATATTTAATATTTCCGTTTTTCTAATACTCGTTTTTTAATTTGTTACCAAAAAAGTGACCATTATTAGAGCATATGCATAAAATACTCATTTTGGAAATTGTTATCATTATTAAAAATGTTAGACCCTTTTTACAAAATTTATAATTTCAAAATTGATAATATTTAACAAATCTATGCCTTTGGGGTGTAGGTTAGAGAAATCGTTAATATTTATGGACATATCAAGGAAAAATGAAGTACATACTTATAGAAAACTCATCCATGCCATTGTTGTAGTATTATGTCCTATTTAGGAGACGTTTGGTATAAATTTGTGTATGAAACATGAATGCAATATGGGGTTGTTATGCATATGGGGCTGAAAATTCATACTTGAAATTGAGTGTTTTGGTAAATATTTGGAGATAAAATAAGGGTAAAATTAGGCATCCTCCTTCATTCCTTCCCTTTCTCTTTATTTTAGTGTATTTTCTACCTATTCTTCGTGCGTCTTCTTTTTTTGTTGGTTCTTCTTCTTTTGGCCTCTTTTTTCTTCTTCCTCCTACCATTCTTCTAGCGTCTTCCATATATCTCTTCAATTTTGCAAATCTGGAAATCCCATCATCCAAACTTTACCACCTCTATTTTATTCTTGTGAAACATCAACCAATGAGAAGAAAGAGGAGACTCCATTGAAGGAAAACAAGAGAACTCATATTCCTATGTTAGAGAAAGAGACGAAGTGATTACAGATTGTGACTCAACTGGCTCTTATAGGAGAGCTTACATCATCAAACAGAATCATGATGTCAGCTGTAACTAATAACCTCCTAACAGCTATAACTAACCTCTATTACATCTCATATCCCCCCTCCCCTCAAGTTGGATTTGGGGAAGAATTAACCAAACCCAACATGAAAAAAAGAAATTTGTGATGTAATTCACCTAATGGTTTGGTCAAGATATCAGCTAATTGAAGCTGAGATTTAACATGTGAAGTTCTAATGAATCCTTCACTAACTTTCTCACGAACATAGTGACAATCTATGTTAAGGTGCTTTGTTCTCTCATGAAAAATTGGATTGGTTGCAATGTGTTGAGCAGCTTTGTTATCACAGTACATAGGAATGGGCAACTCAACATGAATATGGAGATCCTTAAGAAGACTATCCAACCAAATAACCTCACTTGCAGTGGATGACATGCTCCTGTATTCTGATTATGCAAAGGACTTAGACACAGTTTTCTTTTCTTTGTCTTCCAAGAGATCAAAGCATCTCCTAAAAACACACAATAGGCAGTGAGTGATCGAGCAGTGAATTTACATGATCCCCGATCTGCATCACTATAACTACTAAGCATAATCTCATTCTGAGCAGGATAAAAAAGGCCCCAATTTGGTGTACCTATGAGATATTTAACAACATGAAGAGCAGCTTGCATATGAGGAACTCTAGGACTGCTCAAAAATTGACTCAAATGTTACACTGAATAGCATAAATCTGGTCTAGTGATATTCAAATACAACAATCTACCAACTAGTCTTCTACATTGCTCAAGATCAAATAGCAACTCACCTTCATCAATTGACAGATTCAATCCCTTAGGAAGAGGAAATGAAGCAGCTCTACAATCAAGCAAATCTGTGTCTTTCAAGATGTCCAAAATATACTTCCTTTGATTAATAACAGTTCCTTTGACAGACCTGGCAACTTCAATGCCTAAGAAGAACCTTATCAAACCAAGATCCTTAATAGTGAACTTTGAATGTAATCCTGCTTTAGTTGCCATAAGGAAATCAACATCATTGCCAGTAAGTAAAAGATCATCAACATACACTAAGGCAATAGCAATAAGATCACATGATTTCCTGACAAACAAAAAATAGTCTTGCTTAGACTACACATAACCAAGTTTCAAGAGATATGCAGTTAGTTCAATATTCCATTGCCGGGAAGCTTGCTTCAATCCATATAAGGACCTTACTAATTTACAAACTTGACTTGGCTTGGCATCTTTATACCCAAGTGGAGGAGTCATGTAAACCTTTTCTTCCAAATATCCATGAAGAAAAGCATTGTTGATATCCAACTGAAAAATGCCCCAGTGCTTGACATTGGATAAAGCAATTAGGGTCCTCACAGTTGCTAACTTGGCAACTGGAGAGAATGTGTACTTATAATATTTGCCTTCAATCTGATTGTATCATTTTGCTACTAACTTGGCCTTGTATCTTTCCACTAAAGTACTGAACCATCAGCCTTAAACTTAACTTTATACACCCATTTGGAACCAAATGCCTTCTTGCCAGGAGGAAGAAAGGTAAGTTCCCAAGTATGATTCTGTTCTAGAGCATGTATCTCTTTATTCATAGCTTATTCCCAACAAGGTTGACCCTTAGCTTAAGCATATGAATGTGGTTCATGCACTGCACATGCATTAAAAAATGAGGCAATATACTCTCGAGGAAAATCAGTGAATTCAACAAGAGAAGAACACTGAAATGAAGATTGAGTTCTAGATGAGAAGACATAATCTTGTAATCTCAATGGCAATGCTTTGGCTCTAGAAGATCTTCGAGGAGAGGAAGATTGATGAGTTTGCTGATTTGCAACAGGTAAATGAGGTGATATTGATGGCTCATGATGATCATCAATATTAAGATCAACATGAAGATTAATCTCTAGTAAAGAAGGAGAAGGAGAATGCTCTATATGTGGTTGAGATGCAGGAAAAGAAATCATGTCATCCACAGCAAGATTGACTAAGGGAAGTGAATGAGAAATAGAATCAATCTTAGGCAAAGCTTGAGATTTGTAAGGAAAAATAGTTTCTCTGAAAATAACATCTATGGACACAAATATGGAATGATTCTCAAGATCATATAATTTGTATCCTCTTTGACCAAGAGGGTATCCAATAAAAACACATCTTCTTGACTGCAACCAAAACTTATCTCTTTTGACAGTAGAAGCTTTAGCATAACATAAGCATCCAAGAACTCTCAAATTTGTATAATCTACCTGTAACTTAAACAACTACTCATAAGGAATTTTCCATTTCAACACAGAACTAGGCAAAAGGTTGATCATATGGACTGCAGACAAAACACACTCTCCCCATAATTTAATTGACAAATTAGCATGTAGGCGCATGGCTCTTGCAGTTTCAATGATGTGCCTATGCTTTCTCTCCACTCGGCCATTCTACTGAGCATTTCCTGGTATACTTCTCTGATGAATAATGCCATGTTTAGCAAACAAATCTTTACATCTGTATTGCACAAACTCTGTGCCATTATCACTTCTGATCATCTTACTAGATGCTTTAAACTGAGTCTTAACATAAGCAATAAATGAGTCAATTATATCAGGAACTTAATGCTTATATTTCACCAAATAAATCCAAGTGAATCTTGTATTATTATCAAGGACAGTTAAGAAATAAGATGCACCACTAATTGTTGGTGTCTTATATGGACCCCAGAGATCAAAATGTACAAGATCAAATGGAGATGAAGCTATAGATTCACTCCTAGGAAAGTGATCTTTACAATGCTTAGCAAGCACACAACTGTCACAAAACAAGTCACTATTGTGATTTATTCCTGAATCCTTAATATGCTGTAATTTGCTTTTAGAGCATTGGCCTAGCCTCTCATGATTCAACCTGTCATGTGGAGAAATGGATGATGAACTACTTGTGTCAACTGAATGACATAACTGCATGTGACCTCTAGCAGCTTCACTCTGAGCAATGTATAGGCCACCAGCTCTTATTCCAACAACCACATATTCCTTAGTGGAAGGGTCCTGGAATGAAATTTTATTAGCTTCTATCTTCCCAAGCAAACCATGATCATCTAATAGCTTAGTCACTGAAAGTAAATTGTGTTGAAAACCAGAAACTAACAACACATCACCAATGACTAGCAAAGAATTAAGTCTAACTGAACCAACTGTTTCAACAGACTTGACACTTCCATCAGGTAAAGCCACTCTAATTGGCTTAACAAGCTTTCTTTTATCCAAAAATAAACTGGAATCAAACACCATGTGGTATGTAGCACCTGTATCAACTACCCAAGAACAACACAAAAAAAATTGATTGTAAACACAGTAGAATCAATAACTGTACTTGCAAAGTTAGCAGATGAAGACCCTTCTCTAGCCTGGAAGAACTTAAACATCTCTTGGCATAAAGCAGTCATCATAGCCTGATCCATGATTGGCTTCTGATTGTCATAAGATCCCAAAGGATTATCCTGCTCAGCATCAATTGCATTCGCCTTTCTCTCAGCCTGTCTGAACTTCCAGTTAGGTGGATAATCATTCAGTTTGTAACATTCAGTCTTTAGATGCCCTCTCATGTGACAAAAATCACATTTCTTGTCAACTCTACTTCATTTTCCACCATCTTTGTTAGGTTGAAAGAATCTTTGAAGTTGTTGATATTGCTTCCCAGTGAAATTGTTCACTGAAAGAGCTTCTCCACCATTTCCTGAACTCAAGGTGCCACTTACTATCTTTTGTCTTTCAACATGTTGAACTAGGTAAAAAGTTTTGTTGACAGATGGCATTGGGTCTAATGCAAGAATACTGCTTCGAATACTGTCAAATTCCTCTCCTAATCCCATCAAGAATTGTAGAACTCGATTCCTAGATTCTTGATCCTGAAGTTTCTTAAGTATTTCACAAGTACATTTAACCAAATTGCCACATTCACACACTGGTGAATACTCCAAATAGCCAATCTCATCCCAAATACCTTTGAGTTTGCAGTAATAATCTCCAACATTCTGTGTACCTTGTTGAAGAGAAGCCAGAGTTCTCTTCAATTGATACAACAATGGACCATTGGATTGTCCAAATCTCTCGATCAACTCATCCCACAATTATTTTGTCGATTCAACTCTCATGAAGGTGCCAGCTATGCTCTCCTCCATGGAATTGACGATCCAGCAACGAACCATATAGTCAACTTTGATCCATCTATCGAATTCGATTGATCCTGATGCAAGCTTCAAACACGATCCATCAACGAAACCTAGCTTCGACTTCGCGTCGAGTGCCATCTTGACATTGTAACTCCAATTCAAGAAGTTCATGCCATTCAATTTCATCGCAACGATCTGCGCGCCAGGATGATTAGAATTGGACAACGCAAGAGGATCGTTCGATGCTCTTCCTAGTTGATTCAAGACCTGATCTCGATCCCCATCCATCTCTCAAGATATCGGTCAATCGCAACACTGATAAGAAATCAATGTCTACAGAGATATGCGGAAGCAAAAGAAATCTCAAATGGTTGAGCTAAGCTCTGATACCATGTGAAGCATCAACCAACGAGAAGAAAGAGGAAACTCCATTGAAGGAAGAAAAGAGAACTCATATTCCTCTATTAGAGAAAGAGACGAAGTGATTACAGATTGTGACTCAACTGGCTCTTATAGGAGAGCTTACATCATAAAACAGAGTCATGACGTCAGCTATAACTAACAACCTCCTAACAGTTGTAACTAACCTCTATTACATCTCATAATTCTCATCTAAAATTTTGAATGAGCAAAATACTATAAAATAATTGTCATTAATCGGATAAATAGGAAAGACTTAAGAAACAAGCTAGAGGAAAGGTTATCAATGGTTTAAACCCGACGAAAAAATGAACAAATAAGAAAGACTATAGGAGAAAAAGATAATGGGATGAGGAACATAGTGGTGTGAGAGAGAAGAATAAATAAACTCATTCCAGACATCCATACCCATGCAACATGAAAGGTATGAGAACTTCATTCCTAACCAGTATGAGATATCGGTTTTAATCATGAGAATTCGTCAAACAAATTCATTACGTATCAGGTTTTGATTCCGGAATCTCATACCTGATTTCTCAAACCCGATAATCAAACGAACCCTAAGAATAAGAATAGAAGAAAAGCATTGCAATTTAATAATCTATCAATACGTATACAAGTAGATTCCATTATAAAGACACTATTTTATCTTGTATTACATTCGACGTTATCAAATACAAACATAGATAGTTATCACTTGTTCAAGAGAGATAATAGATAATATAACACAAGGTGCAATTAAGAGAATAGTCCCTAAGTTCATTATGATTTAATCTAGGAGCAGACAAGCTAGGATGAATCTACTAGTCTTTTCTTTTCTTCTATGGTAAAAAAAAATTGAAAATGAAATCAAGTAATAGAGAGGACACTTAAGTTTTTGACCCAATAATAAAATTCAAACAAGGTACAGAGGCGGAGGCCAGACACTGGTCGGTGCAGCAAGCATTTGTTCCCGTAACTTTTATGCAAGCCTTGGGACCTGCTTAAATACAGCCAATGCAATTTGTATTAAAAAATTATTAGTATGAGTAATAAATGCATGTATTTTAGTTTTTGACAATATTATTAAGGAATGTAATAATTAAGTGAAAATATTATATTTTTTTAAATCTATAATTTAATAATTATACATCTCATTTCTAACCAATAAATAAAGATAATTTACATAGAAAATGTCAATACGGGCAACTTCTAATAACATACCTCGTAACTCTCTAATATATCATTACCTACAACTTTAAAATGATAAATATTCTCCCCGTTAATGTTTGGTTGTCCTTTTAGCCTCGTACTTTTGTTACATTTTATTTGTTTTTTTATATATTTTTGTCAAATTTTGTCCAATTTACACTTACACTCATTTACTCCATAATAAGGCTTTTAGTTCAATCTCCTCATTTTTGGCTTTTAGTTCAATCTCCTCATTTTTTATGTACACTTAGTCTCACACAATTAATTCACTTTATTTCTCCACCATTTTTTTATGTACACTTAGTCAAATTCATATCCAAGTTCATCCAATAGAAAAGAAATTACATGAACAAAATCAACATGCACAATGTTCGAATCGACTCCTTGTGCAGAATCTAAGAGGTGCACATCACAAGCTTGTCGAATGGAGGAACGACAAGATGGAGGCGGTTGTGAGAGAACGAATCAAAGGGGACATGCATGTGAATGGAGATCCAAACCGAAGAGATCGAACCGTCAAAGCCATGACATCCGTTTCTAGGTTTTCCATTGGGAGAAGAAGAGGGATTCTTGGGCGGCGAAGATGAAGAGGAAGAAAAGAGAATTGCGTCGGGCGCACCGTTGGGAGTAAGGAAAAGTGGCGGTTCCGACGACAGATCAAAAGGTGGTTGTGGGAAAAACCTAACCGACATTTCTATAAAATTAACTTTGATGGATCTAAACAAACTAACGGTGAATCTGGTATTGGATTCATCATTAGAAATGATAATACTGATATTATCCACATGGAAAATAAACGTTGTGGATATAACAGTATTCTCATGACAGAAGCTCTGGCTCTAAAACACAGTATCAAAATTGCTAAAACAAAGAAACTAACAAAATTGCAAATTGAAGATGACAATCTATGCCTTATTAATTCTCTGTTAGGCATTTGGGATTGTCCTTGGGAGATTGAGATGGTCGTTGTCGACATTTTGGTCGACATCCAATCTTTCCAGGAGGTCCATTTTAGGCACGTTTTTCGGGAGATAAATCGTTATGTTGATCGTATTGCTAAACTCATATTTTCACCAAATGTGTCTAACATTAGTCTTGATTCAGAACTTAGCGTTCTCATCCGAAATGATGCTCTAGGTTGGGCTTCTTATCGCTTCTAGTCCAACCTAAGTCTTTCCTCATCGAAAAAAAATAAAAAATAAGAGGAACTGTAAAAGTTAACACGAACTTTTTAGTTTGTTGTACTTGCTAATACAACTCATTTATGTATTATTGTTGTTGTTTTGGTACATAAGTAACCAAACGAGAATGCACATAAGAGGGAATTAATGGTCAGAAAACACTAGTGACGAATTTCACACCATGAAGCACAATTATCTACATCTTTTTATTTTTAATCATCTTTACAAGACCGTGTTACTATGTATAATAACTAGGGCTGAAAATTATTCGTGGGTGACTGACCTATCCAGAAAATCCGACCCGAATATATGGATGATCACCTGAAGTAAATCGGGTGATTGATGGTTGATAGGTCAGGTGAAATGGATGACGGGTGGGTGATGTAAATCTCATCCATCACTCGCACTTCACTCATCCATCCGTTCACCCATCGATAATTATAGTTCTAACTCTATTTTATTAAAATGTATGACTTTAATTTTTGTTTTTTATCTTTAAAAGTTGAACATTTAAGAATATTTTCTATTAACATCCATCAAATCATTTATTTAGAACAACTATTTTCATATATTAAAGAAAATTAATTCTTTTTTTACACTTAATTATGTATTTTATAATAATTAAATAATTATAAAATATTAATAAATCTGTTATGCGGATGACCCGACCCATCCGAAACACTCGTATATGATGGTTGGACGAATGCGGGTGAAAATTTTTGCGGATACATGTGAATTGGGTGAAAGGTTTAACTTTACGAGTCAGGCGATAAAATAACTTTACACATCCATCTCTAGATCCATTTCCACCCTAATAATAACCCTGAAGTTTATATTGTTTTATATAAAATTTTCAATAGTAAAAGGTGTCTTGGGGAAATTTTATCAGTCAAATTGCTACTAACGATTTGTCCGTTTGTGAGCAGTATCTCTAGTTTCAAGGATAGAATGTGGAGTTCTGCTCATGTTAATATGATTATTATAACAAGAAAGGTATTTGTGGGTATTTCCTTTTTTGGCTCATGCTTAATTAAAAAATGATAAATTGTATCCTCAAGATGAGCTTTTTTCAGGAAAAAAGAATCGAGGTTTTTCATGCAGGTGTCTGTCCTCGATCTAAAGCACTTAACATTACAAGCATTACACGATGCCCTATGTTAAATCTTTCCTTTCGTTGGATTCTTTACATGATAAATTGTTATCTGGAAAATCATGTCATTCAAGTATCCCTAGTATTTGAATTTTATGTTGCTCAACTCAAATCACTAACTTCATTAGACTTCGTTAATATTTGAAAATATTTTATCTCAACACATGACATTTTAAGTTATAAGACATAGACATTAATTAGTTAGACATGTATGTCAGTTCGATAGGTTAGAGCACGGATCCTGGTTATCATATATTCATATATGTTTGGGTCAAAAACGAATTTTAATTATCTGGTTATTTAAATTTGTGGGTCAACGGGACGTGGTTATTGATTTTTAAACAAGGATTAATTGTTGATCATATTTTCAAAAATGATATGATTTATACGTATAATTATGCACAACATTGAGGCACTAACTGTACTAAGATGGTAACTCATGAGTTGATCAAGTAAAGCACGACAGATTGAGTCAAGAGCTTGACAAATGCAGTTCGACTCCTGGATTGGGAATCATCCTATGCATATACTTATGATGCTGATCATTAATTTTCCTGAGTTTAGTTAATTAGATTTCAAACAATAATAGTTGGGTTGATTTGTGTTTTATTTTTATAAGGAGTATATACATAGACATATGACTCTCATAAACCTAAACGCCAGTAGCATGTGTTATCACACAAATGAGGTGACATTTTATTCCTAACATGTATATATGATGAGACTGTCGTCATGTATAATGATACTAGTTATTGGTTTTATTATCGTTGGATGATATATGTAAAATTGAATATCTAGTAGTTTAACTTATCTTTGTAATGTAAGATTTGATTGACCAGAAATTCTGTACAAATTGAAAAACTGGTGACCAAGTGAAGCCGCTTAGTACACAAACAAAAGAGAAAAAGAAATCAAGAGTATATTTAATAGGTACTTACAAAAAAGTTTGATATAGGCTTTCTTTGCGCAAACTTCTAACACTAAATTTCCAGTATATTTTTGTGCTGGTAAAGTGCTTAGAAGCTCCTTATATATGTATTATATAGAAGGCGATTGAGCCCAACAGTTCATAATTACAGTATAGATACATTTTCCATATTATTTGTAAATTAGCCGAATTAAAAGGCATCTACATATATCAAAAGTTATGTCACCAAAATGAAATTCTAAATCGATCTTAATTAAACGTAGTTAAGTTGATAAACACCCGTACGCAACTCACGCATAAAGCTTATCACATAACCCCAATGAACTTTCATCCTAAAACGAATTAGTAATAGGACGAGTAATCCACTAAATTTATATACTAGTTTTGTTTGATCACAACTTTTAAATGTACGTGGATAGTTTTATTCTCCACACGCACCTTTAAGGCTGACAAATCAAATGAGTTAACTCATATCACACACTCATGGCGGGCTAAGCCAAAACGATGTCTTAAGGCCGACCAGCCAAACGAATTAGCTCATATCACGTCATCATAGAGAACTAAACTCGGATAAATCAAGAAACGAACCCAGACCCGAAACTCTCTTTGATACCATGATAAAATCCGATGGGCCAATAAACACAGGAACGTGTCAGTCCGCGCATGAAACCCAATAGTAAAATTTCATCCTAAGACTAACTGACAATAGAATGATAGTGATTTACTACGCTTTATATATATACTAATTTTGTTTAATCTTAACTTTCCAATGTATGAATTGTTTTATTCTCCACAATAGTCCACGGTCATTATAAATGTTACGTTTCTCCGTCTTTAATTTGAACTCATATATGCGTTACTTTTAATTATTATACATCTTAATTAAAACTGTAAGGAGGAATAATTACCGAAATGAGACAGATTAATAATGAAATGAAATGTGTAGATGAATAATTAGAAGTGGGAGGTATAGGAGTACCAGGAAATAGCTCTCTCCATGGTGCAAGCTGTGCAGAGAAACTCCAAAGTCATTAACAGGAACTGGAATTCCTGTAGAGTGCACCAGAATCCCATCTTCACCAAACATGGCCTTAACATCAAACGACCCAGCTGGCACTTGTGTTGCCACTCCATTCACAAACACCGTTATGATTCCTCCACCTGATGTATAAATATATGTCCAACTTAATATCAATTCTTACTATATAGTATTACAGTCAACTAGCAACAACAACTTCGGTAATCAGCAATATATATATATATATATATATTTCAGTTTCAAGTTTTAACCGCTGAAATCTATGCTCAAACAGAAACCGAAACGCCAGCACCTTAATTTCTGATTTTGAGGAACATTCAATTAATTCCCCTTGGTTATATTATATGTAGGGTTTTATTAATTATATACATCAACTGAATTCCCAAATTCAAGATATACTAGTACTTCCATATATATAACCCTAATTAATGGAAATTGAACAAGGCCCGTGATGAAAAGCTATCCAAATAATTTTCTCACTTTCTCACTTTGCATGCAACAACTTGTAGTTCATATGCAAAAATTTCCAATTGTAACCCCAAAATCAAGAATTCCTTATCAAGTTATCATAATAACATATATAGGATTAATCTCGAATTTAATCAGCAAATAATTATTAAAATATATACTGACCAGTTGGGAGATGATAAGTGAAGCTAGGGTTAGGATGATGCTGATCAGGAGGCAAAAAACCCATGTGGGCAGCAGAAATGGACAAGCTGCCACCACCGCCTGCTGCAACTGCAGCCTCTTTCCCACCACCACCACCACCACCACCAAACTCATACTCGGAAGATGGAGTTGGGCCCACCTGGAAACTTGCACTCCTTAAATTATTATTACTATTATTCTGAAACCCTAATAATAAACTCGGCAGTGGCGGCATCTCGAGAATTGTGCCGCCCCCAGCTGGCGGTGGCGGTGGGGGCGGATTATGCTGAAGGGAGGCGGCTTGGAGCTGGCGCTGGCGGCGGCGGGAGCGGGAGCGACGGTTTTGGAACCAATAGAAAACGTTGGCGTCGCCAACGGATCCGTATTGCTCAAGGAGCTTACGGATCCGAACGGTTTCGTCCTTGGGAGGGTTGACCATACCGCTGTTGAAGATTGACTCTAGGATCAGGATTTGTTCGGGTTTCGGGGTCCACCGCGACCTCACCGGCTCAACGGTCGATGGGGCCGCGGAGGAGGAGGAGGAGGTGGAGTTGGCCTTGGTGGAGGTGGGGTGGGGATCCTGGTGGAGTTGATCTTCCATGGTGGGTTCGTATTTTAGGTATATATGAGAGGAAAGGGGTGTTGGGACTTGGGATGTATTTATAAATGCACTACTAGCTAGGAGTACTGTACAAAATTGCCTTATTGTAAACCACCCATGATTTCATTTTCTATGATTTTTTAAGTGAGATAGAGGATTGGTATCCACTATTTTTGTTTGTAAACAGTTTAGGGCAATAGGGTATCTCTATGTCCCTATTTTTGCAGTCTTTAAGAATTGAACTCGATATATAATATAAAGAATATCAATAATATTAGTTTATCATCAATCTGTACGAATCCCACGCCCGCTATTTTTAGGTGTGTAATGGGCAAGTGTTGGATTTGTACACGAAGTTACAAAAACGCGTAAGCGACAATAACCTATTGATAAACTCAACTAAGGTTTTCTTTGCTAAACAAAACATATATCGGCCCTTGTAGATGTGTCATGCAGATGTTTATTTCATTAGAAAGAGGTGAGAATAATAATATTTTTTATTGGTAAAGCATATTTTTTTTTTTGGAAAAAAATTCGGTTATAGATTGAAGAAAGGGGGATATACCGGCCAAAAACCAGCACAAGTTTAGTGACTCCAACAAGTTTAGTGACTCAACAAAAGCATAACCAACAGGCAACAAGGACAGGGAAAATCAGAGTTATCTTCTAACTGCGCCTCTAACTTCTGTAGTCATGAGGCCTCCTACAACCCTTGACTATGGCTTGATCTTTCATGGCAGCAATAATCCAATGTGCACACTCTGCAGTCGGGACATTTCGGTTTTGATAGATGGCGAGATTTCTGCTCTTCCAAGTGTAATAGACAAAGAAAGTAAGGCAGCTGCTTTTAAGGAGAGAGATGAAAGATTGTCTAACACTGCTTGGAGAGAGCCATCGTCTCCATTGATTGAGATTCGTGAATCTTTGCGTTATGCCAAGCCAATCAAAAACGAAACTAAGAACATTGATGGTGTAGGGGCAGCCAATCCATAGATGTTCCTCAGTTTCAGGGGCGGCTTGGCATAGGATGCAGGTGCTGGTTTGTCTGATTCCCCAGTGATAGAGCTTGTTGAGTGTGGTGAGTCTTTGATGTGTCGCAAGCCATGTAATAAAGCTACATCTCGGCTGGTGAAATCCTCCCCAAATTCCAGCAAAATTGTCGTTAGCTGACGGATCCGGTCTGAGAATGTTGTATATTTCAGCAGTTGCAAATTTGCCTCCTGCATTGATCATAAGACTTTCAAGATTGTTAGAGGTATGGTGGGTAAGAAGCTCGTCTCTAACTTGTAAGATGGTCTTCCAAATCCAGTTGTCTTTGTCTCGAGGGGTAGCATTCCAAATGTTGTGAAATCTTATTTTGTAAGCCGTAATCCATTCGTGCCATATGCTGCTCCTATTATGCACAATATCAAAAATAGATCTGGTGATACATGCCTTGTTCCACGACAGAAGTTCTTTGAAATCAAGACCTCCACACTGTTTAGGGGTGCAGATGGTGCTCCAGGAAACCGAGTGCCTCTTGCTAGTTTCTTTTCTTGACCAAAGGAAGCTCCGAAGGATAGCTTCAATTTTTTCAATAACTGTGACCAGGAGCAGGAGAGTATTGCACCAATAAGAGTTCATGCAAAACAAAATGCTTCTAATAATCTCCAGACGCCCAGCATAAGAAAGGTGGCGATCCATCCAAGATTGGACACGACTAGTGATTCTGTTGATGAGATGGGAATATTCATTAACTGTGAGTTTTTTTTGAACTCATAGGGAGACCCAGATATTGCATTGGCAGGGTTCCAGGCTGGATGTTTAGGACAGAGGAGATACTAGATTGAATGCCACTTGGGACACCTCCAAATTAGATACAAGATTTGCTCAGATTTCATTTGAGTCCAGACATGATGTGACCCTGCCTCCCATGACGACCCAAGACGAGGAAGAAGCCATGAGCCTACGCTCACATGGCCCAGTCACAAGGTCTAGGTCCAAGGCCATCGCCGCCGCCGTCGCGTCACTTGTCGCACGCGCCGTCGCCAGCCAAGGAAGCCCAGACGACAATCCAAGACTCGTCGTCCTCGCCACCATCGAGAGTGCAACAACACGTTCTTCTGAAGACTTTGACACTTCATCGTCATCTCACGCGATGATTGCTTTCAGTCCATCACCGCGTCCATGAGTTTCACGCGTTCTTTTTAAGACATTATCAATATTTGGTATTTTCAGCATGTTTTAGATAGTTTCCTTATTTATAGCATTTTAGATAGTTTCCTTTTAGTCATTCTATATTTTAGGGTTTGTGCCTTTTGCATGCTTGCATGGGCTAGCCCACGAGGTTCGACTCGGCCCATCCGACGTCTCACCTCCCCTATTTATACCCGACTTTGTTAATGTTATTTCTCACGTTCAAATTAAAGTTCAAGGTTTTAAGTAGAGTGGTAATTCCTCCTTTCCTTGATCGGACGTCACCCTTATCCCTCTCATCCCCATTCACTCCGCCGCCGACGCTACGGCACACTACCACAAAAATGATCTTTTAACTCGTGATATAATAACCCGAACGTTAGATATCCGGTATAATAGGGGGTCAAAACAATAGGAAATTGAATTTTCTTTTAAATTTGTCGATAAAATAATCAAATAACCCAGACATAAGGAAACACGCCCGGGTTATTTGAGTATGCATCTCTTTGAGCCACGTACAAGAATAACCCGGGCGTTCTTTTGATTGATTTATCTGGGTTATTAAGTCTTGAATTTAAGAATATATCCCGAAGTTTTATATTTGAGAGACGCCCGGGTTATATAGTCTGGGTTATTTCTAAATGTGATCACAATATAACCCGGATATTTGACGTTCGGATTATATAATATATTTTCTTAAAGGATATATCCCGGATTTAAAGGGATCCGTGTTATTTAATGAAATAAAAATACAAATTCAAAAGATCAGCCTTTACCTGCTTGTAAGCGTCGTTTCCCTTTTCTATCCCCCGCGCCCTAGCTTCGATTTGTCTCTGCCGGTGACATCCATTTGGTCTCCTCTGCGGCGGCGCTCTCTTAATCTCCTTCACCCTATACCTCTCCTCTTTGTGTCGACTTCACTTTCAATTTCCCTCTGCTGGCATCCTCCCTTTCCCTCTAGATCGTGGTCTCTTACGGCGGCGACCTCCCGGTGGTGCCTCCGGCGGCCACAATCTCCTGGTTGCTCTCTCTATCAGTCCATCGTCGTTGTCTTTGGTTTGTCCTCGCCTTTTATCTCTTGTATGCATTAGTGTTCTAGGGTTTTGGTTTATATTGTTGCAGTTTGTTGAATTGTTAGGTTTTGCTTTGCTTAAACCTAGGGGATTGATCTGTATTACTATGTCTAGCTCTTCAATTGGTTTGAATTTCATTCTACAGTTGTAAATTCCTAGCTTCTTCGCAGTAGCTCTCTCGGTGGTGTCTCTGCCGGATAGGCTCTTTTTTGCAGTACCTCTTTAGCTTCTTCGCAGCCCATCATCTCCGGTGGCGCACAGTATGCCACAACTACAAAGCTTTAGTGCTTCTGATATGTAGGATAAGGAATTTGATGTTGGTATTTTGGATTTTTGATTTGCTGAGTTTCTTACATTCATTTTTCATGTAAGGAGTTTCTTATATTTTTGTTAATTAAGAAAACAATATACATGCTTCAGATTTTTCGTGTAAGGAGTTTTTAACATCGTGAGTGGACTGAACCTCCGCCTCCCTTAGCTGCTTGCAATGCTCTCGTCGTCGCAGCGTTGTTGCTCAGAATCGGCATTTCGATCCTTCGCCTCGGCTTCTTTTTGGTAGGTAATCGACGCCTTTCTCAATTACCCTTCATTAGCTATTTTGTTTTCTTTCCTTGCTTAAATCTGTGAAACTATATCCGTGAGTGATTCAATTGATCCGGGAATTTTCAAGTTTGTTGATTCACAAAATTTCATTCGGCTAACGAAAGAGAGCGTCGCGACCGCCATTATCTACCGCATACACCGCCGCCACCAGCGTCACCACTCACCACCCTGGTATGGCAATTCTCTACAGTTTTTGTGTTTGTGTTTTTTTTGATATAGCAATGATTACTATTGAAGAAGAAGGTATAGGGGCTTTAGATCATATGTTTATGCCTTGGAATTTGTTTGGTCATCTGATGGAGAATATGCAGTTAGAGAAAGCACATCTAAAATCAAAATCTTTAGCAAACAATTTCAGGTATCATATTATTCTACTCCTTATATAATGATCATATAACTTCTCTTCAAATACCCTGGTACTCTGGTAGTCTCCACAAGGTTGAATGGACATTCCTAAAAGTATACAGTTATACTTCCTTCTGAATGTAGATATTTGGCATGTGCTTGATTTCATCCCTATGAGAATTACCCGGTTCATTGTGTGAAAAATTAGCTCTCTGGTTTGAGTCTTTTACTTGATGTTTACATTGCTATATGTGTGTTAGTGATTATGACTCATATCCTTATTGGCTCTTGACGTATAGTATTCTTTCAGGAAAAGAAGAGTCTCAGACCAACTTTTTCTCCTGAGCATATTTATGGAGGAACATTGTTGGCAATGTGCTCCAGTGATTTTATTTGTTTCTATGACTGGGCAGAATGCCGATTGATTTGCATAATTGATGTTCACGTCAAAGTAAGATGAAAAATAATAATAATCTTCAGCCGTGAGTGGTTCAGTGTGCTATGGAATCTCTATTGACTTATTTAATCATTTCAGAATCTCTATTGGGCTGATAGTGGTGGCTATTACCAGCGATAAATCATTTTTTATTTTTAAGTACAATGTAAGAGTTTGATTTTCTCTTGTGGTTTGTATATGTTTATAGCCCCTTGCTGATCAGCTGGTGTTTGGTCTTAGAAAGTTGGGCATGGGAATCTATGATATGACTAAAATAGCAACGGATGAACATAAACATTGCCGTATGTGTTTTCCTTCACAAATAAACCGGGGGTACCTATTTCTGGAGAATAGTATTACTTTCACCATATAAGAGATTATTGTGGATTCATAGTTGTTTCCTTGTTACAACATGGCACAGTATCACCCTATTTAGAGAGAGGAACACCAATTGGTGAACAGGGTGTGGAGGATGCATTTGAGCTCCTGCATGAAACAAATGAACGTGTGAGAACCAGTGTATAGGCCTCTTGTGATGCGCGGGGACTTTGAAAGGGCCAATGCTCTTCTACCTAATATTCCTAAAAAACACCGCGATAGGTAAGTGTACAAGAAGCCTTGCATGTCTAACGTTCATGTATATGCATTTTCTCCTGTTTGTGAATGTCTAGATTATGAACATTAGGTTTATTTTGAATCTTGCTTTATGATTGGGATGAATATGAGTTCCTTGCTAGGACAAATTGTTTCAGGACTCCTTTAGCATTCTTGATTTTTTTATTCAGGCAAATTCTGAGTGTAAGTACTAACTATCTGCAGTCTAGCCATCGCCCATGGGTTTTGGAAGTTGTAGTAGTTTTGGGTCAGATGCATCATTGGTGTTGGATTTTAAGTTTCCATGTATGGTCTTGTCTGCCATATCAGATGCAGCTATATGACTTTGCATACTTTATCCCAAGTGTACAGATAATAATTTTATGCGAAATATATAGTTATATGAATCTCCACATTTTTTCATCAGATCTAACTAAAGATTGGGATTATGGTATGATAGAGGATGCACTTGATGTGGCAATAGATCCTAATTATAGGTTTGAGTTAGCCGTACAACTTGGTAAACTGGAAATTGTAAAGGCAAGTTACTGTAAAAGGTAAAGTATTTATTCAGATTTGCATTTCAAACTTTAACTGATCAAGAATCTTTTTCTTTTTCTGTTCAGGAGATAGCTTGTGAAGTTCAGAGTGAGTCGAAGTGGAAGCAGTTGGGTGAATTATTCATGTCCGCTGGAAAGGTTCTTGCTTACCCTGAACAAATCACACTACTTATTCCCAATCTTTTCTTACACCACATAAATCCGTTCAGAAGGATGAGAAATATAATGGATGGCAATTACTCCTTGCTGTAGTGTGGTAGATCCTGCTCATGTACAACCCTCCATCATGAAAACATTATCATCTGTTGAGAAGGTATAGGGGCTTCCGCTCAAGTCAATACTCCTCACTCGTGGGCTTTGTGTATGTGCAGTAGTACTACACATATTCAGGGGAGGTATAAGCACTTCCACAGTAGTGAAAATATAACTTAGATCCACCACCTCAAGGTTGAATTTGGATAAGAAGGGCTTGCTTCTTTATCCATATCTAGAATTATTTGCTGGAGATGGCTTGCACTCGATCTCAAACCAGGGATCAAGGAAGCAGTTGGGATTACCCATTCCGAATGGGTAAGGGATCGCCACGCCTCCGCAAGTATCATTGCAACCAGGCATGGCTTGACTGGGTGACTTGGACTTCGCCCCTGCAGAAACCACGGATGTCAGAGCTGCAGCTAGCAGTAAGCATATCCTTGGAATGCGGGTATGCTGGCATTGAGGTTGAATATGTAAGTAACTTTATCCATAATCAACTCCTTAATTGTAATAAATTTTAACTAATGATGATTGATTAATATAAATGTAATTTTATTTCTTGTAGAAAGCTAAGCACAACATGGATGCTTCTTCTAACGTGGCCCGATCAATCTTATGGATGGAAGAAAGGAAAGAAAAATCTGGGGAGTATTGTGCAAAAGCACAACCAATCATTGAAAAACTAGTAAGTCTCTTTTCTAAATATCATTGAAAAACTACTGTGTATATTAAAGTTATTGTATTTTATTGTTTGCTCTACTTTGGCCTGATTTTGTTCATGTCTTAGCAATCCTTGGAATTTGTTGCTCAATGTTTTTAATTCTATCTTGATTTTAGACTCAAACTAGGCACTCTCCTTTTCTTTTTTTTCTTTTTTTTTTATCAATTCTACTCTATTGCATTCTCAGTTTTCTAGCTGCATCAGTTTTCTGCATCTCAGTTTTCTGCATCTGTCTACTGCATCATTTTTTATCTGTCCTGAGATGCAAAAATTAAGATGACTTGTTGTCCAGATCTTTACATATGTCCTGCACTCCTGTCATTTTCCTCATTTAGAAGCCAATATAATTAACTTTAAGAAAGTGGATCGGAAAACAAAATTAAGATAATATAATTAAAGCTCATAGCGTCCATAATGACTTTGTTCAAAGTCTTAATCTTTAGTTGACAGTAATGAGTAGTGATAGTACACTGTGAGTGTCTAAGAATGAGATAAAACATTGCTAGCTAGCTTCATGAACTTAAAATATTAAATTAATCATTCTCAAGTCTTGGGACATAATAATTCTTTTAGTTTTTGGTCGAAGGGGACATAATTCAGAGCCACATGTTATATGGATCATGGACTTATATAACATTACCCTATGTCATATTATAACTTTAATGAACCACCATCAGTAGTTATGTCAGAATACAACTAAAAAATAATTAAATTGTCAGTAGTTATTTTTTGTAAGGATGCAAATTTGTTCTGACTCATTTTGTGTGCATAAGTGCAGGATGTGTTGTCTCTATGAAAGGGAGTGAAATACACAAGTACTGATTCGAGATCAAGACGTTGGCAGTGGGAATGAAGAATCTGAAGGGAGGCTTTTGTTGCTTTAAGTGTTAAATTATTTATGGTCATGAATTGTGAATTGGTATTTTCCTTTCTCTAGACAAGTATGCATTGCCTTAATATGATTATAGTGTTGTTTCTTTCTTTAGTTGGTTTATGTAGTACATTGTCAAATTAGGTTAACAATGTTACTTCTTTGTAATATTGGCATATTTTGTTGAAATGCAATGACATTTCATTTTGACATATATAGCTATTATATTTTTGTATGGATTTTAGAGTGGTTCATGAGTTCAGAAAAGGTACAATTGATGCATTATAATTGCAAGCTGAAAATATGCAAAAAACAAATCGGGCATTTATTATTAAGACATTATATAACCCGGACCTATTCGCATTCGGGTTATATATCACATTTCTATCATGACAATATAACCGGGACATCATAATACCTGGGTTATTAAGTATCCCTTAAAATATGATGCTGATGAGACTTTTTACCCCGGATGGTTTAAATATCCGGGTTATAAAGTTCTACTAGTGTGATATTTGGACAGCACAATATAACACGGACGTGAACATATCCGGGTTATTTGACCACCTTTTTAACCCGGACGTGTTTTCATGATCCGGGTTATATAGTCTATTTTCCTTGTGTTTTATTTGCATGTATTTAACCCGGGCGTGTCAAAGGGGGTCCGGGTTATATAACCTATTATACCCTCAACCTGAAGCCCGGACCATTTTCAGCCAATATCCGGGTTATATTATTGTTTACGCCCGGGTTAAAAAGGTGTTTTTATGGTAGTGGCAGCCACTCGATCTCCCTCGAGTTTATCCCCTCCGCAGTCGATGCTACGACACCAACGACTTGTCTCTTCAAGTCACCTAGTCTTCATCAAACCGCTTTTGCCACCGATACCATCTTTCCACCAAATCGTTTCCCTCACCACCGAGATCCATTCATCGCGTTCTCCCGTTCACGATCAACTACATCATCACGTTCCACAGCAGAATCACCACACCGAGTGACTTCTCAACCAAGACTAGATCTAAAGTCATCACCTTTGACAATTCGGCTTGTCACAGGAGGCAATGACACATCAACTGGTATCAGAGCCCAACAGTCTTATAAGTCACGAACTGAAGTTTCACTCTTGTTCACGATTTTTTTTCCTTGCCCACATCGTTTTCTTTACTAAAAGATCACGAAAAAATAAAATCAGAACTTTCCATATTTGCTACACCTATTCGGTTTCTACAAGGTAATACCTTGGCCGACAATTTTTCTTGTTCCCTAAGTTTTGGTGTGTTAGGTCCTTTTGTTATCTTGCATGCTAGAATATTTTGTTTCCTTATTTCATACGTGGATAGAATTTTCTTGTTTGCTAGATATTACTTTTTAGGTTGTTAAACCGAATTTCCATATATAAGATATCATCAAATCTTATCTTCTCTCTCTTATCTCTAACATCACACTTGTGATATTCTTGTTACTTAGACCTTTTTTATTTTATTTCCTTTTGCAAATCCGAAAAGATCAAAAGATAAGATCTCGGATATTAAATAAATAAATAAAAAGATATCGAAAAGATATTAATAAAAAAAAAAGTTTCCAAAGTTAGGGAAAGCCAAAATAAGGCAATCCTAACCCACATCGGTCTAAGCTCATCTTCTATATCTCTCCACCGTCTAGGTCAAGCTTCCTAGAAGTACTTTCTTGCTAATTAGGTTACTTTGTTTACGTTTGTTTTAGGGTTTCAATTTGTTCTTGTTTGTTTGTTTGATTGCAACTTGCTTGATACACCATAACTTGTTCAAGCCAAGCCGCCCTCACGGCAAGCCAAACAAGCCCTACCGACGTGACCTTTGTGACTTGACTAGTGATTTGCTTAGTTGTTGTTCTTTGTTGTCTTTTGGTTCGTTTTTACTCCCATGTTTGGCCGTCTTGTTATAGATACCATGACAATTGGACACATTAACGAAGAACGCGACGTTGACAATACAACCCAAGAACAACCGCCGTTGGCTCTACCCCAGGACCAACGCGTTCAAGACCCCACACCACACGATACCATCTTGGAGTTGACGGAAGATCAAATCTTGATCCAAGCTCTTCGACAAGAGGTCGCATCCTTGCGAGCTCAACCACCAGTGGTCCCCACCGCGCCAACTCCAACCCCCTTGAGTGCTATGGACGCGTCACCTCCGACTGGAGCCACCGTCGCGGGTCCATCCAAGACGAGAGTAGACAAAGGCAAATGACTTATGTCGTCTTCGTCTCAACATCAACCACAACTCAACAGAATGTAGAGTGTCATTGAGAGCCGCCAAGGCTTCGTTCCCAGGACGGATCGCTACGTGCCTAGAGCCACCCCCGGTGGCCACGACACCGGCTCCGACCGCGACGCTGATGACTTTCGAGGTGAGTACTCTGAACCTTACAACTTTGATGATAGGTATGCCTCTCGGAGAACCCAGCGCCGTGTACCAGAGTCCACACCATGCGATGGCCGACGTCGTCAGGCCGCCCAAGCCGACGCGACGCCAAGAAGACCAAGCCGCCGCGACACTGGGCATACGCGACACGATGATCAATTGAGGACACCCCCTACCCAACAACGCATCCATGATGTCCACGATCATCTTTGACACCAGAGTGTTCGAACACCGCATTACGGATCTGATGGCTACGCGTCGATCACACCAAATGTCCAAGACGACTTCGACGAGTATGATGACGAAGAAATCGAGGACTCAGGTATGGTCAACCCAAATTTTTTCCACCCCCCTCTTGGAGATCCACTTGAATTGCAGGATCACCCATCAAATTGGATCCCTTCACCGCATCTCCGACCCCAAGGAGAACGCGTTCAAAACATTGGCGGCGAGCGCCGTGATGGTTTCCAAAGAGACAATCGACGCGATAACTATGATGCCCAACCACGAAGACGTCAATGCGATGACGCCTATGCGCCCAGGGATGAGTTTGTCTGTGAAGATCGCGAACAACGCAATAGACACCAGGTTGGACGCGATAGACCACATGGATTGCGTGCCTTTGAGAACCCTCTCTACGACGTCGCGCCAAACAACGCGTTCAACCAAGCAACTGACCAGCCTCGATACCCGCGACATCAAGTCAAGGTAAAAATCGAGCATTTTCATGGTGAATACAACCCCTCTGTTTTTCTTGAATGGGTGCAGGCTACGGAGTACACCCTTCGATATAATCGAGTGCCACCTGAGGATCATGTCGATGCCGCGATGCTTCACTTTCGAGGAGCCGTCCGCGTATGGTGGCATAGATTCAAAGATGACTGCGTTCGTCGCCATAGGACACGAGTCACAGAATGACATCTACTCGTCTATGTGATGACCAAGAAATACGTGCCTCCAGACTACAGGAATCAAATGAGATTGGAGATTGCCATGGCTCGCCAAGGGTCGTTGACTCCACTCGAGTTATTTTCCAAGCTTGAAGACATGTATTACAAGGCCAACATCTCTGTTGCACCATCTACTTTGAGGACAAAATTCTTGAGTGGCTTGAACACCAACATACATGATCAACTAGAGATCTTGCCAATCAAGGATTTGAACACACTCACACATACGGCGATGCAAATACATGCACAACTCTCTCGCCGTAAGTCTTACACATATCCCACTGGCCAACAAAGGTATTCTTCTAACACTAGTGGATTACCTTATACTAATGTTCGCCATAGTGCCTCTACCACAGCCGCGTCTAGCCAAGCCTCCAAGGCGAAGCCCGCGACGCCAACCACCGCGCCGCGCCAGAACACGCAAAGACAGGCTCCAGTGAGCAACGATCGCGCGCGTGATATTGAATGTTACAAATGTGGTGGAAGAGGCCACTACAAGAAGGATTGCCCCAATGCTCGCAAGGTGTTGTTCTCCACAGTCGCCGCTGGCTACGAGTCTTGTGAAGACGAGAAGGCCACACTTGACGCGATCACTGAAGGCAACGAAGAAGAGGACGAAGACGCGTATGACTGCGACGCGGGCACACCATTGAACTTGGTGACGCGTCGTCTCCTCACCGTCAAGGAAGCCAGCTTACGCGATTAACGAGAGAACTTGTTCCACACAATGGCTCTAGTCCAAACAGCTTCCTTGAGTGTTATTATTGATGGAGGATCTTGTGCCAATATTGTGAATGATAAGGTCGTCAAGCACTTCAACTTGCCTACGACGCCTCATCCACAACCTTATGCCCTCCAATGGATTTCTTCAAGTCCAGGTAACACAGTATCTCGTCAATGTTTAATTTCTTTTTCCATAGGGCCATACTCTGATTCTATTCTTTGTGATGTCATTGCAATGGACGCCACCCATATTTTGCTTGGGCGCCCATGGCAATTTGACAGGTGCATGCTCCATGATGGCTATTTGAACACTTATGTGTTCAATTACCACGGGAAGCGCATCACTTTGCATCCAATGTCTCCCCATGAGATTTTGCAGGACCAGGTTGAACGCGACCGCCAGAAAGCCATAGAGGCCGCGTCTTCTAGGTCCAACGAGTGTCCAGAAGCACTACCACAGCAAAACTCCTCAAAATCTGGCCACACTTCGTCTTCTCTAGGCACCGGCAAGAAGAAACACACTGCCACAGCTGGGACACCAAGTACCCTACAGAATTCGAGCAGTGCCTTCCCATCAACAAAGTTCACCGATACGTTGCCACCAGCGCGTCCTTTGCAGGGCACCTGTGAGCAATGCGTTTTTTTTGGCCAGGCCTAGTGACCTCACTGCTTGTTTGACTGGGAAGACTCCATGTTTTCTGCTTGTGCCAACTCCCTGCATTACGGCATCGTCGACGAACACGCCTTTTCCACCTGAGATCGCGAAGTTGCTAGCCGCGTTCACCGACGTATTCCCAAACGAGTTGCCACAAGGACTACCTCCCCTGAGAGGCATTGAGCACCAAATTGACCTTGTGCCAGGTGCTTCTTTGCCAAACTGCGCTGCGTATAGAGCTGGTCCAGAGGAGACCAAAGAGCTACAACGCCAAGTCCAAGAATTGTTGGATCGCGGGTACGTAGGGAATCTCTTTCCCCTTGTGTTGTGCTTGTGATCCTTGTGCCCAAGAAGGATGGCACATGGAGAATGTGTGTTGACTGCCGCGCGATAAACCAGATCACAGTCAAGTATAGGCACCTTATCCCACGCCTTGATGATATGCTTGATGAACTTCATGGAGCCACACTCTTCTCCAACATTGATTTGAAGAGTGGTTATCACCAGATCAGAATGAAAGAAGGTGATGAGTGGAAGACCGCGTTCAATACCAAGTATGGACTCTACGAGTGGCTTGTCATGCCCTTTGGGCTCACGAACGCCCCCAGCACCTTCATGCGCGTGATGAACCACGTGTTGAGATCTTTCCTTAGCAAGTTTGTTGTCGGTTATTTCGATGACATTCTTGTGTATTCCCGGATCCTAGAAGCCCATGTCGATCATCTTCTCCAAGTGCTCGAGTGCCTTCGACACGAGAGCATGTTCGCCAATCTAGCCAAGTGCTCCTTTTGCTCCGCGTCAACCAACTTTATGGGCTACATTGTGAGTAGCGATGGTTTACGCATTGACGACGAAAAGATCGCGGCCATCAAAGAGTGGCCCACGCCTACGACACCGACACATGTACGGAGCTTTCTCGGCCTTGCGGGATTTTATAGGCATTTTGTGTGCGACTTTTCCTCCATTGCCGCGCCACTCCATGAGCTCACCAAGAAAGGAAGCACAATTTTGTGGCTTGAGTCCCATGAACGCGCCTTCTCGGCCTTGAAGACCGCGTTGTGCCAAGCTCCTTTGCTCCAGCTTCCAGATTTCACCAAACACTTCAAGGTGGAATGCGATGCCTCAAATATAGGCATTGGTGGTGTGCTACACCAAGAAAAGAAGCCACTTGCCTACTTCAGTGAGAAGCTCACAGGGGCCACGCTCAATTACCCCACATATGACAAAGAGCTTTATGCCTTAGTACGCGTGCTGAAGACATGGCAACACTACCTTTGGCCGCGTGAATTTTTCATCCACAGTGATCACGCCGCGTTGAGCTACTTGAAGAGCCAAGCTCACCTCAATCGACGCCATTCTCGCTGGGTGGAGTTCCTAGAGACTTAACCTTATGTCGTGGTCCACAAAAAGGGAAAGGACAACATTGTCGCCGACACGCTCTCTCGCAAGTATGTTCTCTTGACTCAGGTGTAAACTAAAATTATGGGTTTTACTTTGATTAAGGAATTATATGCTAGTGACCCTTTCATTGCCCCTATTCTTGAGCATTGCATGAGATCGCGTGAGTTTGAGATATTTTTCCTTTCTGAGGGTTATTTATACAAGGCTAGTCGTCTGTGCATTCCTATATCTTCCATTAGGCTCCTATTGATTGAGGAAGCACACGCGAGTCGTGGACATTTTGGGGTTAGGAAGACCTTAGACGCGCTTAGAGAACATTTCTTTTGACCTAAGATGACTCACCAAGTGACTAGGTTTTGTAGAAGTTGTGTGACTTGCCAGAGAGCCAAAGCTAAGTCTAGTCCTCACGGCCTCTACACTCCTTTGCCCATTCCGAGTGTCCCCTGGGAAGATTTATCTATGGATTTCATCACGGGTTTGCCCCTCTCTAGATGAGGTAAAGACTCCATTTTTGTGGTTGTAGATAGATTTTCTAAGATGGCACATTTTATTGCTTGTAAGACAACCCATAGTGCTAGTGAGATTGCAGATCTATTCTTTGAGCATGTGGTGCGTCTTCATGGAGTCCCACGTACCATTGTTAGTGATAGGGATTCTAAGTTTGTTGGTCATTTTTGGAGAACTCTTTGGGGTAAGCTAGGCACCAAACTCCTATTTTCAACTAGCTACCACCCCCAAACTGATGGCCAAACGGAGGTCACGAATAAAACTCTAGGAGCCCTCATTCACACGATGCTTAAAGCCAACCCTAAGCGTTGGGAGGACTTACTATCACTTGTCAAGTTTTGTTACAATAGATGCAGGCACACGGCGACCAAGCTGACACCGTTCGAAGTGGTGTATGGCATGAACCCCTTGACACCACTGGATTTGTCGCCGCGTTCCCTCCGAGACCCAGTGCATGTCTCCGCCGCCAATCGCGCTGAGCAGGTCCAAGAGCTTCATCGACGCACCAAGGAGCAGCTAGAGAGGAGGGCCGCACAATATGCTTCACAGAAGAACAATGGAAGACGCCACGTTATTTTTGCACCTGGGGATCTCGTCTGGGTACACTTACGAAAAGAAAGACTCCCCTCGCGGCATAAGCACAAGTTGGCACCACGTGGAGATGGCCCCTTCCGCGTGATCAAGGCCATAGGGGACAATGCATATCAACTCGAGCTCCCACCTGATTTTGGAGTACACGCGTCCTTCAACGTGGCAGACTTGACTCCATATGTTGAGCCAGAGTTTGATGATGGTGAAGCGGGGACGCTTCACAACCAAGTGGGGGAGGGTGATGTGACTCTGCCTCCCATGATGGCCCAAGACGAGGAAGAAGCCATGAGCCTACGCTCACAGGGCCCAGTCACAAGGTCTAGGTCCAAGGCCATCGCCGCCGCCGTCGCGTCACTTGTCGCACGCGCCGTCGCCAGCCAAGGAAGCCTAGACGACAATCCAAGACTCATCGTCCTCGCCACCATCGAGAGTGCAACAACGCGTTCTTCTGAAGACTTTGACACTTCATCGTCATCTCACGCGATGATTGCTTTCAGCCCATCACCGCGTCCATGAGTTTCACGCGTTCTTTTTAAGACATTATCTATATTTGGTATTTTCAGCATGTTTTAGATAGTTTCCTTATTTATAGCATTTTAGATAGTTTCCTTTCAGTCATTCTATCTTTTAGGGTTTGTGCCTTTTGCATGCTTGCATGGGCTAGCCCACGAGGTTCGACTCGTCCCATCCGACGTCTCACCTCCCCTATTTATACCCGACTTTGTTAATGTTATTTCTCACGTTCAAATTAAAGTTCAAGGTTTTAAGTAGAGTGGTAATTCCTCCTTACCTTGATCGGATGTCACCCTTATCCCTCTCATCCCCATTCACTCTGCCGCCGACGCTACGGCAACCACTCGATCTCCCTCGAGTTTATCCCCTCCGCAGTCGACGCTACGACACCAACGACTTGTCTCTTCAAGTCGCCTAGTCTTCATCAAACCGCTTCCTCCACCGATACCATCTTTCCACCAAATCGTTTCCCTCACCACCGAGATCCATTCATCGCGTTCTCCCATTCGCGATCAATTACATCATCATGTTCCACAGTAGAATCACCACACCGAGTGACTTCTCAACCAAGACTAGATCCATAGTCATCACCTTTGACAATTCGGCTTGTCACAGGAGGCAAGGACACATCAAGACATATTGCCAAAAAGTTTCAGTGAATCCTGAAGAATTCTAATAGAGACTTCATTCCCTCTGCTGAAGAGTATTAAATCATCCGCAAAGAAAAGATGTGAAAGCCGTAATCTGCTACATAGAGGGTGAAAATTGAAGTTCGGATTTTGAGTCTTAGCAGCTAGCATTCTTGAAAGATGCTCCATACCAATCACAAAGAGATACGGGGACATTGGGCATCCTTGTCGAAGTCCCTTCCTCCCTTGGAAGAAGCCATGATAGGTGCCATTAATGGAGATAGAGTAATGATCAGTGCTTATGCATTGTTTCACCCAATAGATCAACTTACAGGGAAAACCAAAAGCCTTGAGAGCCTGGAGAATAAATATATGGTTGATAGAGTCAAAAGCTTTGCGAAGATCCACCCTAATGGCACATCTAGGAGAGATGTTTTTCCAGCTATAATGAGACAGCAGCTCCTGACAGAGCAATGAGTTGTGCCTAATAGATCTGCCTGGCACAAATGCACTTTGGTTGGGACTGATAAGAGCAGGAAGAGCTTCTTTGATGCGGCTTGCAATAAGCTTTGCAATGGCCTTATAGACTGTAGAACAACAAGAGATTGGATGATAGTTATTGATGTTGGCAGGATCATTGGATTTGGGGATCAACATAATGATGTAGTGATTAACTTGCTTCAACATTCTGCAGTTGTCAAAGAAATCAAGAGTAGTTGCGATCATCTCTGGGCCAATAATACTCCACGCCTTCTTGAAAAACTGTGAGCCATAGCCATCTGGGCCCGGAGTTCTATTCTTCCCAATAGAAAAGAAAGCCTTTCTGATATCTTCCCCAGTGAATTCTCTTGTCATAAGATTAGCTTCATCAGTGCTAATAATAGGGCCTTCCCTTACATAGGAGGTGATGAATGGGAAGGCGTCCCCCGGGGAACCCAGCATCTCCTCAAAATGCCCCGTGATCTCTACAGCTATCTCAGAGGGATCCGAGATAATTATTCCCAGCCTGTTGGTGAGGAAAGGAATTCTCATTGAAGATCTTCTGCTTTTGATTTTGTTGAAGAAGTAAGAGGAGTTATGATCATTGAACTTGAGCCATTTGAGCTTCCCTAGTTGAGAGGTAGTGGTGTGGAGACTAGTCATGCCAACAGAGAGTTTCACAAGAGTCTCATTTTCGATCGAGATAAGATTTTGATCAAAAGGAAGATCTTGAAGACTGTTTTGGATATCAGCAAGCTTTGTACGAAGCTTTGTACGAATCTCCTTGACCTCCTTATTAAGAGATTCCATTTTTGCACTTTCAAATTTGCGCAGCTCCTTCTTGAGCATTTTTAGTTTTCTGAAAATGCGGAACATAGTATCTCCTGTTATGGGAGACTGCCAAACTTCAGCCATAATTCGCAGAAACCCTTCATGATTCGCCCAACAATTGTTGAATCTAAACGGTTTGAGGGGGAGATTTGCTGGGTTTGGGGTTCTAAGGATGCCAGGTGAATGGTCGGAAATATCAGGGGGGTTGAAAATAGCTGTGGAGTTGGGAAAGAAATTTGCCCAGATGGAATTGATTAAGATTATGTCCAATTTGCACCAAATACGGGTGCTAGCCTCTTGCCTATTACTCCATGTAAACCGGCACCCCGAGAAAGGATGTTCATGGAGATTATTAGCATAAAGGCATTCAGCCAATTCTTGAGAGGCAACAAGAGGATGGGAGTTCTCTCCAATAAGCTTTTCTGAGGCATCAATGATGGTGTTAAAATCTCCCATAAGTGACCAAGGCATGTCTGTATTGTCACTGATCTGTGATATATCATTCCAGAGAGCATTTCTTTCCTGAGGTGCATTGCTCGCATAGATGAAAGAGGCAGCAAGAACATTTGGGTCATGAATGGGGGTGATAATGGTGTGAATGATTTGGCTCATGGTGATAAGGGGGTGAGAGAGAGTTTAGAGGGATTCCACCAGATCCAGATGCGGCAATTGTGGGCGAGAGGGGAGTTGGAGTGGTTAAGCCAGCCAGGAAAGAGGTAAGAGGAAAGAGAAGACAATTTATAGGGAAGCAAATGTGTTTCCAGTATTGCAACAACATCTGCATTGGAGGAAGAGCAAAGACTTTTGAGGGAGGCAATTTTGTTGGGTCCATTCAAACCTCTGACATTCCAGCAAACAAAGTTAATGCTAGTCATAAGGATCGGATAAAGCAGTTTGCAGCGAGCACTTGCTCTCAACAACTCTTAGTGCTACAGGAGAAGGATTAGAGGTCAGCGAGATTGGAATAGCAGGCAAGAGAGAGTGTTTTGAGTGGGAGGGATGGTTGGGGATTAATGGGTCAATGGACAGCTCAGGATTGGATTTCAGCTCAGATGTGGAGACCAAGGGAGGATTTGGAAGAATCACTGGCGACCGAGATAAAAGGTTGCCTTTGTCCACTGCGCTGGAGAATTCAGTGACATTGGCGACAGAGATCTCAGCTTGAGCATCACTAATCTTGACAGAAGAGAGTGGCACAGAGTTTTTGTGTTGAGTTTTGGGAGTGGGGAGGATGAAAGAAGGGTCAGGAGTAGGGAGAAGGGGCTCCTGTTTGCTGGCATTGCTTTCAGGGGGAGGAATAGCATCAATGCGATGTACTTCCAGGGGTTTCTGGTGGGTTTGGTTCTCTTTACAATAGTATCCAAAGACTTGACACTTGGGACATCTCGTTGGGAGCTAGTTATATATGACTTGTTGGTACACAATCTCTCCATCTTCACCATGGAACTGAATCTCTCGGGGAAGATCCGATTTTGCTGATATTTCCACCATAACTCTGGCAAAGGAGAGTTTCTCCTGATGCGTAGAGTTGTATTCTGTGAGCACCGGTGTTCCAACTGCCGATCCAATCTTAGCTAGCATGTGCTCCGTCTAGAATCGGACATCCATGTCTGGGAGTGTGATCCATATGGGGACCACATCCAGACAAGATGGATCCAGCTCAAGCCCTTCTCTCCATCTTCTCAAGATGATCGGCCTTTGTCCTCCAAGCATCCATGGACCACGCTCCAGAACTGATGCCATGTCTTCTTCTTTGTCAAAGTGAAAGACAAATAATTCATTATCTTTTCGAAGGATTCTGGGCTGAGAGATGTTGGTCCAATGATTCGCTATGAATCTTTCCATTGTCCTGAAAGGAGTTTTGTCCCCCACCGGAGCTCCCACCAGTGTGAGATTCCACTTATCAACCATGTCTGCCACATCAGCCTTCGAGAACTTAATTATCCCTTTGGATATTCCTTTCACAAAGTGCAGGGGAATAGGTTTGGGTCCTGGTTTTCTCTCCTTAATAACATTGACAAATTTTTGAGTTTGGGGTGCTGGGATGGAGGGAGGAGCATGAGATAATATCGTTGCATCAGTGGCCTGAGCAGGGAGAGCTACGTCCACAGGGCTAATCGGGTTTGAGTGCCGGGGAGAATGAGGGGTTGGAATGGAGGGAGAAGAATGGAGGAGAGAGGAGCTCGACCCTGAGATTCATTAGGCACAGGGAGAGCTAAAGGCGAGAAGTCTGCATTTGAAAGAGATTTTGCGGGAGAGGGGGCCGGGAGAGTGAAAGGGGTAGCCGTGAGGGCTGGGAGGGTTTCTAGAGGAGATTGGCTGGCGCTAGCAAGAAGGAGACGAGAGTTGTTACCAGCGATGAGGGCTGACGAGATGGAGAGATATGGACTGTCGTCACTATCATCGTTTGAGATAGATCCAGGATCCTCACCGGCGACCGGTTTGGAGAGAAAGAAAGACAGCTTTACCGAGTTTCTTTTCCCTTTTCTTTTCGCTTTGCTGCTCCCCATCCTGAAGACAAGATCAGGTCGGAGAACAGCGTCGGGCGTCGCCGAATTAGGGCCGGCGGAATGGGGAGGGAGACTTTAGGGCGCGTGAGGCGCGTTCATTTTCTTGGCTTGGTAAAGCAGATTGCAATAGGGAGTGTCAATCAGTATATTGTAAGAAATTTTTGTGTCAAACAATTTCAATGTTAATTTGTCATATTAGTTTATTGACTTGCATCACATTTGCCAATAACTAAGCTTCTTTATCTACAGTTCTACCTAATTCATTTCAAATTGATTTAACATGTACTTTCACATTAGATTTCAATAAAAAATCTAGTGTAAAAAAGAGAAAAAAAGATAATGTTAAAGTCCGGTGGACTAATCACTGGAAGGTATCCTTTTGTGTGCACACGTGCATAAAGCCCCATCATACAAGTTCGTGAGGTTTCAACCCATGCCAAAATCAATTGACAATGAGTGAAGTAGTTTATGCACTTATATAGTGGTCTTGTTTCTTCCAATTTCAGATGTGAGATACATCTCCACATGTTCTCTTAAGTTACAACTATCTGGTCCAGTTGTCATTTGACAGCATGCCTCAAAGCCGGCAAGCCCAATTATTATTTTGAGGTCGACAAGCCCGATCATGCCTTAAGGGCCAGCTAGCCCAATCTACCAAGAGTCAAACCCAGATCGAAATCCACTCTGATACCGTGTTAAAGTCCGTTCATGTGCACACACGCATAAAGTCCATCATTTAAGTCCATGAGGTTCCAACCCATAACCAACTGGAAACGAATGTAGTAGTTCATGGACTTATATAATAGTCTTGCTTCTTCCCAATTTCAGATGTGTGATACATCTCCACACAGAGTGAAAGAGTTCTTCTTTGGTTTCTAAGCTTTCATCTATGGAGGATTGTATACTTCCTTCATTGATCTGTTTACAAATGTGTTTTATAGAGACATTTCTCATGGAATCAGAGCGCAAATAAATTTATTCCTACCCTCGATCAGTTTTCTTTTCCTTCTTTCCTTTGCCCAAACACAACCTTCTGCTTCGTTAGATCTTCATCGGTTTTTTATGATCGAGATCATTCCTCTAATTCAATATTGCGATTTTAGCCTAATCCTTATCAGATCTGGTTCCTAATTGATGGCACTACCACCAGAAGTGATGCGTAATAAAGGATTGTACAACGTGATGAAGGATCCTCTAGCTTTATCCAGTTCTAATAATCATGGAGCACAACTTGTGACTAACATCTTCAATAGAAGTAATTTTATTTAGCTGGAGCAGATATGTGATTCTTGCTTTAGGAGCGAAGTACAGGCTTGGATTTATGAATGGAAGCATGTACACCATAACCAGATCCAGATTCTCCTGATGAAGAGACATGGGTCAGATGCGAATACATGGTACGTTGTTGGATGCTTAACTCCATGACTAGCTCTATTTCTAATGGATTCATGTGTGTGACTTCTGCAAAGCAAATGGATGAATGAAATGAACGATTTGGTCAATCAAACACTCCCTTATTGTATCAAATGCACAGAGAAATGGTTAATTTGACACATGCGACTTGGGCTTGGTTGTTATTTTCTGGGACTTGAGATCTCCAGAACTACTAGAGTTACTCTGTTGAATCCAATGCAATGATGTCACTAATCTTCTTGTTGATGCTCAACTTCAAGACTGCAAGGCTTCCCCATTTCCCCATCCTCGTGTTCTTAATCTCTCCATTGATCAAGGCGAGATTATGCCAGATCCTGAGGAATACAAACGAAATGTGGGTCGTCTTCTTTATCTCAATATGTCTAGACCTGACATTTCCTATGTTGTGCAACATTTAAGTCAGTTCATGAGTCAACCTCATGCACCCTACTACAAAGTTTCTCTTCACGTTCTTTGATACCTCAAAGGCACCATGGATCTGGGTCTATACATTCATGCTTCTATCTTTGCTTCTCTCTCTGCATTTTGTTATGCTAAATGGGTGAATTGCTTATTTAGTGGTCGTTCCCTTACTGGATTTTATGTCTTTTTTGTCATTCATTGATCTCTTGAAAGACCAAAAAGCAAAATACATTATCTAAATCCTCTACCAAGGCTAAATATAGGAGCATGTCAAAGGCAACCAGTGAGTTGGTGTGGCTTGAAAATGTTCTCGCTGACTTCATGATCTATATTTCTCTTCCTATTCATCTCCACTGTGACAATAAGGTTGCTCTACATATCTCTCATAACCATGTCTTACATGAGAGGAGTAAACATCTTCGTCTTGAGAAAGAGGTGAGAATAATAATACGTTTTATGAGAAAGAGGTGAGAATAATAATACTCACTAGTACAAAAAGGCCATCTAATACCGGTTTTTTACTGAAACGGATACCGGTTATGGTTTCGGTCTAAGATGAGCCAAAATCCTGCTCCGTATACCGGTTTTTCACAAACCGATATGAAGCACGGGTACGGATACCGGTTATTTAAAAACCCGGTATCCCCATATTTGTTTTTCTTTTTAAAAAAATTATTTATTACCGATACCGGTTATGTGAAAAACCGGTATCTACCTCCTTGTCTGTTACATATCAGTTATTAAAATAACCGGTATGATTTTTAAATATTTTTTTACAATACCCATTCAGCTATATATTATACCACATGTTTACGTCATTGTATTTCACACAAAATGCTACAACAGTGTACAACAAAATCACATCAAAAAATCCATAAATTATATATAATAAATTGTTAACAAGCGTTAGCTCCTTGAGCTATAAATAACAAAATAACTTAAGAGTTTCATAACTCTTTAAACTATAAATAACAAAATAACCTAATAAAATAGCTTCCAACAAAATATACTAGTTATAGATAGTCAAAAAGCTCTCTCAACATACATACATATATGCTTTTATAAGCTCCTATGCTGGGGGGGCATGCAAGTTCAACTCCAACTCTATGCTTTTAGCTCCTATGTTGTGGGCAAGTTCAACTCCAACTCAAAAATAGGTTGGAGATATTGAAGACATTCCTCTATTACTTCCAAGATATCCTCCTTGTTGTATCTTCGCGATGAATGTGCTAAGTACTACAGTAAGCATTATAAACAACATTAATCTTATAAATGGAAAACAATGACATATCAAGATATAGCAAGTAGCACTCACGTACACTAGCTGAAAATCTGACTATGAAAATACAATAATTGTCTTAACAATGTATGAAAATAAAGAAGACAGTACATAGGCATAAAAAAGAGCAAGATAATAAACTTGTGATGAGTACAAGTTGAGTAGGAAAAACAGAGAATAGAAGCTCATAAGCATATATATTGAATAATTGTCAACAATGGTATTTACCAATCAGTTAACCAGTAAGTGACTCTGTTTAGCTATTAATTATATATATAAAGTGCATAAATGTGAATGTAGGAGTAGTGTACATACCAAAGTTGGAATTTCCACTACACATGTTTGCACTATGTCTCTCATGAATCGGCATACATATAATCCACATGACGTATAATCTTGTTGTTCAGGGCACTTGCACATAAAAAATTGAAGTATATCAATAATACCATGATAACCATCAAACTTGAAACATTTGTCAAAATAATAATCAATAAATATAATTTAGAGGCTCACCTCGATAACATTCCAACTTATGTTTGGCTTGTCTGCTTTGGAGAGATTTCCTCTCTTAGTACTCAACATGATTAATGCACTTCACAAATAGAAAAGGTTAATTAATTGATTGACTATAGTTATAATATGTATCATATGCATAACAAAGATGTAAGCAATGCTATTTACAACAAAACTTACGTTTCACACATTTGCTCAAAATTTTATTTAACAACTTATCACATTGGATCAAGCCAATAGACTATATTCAGCGCGGGATTTATGACGGCTAGCATCTAGTGATACCTAATCAATATTAATATGAAATTATAAATGCCAAGCAAATTTGGAGTATGAGCATGTCTGCATCAATGAAGATGATCTTGTCATAGTCAGTAAGCTGCCAAAGGCGGAATTTGTTGTAGTTCCACTCGTTATAGGCGTGGCGTTCAGCTTTCGGGTTTCTTATCCTTTTGATTGTGTGAACTTTCCAGCCAGCAGCTGCTAAGCCTTCCCTGTGATACTCAGTAATTGTCTCATCAACAAGAATCACAAGATCTCTTGTTGATCCTGACATATGAATACTTTGTGCAGCTGCTATGGCCCCGCATACATACACATGTGTAGAATGGAGAATGGTTGCATATGCTTCTCTATGTTTATTTCCAGTTGTTACATAACCTGCTTGAAAAGCGAAAGATCAGAGTTAGCATCAACTTATCGCTTAACATTGACCTGGTGAAAATGTCAAGCATTGCCAAGCTTGTAAAACCTTGTCACAGACTCACAGTACTCTAGTATTTGCTAAGCTTTGGGTTTACCTCAACTAATTCATCATATATTCTTTGACAGATCACTAAATTCCCATTACTGAACCACAAAAGTTATGTTAAGCATAATATAAAAAATTCTATAGCCATATGGAATAATCTATAACTAACCTTTTGGAGTGAGAGGAACTGCAAGTTCACAAGATCCAATAGGAAGCTGGTGAAAATGTCAAGCAAATTCCTGATGCCAAGCAAATTCCCAAATGCCAAGCAAACTTCATCTATTATCAATGAATAACTCGGTTCTAGTAATTTCCTGATGCCAAGCAAAATTCCCAAATTCCAACTAAGTATACAAATTTAAGTGGAGTTTAACCAACCTTGCAAGCGAGCAAGTGGAGCAATTGGACCGGCGACTCGAGTCAGCGGCGACCAGTTGAGCCGAATGGAACAGCAGTGAGCGTGAGAATGGAATGGCAGTAGCGGCGACTCGAGTGAGCGGCGACCATTTGAGCCGAATGGAACGACAGCGAGCGTGAGAATGGAACGGCGACCAACGGCAACTCGAGTGATTCGATCAGCGACAGCGTAGGGCTCCGATGACTCAAGCGGTGATCGTGGAGAATGGAACGGCAACAAGCTGCTCAGCGTGAGAATAAGGGTTTGGTAGGGTAGAATCAATTAATAGTAAAGTTAAAACACTTTTAATTTATTAGGGATTGGTAAATTATTGAAGTAAAATAAACAAATAAATAAATAAATATTAATAATAAAAGCTCCGATTTAAAAAAATATTAATAATAAACAAGGATATCGGTGTTTACGAAACCCGTATCCCTATTGCCTTAGCTTAAAAAACAATATGTTTGCCTGTTTATTACATCGCACATGCATATCGGTTATATTAATAACCGGTATACAATATATATATTTTTTTTTGCATATACCGGTTTTGTCCAATAATCGGTATCCGTTTCCAAGTTCCATACCGGTTTTACACAACCGGTATCCTTCCTTCCGGTATTAGATAAGCCGTTTGTACTAGTGACTTTTTGTTGGTAAAGCAGATTGCAATAGGGAGTGTCAATCAGTATATTGTAAGAAATCTTTGTGTCAAACAATTTCAATGTTAATTTGTTATATATATATTAGTTTATTTACTTACATCACTGTTGATGTAAAATATATCACTCTAAACTTATTTTTTATCCATTGATTAATTTCTATCAGCTGGAAAATCAAGTAGATATTCAAAAAGAAGAATATTGTGCTTTATCATTAAAATCTCATTAAGGAGGAAAAATCTAATTACCATATTTAAGAAGGTATTATAGATGCTAAGGTACCATAATTCTAAGTATAATTTCATTTTTGAATCATTAGCCTCCATTCTTCAATTTCTCTACAATGATCAATGACAGACTTGGGCGTCGGAGGGGCCGTATGGGAGATCCCGACCCTCCTTTTAACCATGTTCTTGGATGCAGACCTTGAAGGTTTGAGCGTTCTTTAGAGATCAATCGTCACTACAATTAATCTTTATTGTGGTATAAAAATATGCTATGACAATTGGCGTCAACCGTGGGGAACGAGGGTGACGATGAATCGTCGGGGACGCATCCGGAAAGATGGATTCCTTCTCGGATTTGTCCTGTGACATAATTTTCAAATTAGTACAACTTTCGATTCGCTTGTCCATTTTGCGTGAAATTTGGAGGGATCAAACTAGACTTTTCAAGGTTTCTGTAGGCTTTGAAATCACTCCATTCCGACATATGTACGACAAGAACGACTCTGCCAAAGAAAGAACCAAATTCATAGAAGAACACACGGCTAGCGCAGCTGGCACAAGAGCTGGTATTCTATTCCCACACCGGGTTCGACCCATGTTCAACTCGATCGGTAAATTTTTACACCAAAGTTGTTCAAGATAAATTCAATTCAATCAATATTGATGTAATTCGAATAATTAGATTTAATTATTATATGTTTATATATTTATGTCATATCGGTACGAACTTTGGAGCAAATCGCTAACTAAAGAGACTCATGGATTCTGTCGATGAAGTTGATCAATCTCTTGAAAGTGGGATCCAAATTCTTGCTATGAAAGACTGATAATAATGACCCTGAAATTAAGGGGCTTTATCAATAAAAGCCAATTAAAGATGGAGAATAATGGGCTTTATCATTAAAAGCCAATTAATGAGGAAAAATCTCATTACCATATTTGAGAAGGTATTAAAGATGCTAAGGTACCGTAATTATAAACCTAATTTCATTCTTGAATCATTAGCCTTCATTCTTCAATTTCTCTACAATGATCAATTAGCGACTTGGGCGTTGCAGGGGCCTTAGGGGAGACCCCGACCCTCCCTTTAACCATGTTCTTGGATGCAAACCTTGAAGGTTTGAGCATTCTTTGGTGATCAATTGTCGCTATAATTAATCTTTATTGTGGTACAAAAATATGCTACCACAATCACATTTGCTAATAACTAAGCTTGTTTATCTACAGTTCTACCTAATTCATTTCAAATTGATTCAACAGTCATGTACTTTCACATTAGATTTAATAAAAAAATATTTAGTATGAAAAAAAGAAAACAATACTGTTAAAATCAGATGGACCAATCACTAGGAAGTGTCCGTTTGTGTGCACACGTGCATAAATCTCCACGTATAGGTCCATGAGGTTCCAACCCAAAACCAATTGACAATAGTTAGAGTAGTTCATGGACTTATATAGTGGTCTTGTTTCTTCCAATTTCAGATGTGATATACATCTCCACACGCTTCCTCAAGTGACAATTGCCTAGTCCAGTTGTCACTTGACAACATGCCTTAAAGCCGGCAAGCTCAATTAGTGCCTTGACACTACTAGAAAAAAATCCTAATAGCACGGGTGTTTGACTTTTTATAACCTGGAAGTCATTCGGGTTAAAGTTCAGCGAGATATTTGGTACCCATTATATAACCCAGACTCAAAAGTGAAACGCTCGGGTTATATACTGGCGTAAATTTTTCACTTCATTTTTTGTATGGAACAAAAGTCTGGGTTATTTTCATGTATATAACCCGGATATTTCAACAACCGGATTATATATATATTTTTGAGTTATCCGAGTTATATTGGTTGTAATTTGTGTAGCATATATATCTCAGGCTTGTAAATTCTGGGTTATAACGTAACTACTATTTATGAAAAAAAGGCAAATGTTATAACTCAGCTCCTTATGGTTCAGGTTATAGCATCTACTTTTCACTTTCTTATGGTAAGTACTATGGGTGCCTGCAATGCACATAAATTAACACGATTACTTTTCGGCGCATAGGCATTTTTGCTTTTCAGCGCATAGGGCCCAGACGTTACGCGTGGAGTGTCTCACCACGTAACGTCTGGAAGCAGACCATTTCAGCGTCTCATGCGTTACGGGCTGAGCTCTAACACACGTTACGTGTGGGTATATATCACACGTAACGTATGGTATTTTAGTGTATTATAATGTTGTGGTATGTGTATATGTGTATTTATTTGTGGTTCAATGTTAAAATAATGATTATTGTATATTTGTAGTATTTATTTGTTGTTCAATGTTGAATTATTGATTATTTTACATATATGTTGTGTATGAATGTTGTATCATATTATTGTATATTTTTAGTATTTATTTGATTATCTAGAATTAATAAAAAAGAAATACCCCAAAAGAATCAACATAGAAAACGAAATAGAATTGTTCATTACGCTGGATGACTACAACCGCATTTAGCTCACAATAAAAGAAATAATACATGTTCTTCATAAAATAAGAAACCCTAACACAAAATAAATGACATCGTCTAGTTGCGTTTGAAGAAATTAGGATAGTCTCTGGTAAAAGTTCGCTTCATATCATGTCTCTGCTTTGATAAAATTGCTTGCTCCCTACAAAGGTTGATAGTACATAAACAACATTACACAAAAGATACGACATCAAGGCAGTATACGATGTACATCATTATATAGATTGATGTTATACCTACGCATCTTATCCGCATCTTGTAAAAGTTCTTGATTCTGCTTAACAAGATCTTGATGTTGCTTAACAAGATCTTGATTTTCTTTAACAAGATCTTGTTTTTCCCGCCATTGTTGTCGAATAACCGCGTGTGCCCTGTCCTCGTACGTAGAATCAATATACTTCCTGTATAAACACCCCAGTCTTTGGCATCCCCAATACCTCATTCCGTAGTTCCACTGCAAATCCCAAGTACGGACAATTGTTTTCAAATTACACTCGCATTGTGGAGCACTTATTTGCTGATGGTGCCTATTTGGGTTTGTTGATGATTCGGATGAAGATGCCATTATTTGTTGTAGTGCTTGATTTCCTACAAACCCTAAACCCTTTCATACAAATCCATCAAAAATTCAAATTTCATACAAATGTCTAAAATACCCTAAACATACATATGCAAATTTTTATTTTTGAGAAAAGAGTAGTCGCTGGAAAGTCATCGCCGGGAGGCCAACAACACGTAACGCTTGTTCTCTGACCACCCGTTACGCGCCGAAGCCAACAGCTCATAACGGTTGGAAGGCTTCCCCTCGTTACGTGCTGTGCAATGGCAATTCACCGGATTGCGACCGGCGATATTTCACCGGCAATTCCGGTGACAATTCCGGCGACAATTCCAGATTCCGGCGATGCCTTATCTTTCAACATTTCTTAAAAAATTCAAATTTATTTAATAAATCTACCTAAAAATACCTAAAATAACACTACCTCATACATCCATAAAACCTTTAAAATTCACACTAATTCACAAACATTAAACATAAACACTTAACTACTTCTAAATTAACAAAAAACAACTAATATTTCAAGAGATGGAATGTAGTGTAACTAACCTTGGATGATTGCGTAACGGGAGAGATTTGTTGATTCTTAACGAACCGATACCAATGGCGCATAACGAGAGAGGTTTAGGGTTCGATTTCTGTTGTTTGAGTGAGCAGCGGCGGAATGGAGGAGAATGGAGAGAGTTTTGTTTTTAAATCCAGGGTTGGTCTGTCGCGTTACGCCTGAAGCTTCATGGAGCGTTACGTGAGGAGCTTCATGGAGCGTTACGTCTCTACCCTATGCGCTGAAAGGCAATTTTGGGTATGCGCCGAATAGTATGCCCTAAATTAATAATCTATTTTCATCACTCAATCAAAATGTCAGATACACATCTTGTGCATAAACGCTTTTCTAAGATTAATCTATTATGTATCTACTAAAATAAGACCTTACTATACCACATGACACCCTCACAATGAAAATGTCACATGTCTTAGAATTTCACTTTTTAAAATATAAATTTATTTAGAAAGGATTTGTATCATAAATCTAAACTAATTCCTGATTTAGATATAAATTAAATCAATCACACAATGGACTAATCACTTCATAATTTACATATTATTTCCTAATTTAGATACAAATCAATCACATAAATAAACTAATCACTTCCAATTTTACATACAAATGATCATACAAATCAATAACAAAGATTATCAATACAAAACTTCCACAACAATCTACTATATATACACACAAAACTAGAATATAACTAAGCCACATGACACCCTCTAATTAATTCACCTCATCATTTGTCACATGTCATTCTCTCATTTTTTCACTTTGTTTTAATATATTTGATTATAAACTACAAATTTATATATTAAACCTAGCACAAATTTCTTCTTACTTTAATCCTAAGCCTATCACTAATATCTTCCTCATTTAATTTTATTTAAAAATCAATTTCATATTGTTATCTACGTGTGTACGTCACTACATGCGTATTTATATACTTGCTTATGGTGATGCACTAGTGTACCACTCTCCATATCCTGCTAGCTATTAATACAATTTTATGGAAATCTTTGATTGTGAATATTCAGTATCTCCTTATATATTGTTGTGAGTATATTTCCTTCTTTAACCATATATATATATATGAATTGATGATTTCATAATAAGAGTTTTTTTGGTAGACGTTTTCTACTAGGATTTGATCAGTTGATTTTTTTAAATTTAATTAACTAATTTTTCATTTAATCTATTATCTATATTCAATAGTAAAGTTACATATCATCGGGCGGATTCCTCGCAGTAGGGTTGGGCTAGACAAAATTTTTATTCATGGCGTGTGGACGGGGAAACCCGCGAGGATCTCCGCTAAATATTTAATTTTCCTAAGTTTCATATCACTAAACCCTAACTTGTATGCCCTTTAATCCTAAACCTCATACATTCTAGATGGTAAATCCTAAATCTCAAATCCTTTACACCCTAAATCATCATATATAAGCTTTAAAACAAATTTTAAGGTTTCTTTCTTTTATAGAATGGGGATAAGGATTTTTGACGAGGAATAGGGTTCCAAGGGGGACGAGGACCCAACTATGGAATAAGGGGGTAAACATGGACATGGACGGGGAGGACACTCCCTCTCCTGAATCCTCTCTCTTACCATCCCTAATTAAAGTAGAAGTGATTGGTGTCACTTGACATCTCCATGTTGAGCCAAGTCATCTTTCGTTACAATTTTCTCCACAATCTGTCATTTGTCATCATCTAATTTTATTATTTATAATTTTATATAGATGTTATTCTAATTATGTGATTATATTTGTCATCATCTTACTTTTCTTTTTTCAATGAAATGTGAACGGCCACTAAATAAGCAATTCCCTTAATCAACATAATAGAATGCAGAGAGAGAAGCAAAGATAGAAGCAGAAATGTATAGACCCAGATCAATGGTTCCTTTGAGGTAGCAAAGAACGTGAAGAGCAACTTTGTAGTGGGGTGCATGAGGTTGACTCATGAACTGACTTAAATGTTGCATAACTTAAGAAATGTTGGGTCTAGACATATTGAGATAGAGAAGACGACCCACAAGTTATATGTATTGCTTTGGATCTAGCATAATATCGCCTTGATCAATGGAGAGATTGAGACCACAAGAAAGGGGAAATAGGGCAGCCTTGCGGCCTTGAAGTTGAGCATCAATAAGAAGATCAGTGACATATTTGCGTTAATTCAACAGATTAACTCTAGCAGTTATGGAGATCTCAAGTCCTAGAAAATAACGAACCAAGTCCAAGTCTTCAATGGTGAAGGCGTGATGTAGATCAGTTTTGACTTCACAAACCAAAGAAGCATCAACCCCAATAATAAGCAAATCATCAACGTAGACAATAGTGATGATCAATCCCTTAGGACAATTCCAAATAAACAATGAATGATCATATTTGGACTGAGAAAAATCAAATTGTATCAAGAATTTAGTTAACTCTTGATTCCATTGGTGTGAAGCCCGTTTTAGGCCATATAAAGACCTGGAAAATTTTCAAACATGAGAGGAAGAACCTTTGGTATAGCCTTCAAGAAGTCACATGTAAACATCCTCTTAAATAATGCCATGGAGAAAGGCATTATTCATGTCTAGTTGATTGAAAGGCCAGTTGTTCATAGTGGCAATAGCAAGCAATAATCTCATTATTATGAACTTGGCAACCTATGAGAATGTGTGTTTGTAGTCCTTCCCTTTATCTGGTTGTATCCTTTTGAAACAAGGCACACCTTGTACCTTTCCACAGAACCATCAACTATAAATATAATCTTAAAGACACCCTATGGCTTTATGGTTAGGAGGAAGGTATGTCAGAGTCCATGTATGATTGATTTCCAAAGCTAAGATCTCTTTGTTCATTACCTCTATCCATAAAGGAGCTTGGCAAGCTTGCTTAAAGCTAGATGGTTCTTTGAGGGTAAGAATATATGCTAGAGAAGCAACATAATCATGAGTATAGAAAAAACGATCATGAAGAGGAGTGGCCATGAAAGATAGGTTCAGAGGAGGATGGTCTAGGTAAAGTAGGACAATCATAGTCAATGAGATGTGAGGGAGGATTTCTAACACGAGTAGAGTGTCTAGAATAAGGTATAATAGAGGCATTTGTCTCGGGTAAAGTAGGTAAGATAGGAACAGGGGAAGAATTAGAGAAAGTATCTTGAGAATTGTTTCCTGGAAAAGATGAACCGAGAGGAGAAGATTTTTGTGATTCGGATGGAATAGGAGAGGTGTTTGGAGTGGTAGTAGGTGGTGATAGACAAAGATTGTCATCAGAATGATCAATAGGATTGATGAAAGGTAATAAAGGTGGAGAAGAAATAGGAGTAGGTGGTATTTTGGTTTGTTGGAATGGAAATATGTTTCCTTAAAAAATAACATCACGACCGACAAGAGTTTGTTTTGTGTCCTAGTCTAGAAGCTTGTATGCCTTCTGACAATGAGGATGTCCCAAAAAACACCTTTTGGTTTTAGCAACAAATTTAGCTTTGTGATCGAGCACCTCGTTTAAGAGCATAGCATTGGCAACCCAATACTCTTAATGGATCATAACATGGAGCAATTCCATGCAATCTGAAATAGGGTGTATCCCAACCTATAATTGCAAATGACATGATATTGATGAGATAAGATGTTGTCAAAATGCAACCCCCCTTGAAATGAATAGGCAAGGCAACATGTAGTCTAAGTGCTCGAGCAACTTCAACAAGATGTATGTGCTTATGTTCCATTTCTGCCATTTTGTTGTTGTACAAAGGCAATAGATCACTAATGCACAATGTCTCTTTGGGAAAACATCTCAATTCCTCTATAGAAATTATTAACCATTGTCTATAATATTGGTCTTAATTCTGGAACCATAATGTATTTCAACTAAGGAGAAAAAATAAATGATCACTCCCTCAACCTAATCTTTAATTTGAATTAGATAAACCCAAGTAGCTCGACTGAAGTGATCAAGAATGGAGACAAAATACTTAGCTTCATAATATGTTGGGGTTTTGTATGGCCCCCATATATCCATATGTACCAAATCAAACAATTTACTAGCAATAGATTTACTTCCAAGGAAGGGTAAAGCATGGTTCTTTGCAGTTATATTGCCTTCATAAATATCCATATCAAGATGCGTGCAAATTAGAAAACTGACAAATGTGAGTATGTTAATTTGGATAAGGACACATGTCCTAGTCTAGCATGTGTGAGGGAAAAGCTAGACTTATTCCTATGATCCAAAGGATCATCTTTATTACAACTCTGTAAAGTTGTGAACATAGGTTTGATGTCAAATAAAGTAGCAGATGACACCAGTTCAGCTTCGTATAAGCCTCCATCTATTCTTTTAGCACCTAGAACTTCTTTCCTAGTTTTAAGGTCTTGAACATAACAAATACTCCTATCAATCTAGACTTTTAACAAATTGTCATCAACCAGCTTACCCACTGAGAGAAAATTTTGTCTAAACTCATGAACAAGAAAGACTCCTTTATACAATAAACCACCAAAGAGTGTTGTATCCCCTACCCCAGTCACTTTCTTAATGGACCCATCAAGTAGAGATATAGAAATAGGTTTGGCTAATGTCTTCTTGGACATTAACAAGGATGCATCACAAGTCATATGATCAGATGCACCCGTGTCAATGATCCAAGAAGTGAGATTGCCAGTGTTTCTTCTAGAGGAGTTTAGAGCAAGAACAGTACCTGGAAACTCTGATGTAGTTTTCCCCTTCATTAGCTTGAGCACTTCTTGGCATACAACATTCACTAGAATCCCAATTTCAACCTCCTGAAATTGGGATTCTTCAATGCCAACAGACAGTGGAAGGTCAGAAAGTAGAACCTGAGAAGGCTGAAAACGGAGTCAATGTTGGTGCCAAACCATCATATAGTGAAGCTTTAGCAGATAATAGAGTTGCTACAGGTAGGAGACTCAATTTTGTGGAGGGAATTGTTATTGGCATAATTCACTTCACTAAAAAGGACATTCAATCTTCTACTGCCAAATGGAAATTGAGCCTCATTGGAATGGTTGTTGGAGCCAAGGTCTCTTATACTGTGATGTCAAGCTTTGTGGCGGCTAGATGGATGGGAATCAAGCATCCAAAGATATTATTGAACGATAATGGAGTGTTTATTTTCATATTCGAAGATGAAATGGACTTGTTGTGGGTGCTTCAGCATGGCCCCTGGCTTGTTGGAGGTATTAAACCACTTTTGCTTAGGCGGTGGAGTGAGGGTGCCAAGCTTGATCCGTCCTGTTTTGATACAACTCAAGTATGGGCTGACCTGCCAAACCTTGATGTTCGGTTTTAGGAGGAGGATTTTTTTGAGAAAATTGGAAGTGCACTTGGCAAGCCTGTGTATGTGGACAAGGTTACTCAAACTCAAGAAAGAGTATCCTTTGCTCGGATATTAGTCGAAGTTAGTGCAAAGTCACCTTTACGCAAGGAGATCAAATTTGTGGGAGAAGATGGTGAAGAGGTTGTGCAGGAAGTTCACTATGAATGGCTGCCAGCAAAGTGTGACCAATGTCTTGTCTTTGGTCATGCCCTTGGGGAATGCCACAGAAGAAATGAATGGGAATTTAGACGTCAGGTTAAGCCTAAACATTACCCAAAGAAGATCTGGATAAAGAAGGATGTTACACACAATGTAAATCAAGCTAATTTGACCCCCAAACTTGCTGTTTACAATGCTGGAAACATGATAAAGTTTGGGAACCAAGTGAGCCTCCATAAGGAGACAGTCGCAGATCCTTACAAGACCAACGCCAAGTCCAATACGGTATCGAAAGACAACCCATTTGATGCCAAAATTAATGGTGTTGATAGCACTCAGAAGTGCCTTACTGAAGGCACCAAGGTACTAGGCAGCAAGGGAGAAGTCCAAGCACAGTGGAAAACCCCTTCTGCGGCCAAGAAGTGTAACTTCTACAAAGGAGTAGCTACAACAGAGACCAATGGAAATTGTGGCATCACTACTTCGAGACTTAGTGTTCTTTCAACTGATCATGAGAACCTTGAAGCAAAAGAAGGTGATTGTGAATCCAATGCCTTCCATGTCAATGAGTAAGCTTTCTATTGCCTCCTGGAACATTAGAGGCCTTAATGGGTACTCTAAGCATGATTTTGTGAATAATTTTGTTAAGCATTATAGTATTGATATGCTTGCCATTCTCAAAACTAGAGTTAGGAGCAATAATGTAGAAGCTATTTCTAAATTATTGCTCAATAGGTGGCATAGGATTACCAATTGTGTAGGTATTAATGGTAGAATTTGGCTTTTTTGGAAAGATACTGTTGTGGTGGAGTCTGTTGTTTGTGAGACTCCTCAGGTATTACAATGTTTGATCTCCTCCCCCTTTATTCACACCCCATGTATGTTCTCTTTTGTCTATGCCTCTAACATTGCTCAGGAAAGGGTCACTTTATGGTCTGCTCTACAAAGCAGCTCTTCAGTTATTATGAGTACAGGCCATCCATGGGTTACAATGGGAGATTTTAATGCTATTACACATGCTAGTGAGAAGTTTGTTGAGAATGGATCCCCCTTTCAAGTCAGCCCTGAACTGCAAAATTATCTCACTCTCTCAGGATTGGTTGATCTGCCAGCTACTGGTGCTCAGTTCACTTGGTCTAACAAGCACAAGGATGGAACCAAGATTATGTGTAAACTTGACAGAATTGTAGTCAATCAAAAGTGGCTTGATGAGTATCCTAACTCTTCCGGTCACTTCGGTCTCCCTGAATGTTCTGATCACTGCCCCTCCATCTTAAGCATTCCTAGCAACTGTCCTCCTAAAAAAACATCCTTCAGGTTCTGTAATGCTTGGTGTGATCATCCTGCGTTTTTTAGCATCGTGGCGACAGTCTAGAATTCTGAAAACATAGGAGTTAAGATGTTTGCTCTTCTAACAAAGCTTAAGCTGCTTAAAAAGCCTCTAAGGAGACTGCGCATTGGAAGTCTGGAGCATCAGAACAATAATATTACCGAGCTGCAATCGAAGTTGAACAATGTTCATAATGATCTACTACAAAGGCCATGTGAGATGGCCCTTCTCCAGCTTGAAGAAAAGACTCTGGAGGATATTAAGCAAACTTATAAATGCAAGAATACTGTGCTCCAACAGAATGCTAAGCTTCATTGGCTTAAATACCAAGATCAATGCAGTAGTTACTTTCACAACTCCATCAAACTACGAAGGGCAAAGAACAACATCAGAGAGATTCAAGATGATTTTGGAAGAAGGCTGACAGATCAGGAGGAGATCAGAGAACACATCATCTCCCACTTCAAGCAGTACCTTGGTACGGTGGAGCATTGTGAACCTTGTGATCCTATTGTTTTTCATGAGGGGCCCATTGCCACTGAAGAGGACAGAATTGAGATGATCTCTCCTTTCAGCAGAGAAGAAGTTCGTTGCGCAATAAAGGCAGTTGGAAAGGATAAAGCTCCGGGGCCTGATGGATATAACTCTTTGTTTTTCAACCAAGCTTGGCCAGTTGTAGGAGAAGACTTCACTGATGCATTTCTTGATTTCTTTAACTATGGCAGACTACTAAAGGAGGTGGGTGCTACTTCCATTGCGTTGATCTCCAAGAAAGAGCAACCAAACTCATTCCATGGCTACATGCCTATTTCGTGTTGCTCGGTAATTAACAAGGTAATCTCAAAGCTCATTTTGTCAAGACTTCATAAGCTTCTTCCCAATGTTGTTGATCAGAGTCAAGGGTCCTTTGTCAAGGGCAGAGCAATCAGACACAACATCATTGTTTGCCAGGAGCTCATCAAAAGCTACACTAGGAAATACACCAGCCCCAGATGTACCATCAAAATTGATCTAAAAAAGGCATATGACACAGTGAATTGGTCATTTCTCATGCAAGTCCTGAATGGATTTGGCCTGCATCCAAAGATGATTAACTGGATTAAAGAGTGCACCACAAACAGCTCATTCACAATCAAGTTTGGTGATGAACTTCATGGATATTTCAAAGGCAAGAAATGCCTTCGTCAAGGGGATCCCATTGCACCATATCTTTTTGTGTTGATCATGGAGTACTTGAACAGACTTCTGAAGCGTATGGCAAGAACTACTAGCTTCAAGTTCCATCCTAAATGTGCTAGAACTAGTATCACAAACCTTTGCTTTGCTGACGATTTATTCATCTTTGCATGTGGGGACTTGGCTTCATTACAGGCTGTCAAGGATGTTATTGATGATTTCTGCAGCTGCTCTGGCCTCTCAATCAATTCCAGTAAATCCAAGGTTTTTTGTGCGGGTTTGGAGGAGAAAAACATCAGCCAGATTTGCTCCCTTCTCGATATGCTCCCTGGTGAATTGCATGTCACATACCTTGGAGTTCCATTGTGTAGCAGAAGAGCAAAACTTGAAGACTATAAGCCACTTGTTCAAAAAATTACTTCCAAAGTGAATGCTTGGGCAGCAAGAAGCCTCTCTTATGCAGGTAGATTAGAACTTGTGAGAGCTATGATCTTTGGCATTGTACAATACTGGAGTAAAGTTTTTCTTATGCCAAAAAAAATTGTCAAAATCATTGTGGCATCTATGAGGAACTTTATGTGGTCAGGCTGCAATGAAAGTAAAAGAGCACCCATTGCTTGGAAAGAAGTTTGCATGCCTAGAGAAGAAGGTGACTAGGCCTGAAGGAGGTGTTGTCTTGGAACAAAGCGTCAATGACAGAATTGATCTATGATTTGTTGAACGATGCACCTTCAATTTGGTGCACCTGAGGACATGCCAATCTTTTGAGAGGCAATTCAATCTGGTTAGTAAGAAAGATTACAACTTTGAGTGCAGCTTGGACGTCCTTGCTCAGTGTTCGAGATGAAATTCTGCAAAAGCTGGACTCTAATGCAAACGTTCCCGTTATCATGACAAATAGAGATAAATTTGATTGTAAAGTAATCTATGAAGCACTTAGGAGTCATGGCCCCCCTCAAGCATGAAATCTCCACATTTGGGGAAAAATGATCACTCCTAGAATTTCCTTCATGAACTGGATGATTATCAACAAGGGAGTGCAAACCAAAGACAAGCTTAAGTCTTTGGGTATCATTCAAGAAGACATTTGTGTGCTCTGCGGACTCCATACAGAAACTTGGGAGCATTTGTGGTTTGATTGTGTTTTCTCCAGGAAAGTCATGGAGAAGGTTTTACAGTGGGCTAAACTAGGAAGGAGGTATCATACCAATCTTGATTGGATTAGCTCTATGCAAAGATAAAAAGGTAAGGGCAAATTCTCCTTTTGCCTACGGACTACATGTATGACAACCTTGGTTTACCACATTTGGAGTGCCCGAAATCATAGAATTTTCAAGAACTCGAACATAGGGCCTAGTGAGTGTTCTAGCACTATTATTGATCATGTAAGAAATTGTATTCGAGCACGATGGCTCAAGAATAGTCGTGAGTACAGAAAGTGGATTGTGAAACTTGGGATTGGGAGATCCTTGTAATACCTAGGGCCACCTAGGACTTTTGTAAGTTTTCTTACACTTGAATGAAAATTACCCCCTTCATTCAAAAAAAAAAACATTCACTAGAATTGAATCAACTTTGTTAGAGCTCTTTGGTTGTTCATCTGTGCTAAACTCAAGAGGGTTGTTTTCCATTTCTCTTAAACAGAAGCAAATTGATTTGTGGATTTGTTCTTGAGTTCATGGAGCCATTCAGGATATCAATAGATCTTGAAACATTGATCCACGGTATGATCATCTCGTTGATTGCAGTGACTATAAAGTAGACCTGTACAAGTCCGGGCTAGCCCGACCGGCCCGGGCCACCCGCCCGGTTAAAAAATCGGTCCCAAACATCAATATTGGCCCGGTCGGGCCGGGCCGAAACATTAACTGGCCGGGCTTGGACAGCCCTCTAGGCCCGACCGGGCCTAGAAGCCCGGCCCGGTACCCGTTACTGTTTATATAATTAATATTTATTTATAATTTTATATATATTATATAATATTTATTTATAATTATATATATTTATTTATAATTATATATAAATAATTATAAATAAATATTAATTATATAAACAATAACAAGTATCGGGCCAGGAAAAAGAAGCCGCAAGCGCGGTGACAAGGGGCAGCGGGCGCGGTTGATCGGACGGGCCAGCCCGCCAGGTAACCCGGCCCGGTTGACCGGGCGGGCCTGGACAAAAAACTCAACCCGGTTAGACCGGGCGGGCTTAGCCCGGCCCGGTCAACCGGGTAGAAAAACGCAAAAAACCCGGCCCGAGCCCGGACTTGTATAGGTCTACTACAAAGCTTTTCCATCTTAACTTTCTTGGCATAAGCTGTACAAATAAAAAAAAATGATTTTTTTAGCAAGATGTATAAAATATGTTTGGGAGGGTACAGTTCAAATTATAATTTGAAATAGATTTGATAACAAAAAGTAGGATCAATATGTATCACGATGAATATAATGTTTTTAGTATTAATTTGTTAGTAGAAAGTTAGGTCATTTGAAGAACTAATTGAAAGATGCACGCACGTAGTTAAAATAATATACGTATCATATTAGTAATCTAAAATATAAATAAATATAATTAGTTGTCTAAAAATGATGGATTTCTCTAGTTAAGGATATGTAAATACTATAATTGTGGTGAATTTATGATGAGAGAAGATTTTGGTGAAGACTAAAAAAAGCTATATAAATAATAAATTATATATATATAAGTTATAAAATGACACATAAGTAGTGTGGGTTCATAAAAGTTTAGGGGCTTTAAAATTAACCTTCCACCGTACCTTACAGGGTTGGTGACTTGCTAAGTTGCTATATACGAATAATGTAACTATGAATATAATGATTTTTTTAAGTTTAGATGTATGTATATATTAGAAGAGAAAGTAATGGTTTTTACAGACAAAAAATATGAAAAAGTAACTATGCTATATTATATATTGTTTAAAAAATAATTTCTTTATGGTTGGAAAAAATGGGGTTGAGATGTGAATCTTGTAATGGTATTTGATTATGTCCACTTTAGTAATTTGTAAGACTAAAACGTATAAATTTAGTCGACAAAAACCTGATTCATGAAAAGCAGTTGATCTCGTTTCACAAGTGAATAATAAGATAAAACAACGTATAATCTTTACAAAAAACTTAACACGTAAATTCTAACAAAATTTAATAATTCAAGTGTATAAGATGACACTTCACAATTTTTAAAAAGGTTATATGCTATTGTAAATATTGGGCTTTTTTTGCGTTGTTCGGGCTATAGATTATACTTTCCATGAATATAAACTTAAGAACTATATAATAGTGCATTATAATTATAATTAAGATAAGTGGTATATTCCAAAAAGTAAAATAAAATGATAAGTGGCAATAGAATTGTTTCTAGTTGTCGTAGTTTAGTGGTTGACACATAAAATAGAGAAATTCGACATTAGTAGAGAAATAAGATCCTCGTATCGTCGAGACATCAATTAAGTCCAACTATATATAGTACTAGAAGGACAGATCCATTCATGTATTTTGCAATGATTTTCATCTATAATTTCGTGTGTTTATATCTTTGTGTTGATTATATGTTTTTATTTTTTTTATATTTATGTTATCATATATGTTCTTAAGATTCTTATAGTGGTACACATCCATTTTTACTTCCAAATCTGATAAGAAAGGATGGGGTGGTCGGACATAGATGCAGAAAGGATTATGTAGTGCACTCACTAATGTATAATTTAGACGCCTTACTCAGGCTGCCATGCTTCTCGATGACGATTTGTTTTAAGACGCTATGTTTTTCGATCACACTTTATTTAACCTGCAATATTCAGTTGTGATTTTGATTAAAAAAAAGTTGACTATCATTTGATTCATTTTATACGCAATAAGAATTATATACTTAAAATTATGTTATTGGTTATTCATGAAATTTCTTATATGGTCATGTCTCAATATGCTATAGCATATTGAATTTTCATGATAAGTCCTTGTTTAGTCTTGACAAATTAAAATAATCATTCAAACACTATATTATGTTGATTCGTAACTTAAAGTCATATAACTTATGAAAATATGTGGCCAGTGTTGGAAGATTATTTTCTTCTATACGTTGTAATAATATAAGATTCTTTAATTATTTATAATCTATATAGAATAATAAAGTTGTCAAATATAATTTCATGTATGAATTTTAAATTTTTGCCACGGGGATTCATACACCTTTAGAAAACTTTGTAAACAAAAAGAATTTTAGTTGATTAAGCTTTCAAGATATCTCATAACTCTTTACGAATAATGTTATAACTTTCAAAAAATTGTAAAAGGGAACATGAATACAATTATATGTTATTTACCTCTAAAGTTAACTACCAAAATCAACCGTATCAAAACTCATGATGTCCTATATGAACCAATTATCCCCATCTTCTTGGATGAATTGGACATTTTTTAAACTCAATTCTAAAGTATAGCTCCATCATATTTATAAGGGGTTTTGCAGGAAACCACCCGTTATATGTCACGATTTGCACGAAACCACCCGTTATATCGATATTTATTTTAAATCACCCAATTATCTATCTCCGTTAACGCAAAACCACCCAGAGCCATCTGTCGTCCATTTTGTCGTTAAATGTGTAAAATGTCCCTTTTTCCCTCGTTTTTTTTAAATCGTTTATTCCTTACATCCAAAATTTGGCTAAGCTATGTAAATAAGTTAAATTTTATTTATATAAACTAATGGGAATTTTAGATATTAATTTTAAATATATTTTTTTAGATTTTAGGGGTAAGTTTTGCACTTTTGGAAAACACAAGGATGTTTTTGTAATTAGGACCAAAAGAGATCTAAATCATGTTCAGGCCAAGAACACGAAGAACACGTTTGGAGGACTAATTTCAATCCCAGCCGACAGCACCACCACCACGACGTGGTTGCGCCAGTAGGCGATCCTCCCCATCTTGAGCCTCGTCCACCACGACTGCGAAGGCGGCGCCGCCAGATCCCTCTCCTGGACCACCTCGAACCCCACCTTCCTCGTCATCTCCGCAATGTCGGAGTAGCTCCTGAACCCCGGAAGCGCGTCGCCCCTCTCGATCCCCTGAATCACCTCGACGTGCTCGGCGTCCTCCCCCTTGTACTTGTTCGTCGTCACCCACTCGTATGAAACGTACAGCGTGCCGGGCTTCAAAACCCTAAGGTACCCAATTTCGCCAAACACCTCTCTCGGTCTCGCTCAAACCCATCCCTCTGAAAATCGACAAATCCGACCACCTTATGCCACAGTTCGCCGTCGATGGAGGTGCCATCTGACTCGCCTCAACGCCCCACATCCAGCCGCACCGGCCCCGCACTCGTAGACGCACCGCCGAGCCACCATCAAGTCATCTCCTGCGCATGTCCTGTAGTTGGCCGGAGGTAGGGGATGAGGGTAGTTTTGTAATTAAAAAAAAAAAGCAAGGGCAAAAGGGACATTTTACACATTTAACGGCAAAGTGGACGGCAGATGGCTCTGGGTGGTTTTGCGTTAACGGAGATAGATAATTGGGTGGTTTAAAATAAATATCGATATAACGGATGATTTCCTGCAAATAGTGACATATAACGGGTGGTTTCCTGCAAAAACCCCTATTTATAACTATTTTCTCCAGGATTTGTAAATATATTCACCCTATGTACTATAAAAAAATTATAATTTTTACTTATGTATTTTTGTATACAAGTACATATGATGAAAAAAAAATCAAATACATTTGAAAAAGAAATCATTTAAATAGGACGTTATATTATCCAACTCCATGCCAGACTATTGTATAATGAAGGGAGATATTTGCTTCATACAATAAATCAAATATTTTAGAAAAAGGAAAATGACATTTTTACGTACCTAAGCAATTTTCCGTGAGCTCCCCGCTTGCCCACACTAAAATTTGCAAACTACTCTATTTATATTGTCGATTTCAAAGAGTGATGCAATAGGGTATCTTGAAGGATTTTCCACAATAAAAAAGATAACTAACATTTAATTTCATTTACTTAAAATTCAATATTTTGATATAATAATGGTAAAATCCCATTGATTTTAAATATTCAAGGCCTAATGCGTACATTTTTCTCATATGTATTCTTATTTAATTTTGTGAAAATTTAATGCATTTATAGGGATATTAATGTTGTTAATAAATGATTAGACCATTCCGAAATTGATATTGTTCAAAGTCTAATAAGCTATAAAAAAAACACGATTTCTATTTCACGCACCGGCAAAAATTGCTATTTCACGCACCGGTTCGTCCGTGACGTACCAAATGAAGTCGTCCGTGACGAACGAAAGCACTCCGCCCATGACGAACGAAAGCACTCCGTCCGTGACGCACCAACCCAATCCGTGCGTCACGGATGAACATTCTGATCCGCGACACGATTTTGGAATCGCCATAACTTTTGATTCTCTGGTCCAAATGGGCTGAAATTTGGAGGAGTTATAGTTGACATCTTGATCTTTAATCTGACGTTGGAATCACTCAATTCGGAGTTACGTAGAAAAAGTTATACTTCTCCAAAGACAGGACAAAGAAATAGAGATCTTTTAAGCGTCAAAGCGAGTAGAGATACTTCTCCGTTCGTTTCTCAGCTGATGGCGTTCGAACCTTTTTCTACAAGAAAGAGACGAGGTCGTAAGGTGACTTAAATGCTATTGTACTCGCACATTGTAATGCTATTGTGATCCATTATTGCAATGCTATTGTAATCCGACTTAAATGCTATTGTACTCGCCTTGGTGCTTAAGAGATCTCTATTTCTTTGTCCCGTCTTTGGATAAGTATAACGTTTTCTACGTAACTCCGAATTGAGTGATTTCAACGTTAGATTAAAGATCAAGATGTCAACTATAACTCCTCCAAATTTCAGCGCGTTTGGACTAGGGAATCAAAAGTACGTTATGGCGATTCCAAAATCGTGTTGCAGATCAGCATGTTCATCCGTGACGGACGAAACATGTTCATCCGTGACAGACGAAACATGTTCATCCGTCACAGATGAAAATGCTTCGTCCGTCACGGATGAACATGTTTCGTCCGTCACAAATGAACCAAGGCGTTAAATTAAGTTTCTTTTATTGATGTTAACATCAATAAAGTAACTGTTTATAAACATATTCTGATTATGTTCAGTTTTTAAATTATATGACTTGATAGAGTTTGCATTGTAATTCAAAACAAAGACCTAGATAAACCGGTTTTTGAAAAGAAAAACATTTATTAGAGTCTGTTAATAGTACATAACTACTATATGTCCATGTGTCATGTACATGTTTGAATAAATATATACTATATATTTAACGGTATATCAATTGATAATATAAGATGCTATTGACTAACAAAAAATATTATAATAATTAAATTGTTTTAGCATGCTAAAAAATTAGAGAAGGGTTATGTAATTCAAGTAAATCATATGTTATTAAAGTAAGAATCAGACAATTAAACATAAGTTTCTTTTATAAATATGCATGAGAATGATTTATTCCATAAAGGTAACAAAACTTTAAGTAATATATTCATGAAACAATATAAAATATATTTTATGTATATATATTGCAAAAAAAACTATGTGACACACCGACATTAAATCATATGTTATTAAAGTAAGAATCTAAAAGTATAGTACAATTAATATACACACCGACATTAAAATGAACTATATTTGGCCAAATTAGAGTCTTGATAATGCTTATAATTTCAATAAGATTGGCCATACATAAAAATAATAGAAAGCTTCTTTCATCTCGATTGTCAAATATTTCTCATTTGTTTTGAAGCAATCGTATATATCTCTTTTTTCTAATGGTTTGAGATATCTCTACTCGCCTTGGCGCTTAAGAGATCTCTATTTATTTATCCCGTCTTTGGAGAAGTATAACTTTTTCTACGTAACTCCGAATTGAGTGATTCCAACGTCATATTAAAGATCAAGATGTCAACTATAACTCCTCCAAATTTCAGCGCGTTTGGACCAGAGAATCAAAAGTTATAACGATTCCAAAATCGTGTCGCAGATCAGAATGTTCATCCGTGACGCACAGACGGGGTTGGTGCGTCACGGACGGGGTGCTTTCGTTCGTCACGGGCGGAGTTCTTTCGTTCGTCACGGGCAACTTCATTTGGCACGTCACAGACGAACCGGTGCGTGAAATAACAATTTTGCCGGTGCGTGAAATAGCAATGACCTAAAAAAAATGTGCATAGTCCACATAGTGGAAAAGTCATAAACTAATAATAAATTCTTAAAGCAATTTTAGCAAGATTCAAATCATGCTCGTAATGTGCAATTCATCTTTGAATTTACAAAACCAAATTTATGACATAGACATAAAGATAGTCAAAAATGTAGATGATAATAGTAATATAAATGTGATTAAAATTGAAGATTAAAAAAAGTTTTGTTGGCCAAAATGATCTCCATAAGATTTGAACCTCGACCTTAATTTTATCACATAAACAACCATTTTAACCATTAAGTTAAGAATATAATAGTGAGATTAAATGAAATATAGCCAAACAAATAAGACTAATATTGTGAACTAAACATGTGCAATAAATGTTTTTTGATCTTCTATACACAATTTTTTTATATATAGATAGATAGATTATTATAACTTAAAATAATTTTAAGAAATTAATATGTATAAATGACCAATTAAAAAATATTGGACATGATGTTTACCATGAAATTTGAATCTCAAACATTTCACTATATATCAATCACTTCAACCATTGAGCTAAAAGAGTAATGTTTTTATCAAGTGCGTGTAGATAAGAAAAATAATTTTATTTTCATAAATTTAATATAAGTAATAAATATTCTTTGTACTCAATTTTTTATTGTTATATTAACGTAAATAGGCCGAGATTAGTAGGACTGTAGGAGTTGTGTTCGACAATGGACAGAGAGAGGTTTGGGCCTCGGTTCAGACTCGCGTGAGGTGCTCTTTTTCATCATTCAATCTATACAGTTACCACTTCCCAAGGACACAAGCCCTGCAAGTGCAAAATCATATTCCAGACACTTGTAAAATTAATAAAGCTATATTATCTTGTTCAAAGGATACATAATTAACATATGAATGAAATTAAAACCTTAGTTCAGAAAAGAAATTTTTTATTAAAGAAATATTTTATAAAATTTAAACAAAATTTAATTAAAAAAAATCAAATTCAAATTATTATCTATACACTAGTATATGTAAGCATAATCGATAAGGTGCAATTAATTGAGACCCGGTATAAAAATATACTTTCTATGAGTATAAACTTAAGTGTATATTGTAACCATAATTAAGGTAAGTAGTATATATTACAAAATGTAAAGTAATTGTCTTATGTAAATATAAAAAAATATGAAGGATAAAATGATAAATGATAAAAAAACTGCTTATGTGTCAAAGCTAACTGGCCGACACGTAGGAATGAAAACTTTAGCTTTATTATTAGTATATCGATTTTTTTAGTGTGTGTCAATGAGCACATGCTAACAAGTTAAAATATGAAATTATATTCAAAATATTTCCTAAAAGATAATGGATAAACCCTTAGTAAAAAATAAATTAAACTAATGACTAAAAAAGTTATTACTAAAAATGGAATTGTATTGCTATAAAAGAAGTTATTATAGTGTGCTCATGGGCACACAATAGAAAAAACCTTAGTATATAGAAGATATAGATGTGCATGTATGTTGAAAATATACATTTTAGAAAAAGTGTGTTTAGTATGCTATATCGCATGTGTTAATACGTTAAAGTTCATATTAGGCTAAAAAAGTTTGAGAAAAAAATTCAAAAATAAAGTTTAAAATATTGACGATTTTGACGGTACTCCACGCCTTTTTTTTTTTTAAGAAGGTAAATCATATATAAAGATCAGAGAAGGAGATACAACCTGTTAATGCAGCATAATTACAAAAGTACTGCATTCCGCAGTGGTTAGAGTTATAAGGAAAAACACCCAAATAGAGAATCAGACCAAAATGAGCTAATCGAGCAAGCTCGAAAGTGCAAGATCACAAGATTACATGATATGAAGATGCCTAAGCCAAAGCATTGCTGTCATACTTCTTCCATTTGACGAGTATTTCCCTAGTTACTGTGTCAGTAATTCTGTTAAAAAAGAATTCACAGTACTCCACGCCTTTTAATAGTATATCTTTATTTCCAAGATCTTAAAATTACCATTGTTACCCACAAATCACAATTTACCCTAACCCCATGTTCATATCATCCAAACTAGCATATATGTATATTTTGTGACTGGGTTAAGGGATATTCCATAAGGAATATGCTTCTCAAATTCTATGGTGCAAATGATTAGTCCTCTTCCTCCCTCACCAAGTCAAACTTCCAAACTTACTTATATAGCTTCTTAAAGTCTGAATTAATATAACATTCATTCAGAAGAAGAAGACCGAGTTGATTAGAAACAAAATTAATACTTGAAGCAAAATTCATGATCAAGTGTATATATTTTTTCAATACTTTTTTGGTAGAAATATATATTTTCAATACTATAATAAACAATTGTCATTAAAAAGATACAAATATAAACAATAATATAATGTGGCCTAGCTATAAGCTGCATGTATGCGTGTATGCCATCATCATATGAATCATTTGAGTACTTCATTCATATATCCTTAAGTAACGTTGCATGCCAAACTAAATTAATGATGCATCAGTGTGTCACACACAACTCCTGAACGCCAAAACCAATCCGAAAATGTCTACTCAACAGAGTAGGTAGATGAATATATAACGCTACGTACAAATATACAATTGGTCAATTGCAGACAAGAAACCATCGTATCATATTATACGATGCTTAATATCAAACAAGCTAATTAAGATAGAATCAGCTGATTAATTAATTGATTTATCGCAATTAAAGTACGTACTCAATTATTACAATCCTGAAGGAAGCGCGTGACTCCCACGGCACCTCCTCCCCCTAGAGCAACCACCACCAGCAGCAGGGTGGTCCCACAACCTAACCACACTCCCATCTAACACCCTCCTATCCTGGTAGCTATACCACCCCATTTCATCCATTCTCCCCGCCGCCGACTCGCTCCTCCACTCCTCCACCACCACCGTATCACCGCCCTCCCAGCCACCACCGTCATTCTCCCCTTCCTCCAGCTGCATGGAGTAGTAATATGCCTTGTACTTGTTCCCCTTGGTCACTCTCTCGTAGGCCAATTCATCCGCCCGCCGCGTCCACGTCGAAGCGGATCGGTCCGGTTCAGCGGCGGTGCGCTCTTCTACCGGGTTCTCCTGAACCGGATGATTAGGCTGCTGGCCGCCCTTCCCGGCAGGAGCCGGATCCGGGCTCGGGCCCAAGTCGGGCTTGAGCGATCGGATCCGCCAGAATCCGAGGGCGGCGGTCATGACGGCCAGCCATGTCCAGATGTTGTTGAGTAGGAGGCCGAGGTTGAGCCCGGAGGCGCAGTTCAACACCAGCGCCTCCATTATGGGCACCGATTCGAGGCCCGGTCCGCTCATTTTTTCTATTGATGAAATTATATGTTAATTATTTAACCCTGCAGTTGAAATTGAAATTGAGAGATCAGAGATTGAGAATGAATTAAGATGGGTTGTGAAAGAAGGAGAGGAGAGAATTTAAGAGAGGGTGGAGAAGATGCTGGGAATCAAGATGGAAGATGCCAAGGGTCCCTTTCACTAAATGCCAACCTCCCCCACAAACCAAATTATCATATGTATGTATTTGCTTCAGCTTGTGTTGTGTGCTCTGAATTTCATCCAAGGGTCCCACACCATGTTTTTCTTGTTATTTTTAAGAGAATATTTACACAAAATATCCCATACATATAAACCAATAGCAATCTATCTATATCAATATATATTTAAAAGTTACCTTCATTGGGGCAATGAATGCTAACTTTTAAATGACAAACACTAAAACAAAACAATCAAACAACCGTTCAAACACAATATGTATTTAAAAGTTGACGACATCAGAATAAAACAAATGGGCCATTGAATTCTTGGAATTGGGTTGTTGAAGTCCTAAGAATAAAACAAAACACTAAAACAGCTGTTGAAACAGCCCGTTCAATCACAATAAAACAAATGTTAAAATGGGCCTCAAACTAAACACAAAAAAACACCTTGAATGAGTCTCTACTGAATTGGGCCTAAAGACTAAACCCGATTTATCCACTGTAATTGAATTCCTGGAATTCAATACCAGCAAATAACTCCAGACAGCCGTTTCTCAACCCAAAAAAACTCCAGGCAGCCAGTTTCTCAACCCATCAACGGCTGCCCTTTGAGCTTCTCCTACTTCAAGAGGCCCTAAGACAACTCCAAATTGATTTTCTGGAATTATGAGGTTGCCTCTTCACCTGCACGAATAAGAAACATCTCAAAAATATGCCCTTTAAATAGCCTTCACCCACTGCAACTACAAGTTTTACCTCTCCTCTTATACACACTATGGCTTCAAAAGACTTACAAAGCATGCATTCTTCGGGTCTCCCTTCAGCTGCGCCCATGAAAGGGAAAGGTGGCAGCATCATTATCGGTCCCACAACCCCTCCCAACAAGAACGCCTCTGCTGCAGCGGTGGTCGATTCAGACAACGCGTACGTTTCTCTTGCCAAATTGACCTTTGGAACCGCATGTACAGTAAGAGTGATGGTATGTCGTAAGTGGTAGTCGACTGATTTGAAGGGCAACCCTATAAGCACCGATTATATAATATCAGATGAGCAGGTATTGTATACTAAATTATGCATTGCCTTTTTGCTACTGTAGAGTTCTAAGTATAGCATGATTGAAAATCTAAACAATTGGTATTTCTAAGTATAACATGCACTGCCTTTTTAAATTATTAGTGTAAAGCTATAGGGATGTCAGAAGATGCTCAACCGTCAATAGAGATATTACGAAATAAGCAGTGAATAGAACGCAATATTGACCTTGATGGCAGGAAGAATGGATCATACTATCAACATGGAAATTATGTAATACTACTAGCATGATTAACAAGAAGAATAAAAATAGTGAATATCAAAAGCAAATAACCGTCGGACCTGAACTTCATCTTAACATTCTTTGACATGTTTGATAATCAGCAGGAATATATTTCTAAATATGCTTCTTTGATATGTTCAGCAAATTATAATAAATAGTTACTTGTATACTATAAACTTAGCTTTTTCAAACAATTTATTGACACTTACAATTACCTAGTGTATTAATTTTCTTTTACAAATGCTCCTTTGCGTTTGGTTGCTGAAAGGTTGCAAATTATTGTTTTCAACATCAACCTCTTCACCTTCATTTGTGCTTAAGCTATAATGAGTCGTCGGCATTCTCTTGCCTAAGCATTTGAATGACTAGACTTCAATTCCATACTAAAAAATAATAAGCAAAATCTGTAACCGTAAGAACCATTGATGGGAAATCCTTTCTAAAACCTATTTAATTTAATTACACTAAAAATGAAATTGTAAAAGTTACAATCCAAGTCCTTAGCCTCTCGGATACCTTGCTTAAATCATAGGAGTCATTACAACACTAGGCTATTAACAACAGAAATGAATTATGTAGAATAGACCATTCTACTCCTCGGCCTTTCGTTACCTTCAATCCCTTTTAAATAGCCCAACATGTAAACCCATAACCAGCCACATCGAAAATGGCACAGATTGAAGAAGTGAAGAATCCCATCCTACATATGATCCAATTAGAAAGTAGCATAATTGATAAAAAATAAAGGTCGAAAGTGAAGAATCTGGACTCCACCCCTAACCAAGTTATATTTCTACAGGTCCTACCATTCCAACATAGTAGAATTATGCCAACTTCTACCTGACCTCTATTCTTTATGCAGCACATTATCAGTGGTGAGATAGTCCAGTGAGGAAGCTGACAATCAGCACAACCAGGAGCATCCTCTGCACCATGATTAACTGAAGAGAAGAACATGTGAGAAAAAACATTATATGTAGTAGCTATGCCAAAATCTAAATATTTCTACAGGTCCTACCATTCCAACATAGTAGAATTATGTCAATTTCTACCTGACCTCTATTCTTTATGCAGCACATTATCAGTGGTGAGATAGTCCAGTGAGGAAGCTGACAATCAGCACAACCAGGAGCATCCTCTGCACCATGATTAACTGAAGAGAAGAACATGTGAGAAAAAACATTATATGTAGTAGCTATGCCAAAATCTAAAGCATCACTTATTAGTGCTCATGTGTAGATTTGAAGAAGTTACTACAAGCTCTGAAGGCTTCTTCGTTTCTCTGCAGGTGCAGCAACATTGAATTTGACAAAGGCAAGGGCGAAATGCAAGCACCAATACCTGTAACACCCCCAAAACTTAACCCTTTTGGAAAGATATTACCGCCAGTGACCCCAGTGTTCCTTACCGAGATCACCCAAGGCTTTACCGTTTAAATACAATTTATGAAATACAAATGATACATAATGATCAAAGCATTCAATCCCAAAACATAACATTGTCAAGGAAACAAGAGTTACGGGATTACAACCCAATCCCGAATAGGCTAACACAGAGTTTAAACCAAAAACAGCGGAAGTCTTAGAAAGTACATTACAACCAAAGTCATTGTCCAAAAGATCTCAACCTGATTAAAGGAATAACTAAAACGTTCAAAAACCACCGTCGACTCCATAGTCCTTCTATTCTTCTAAGCTACTTTCGATCTGATGTGCCGAATCGAACGGATGACACCAGCCCACATGCAGAGAACAAAGTTCGTGGGTTAGTCTACTTGAATAGACTAGCAAGGGTAAAAAGCAGAATGGTTAGAAGCAGTCGTATTAGGTTAGACTCATCGCTTCTCGAATAATAATCGATGACGATAGTCAACCATCATACTCCTACTGGAATAGACAAGAGGTATGCACAAGAGAAGATTCTGGAAGACTTAATCTTCACAGAAATCGACTCGAAAAGAGACTCCAAGAGATTGAGTCTTTAAGGAAGTATGACAAATCTGGAATGTTTACAGCATCATACAACAATGATTTAAAAGTTGACTGAGATTCTTCGGTTCACGACCAACCTCATCGCATATAGCGAATCCGGATTGGAAAGAGAACGTACTATGATTAAAGTCGAGACGAGTTTTCCTAGCTGCACTATAACTTAGCTGCACTACTCGCCGAAGGTTTATTAATTATGTGCGTCAGAGTAGCACTTATCTGATTTATATTACAAACCACACATCACATTATTAGACTTTTACATGTGTACCCCACCAATGGGACGACACATCTTAGTATACGTTTCGTCGAGAGTGACGTACACCGGAAGGTTTGTGACACCAGCTAAGTGTCCTGTCTCTACACACTTGTGAAAGAGACCGATCATGATCTTAGAATAGTACCAGATGGAGACGAGCCACCCCGATACCAGATTATAAAGAAACGACTGGACAGAGTCCGAGTAACGTTCCTATCTAACAGTGCTAACTAAACAGTTACAGCACAATACCAGTTACAGGATAAATCCACATAAAGGCCCGAAAGGTGATCACAGATAATAGCGTTGTTCTAACAGATATACAACCTATTATATGATTTTCAAAATAGTTTATCAAAACCGTTTCCAGACAAACAGAGTATTCATTCCAAATTAATTACTCAGATAAACTACTGATAATTAATGTAAATATGGAACGAATGAGCAAGAGCGAACCGCCACTTGCCTTAATCCGCAGAATAGAAACAAGCCTTACGACAACGACGGGATTCCGGGCTTGACACGGGTATAGCTCCGCTAGCACAAACACCTTTGAGTCAACCCATAAAAGGAACCCTAAGTTAGATCCGACATAACCACAGTATGAATCTAAAAACGACGAAAGAGAACGAAGGAAAGACGCCACGACCACAACCAACCAAGCCAAAGCCACGAAGGCATTCTGGGCACTGGCGACGGTCGTTGTTCTTGGCGGTGGTCGCCGTTCTTGGCGGCGGTCACCGCAGTTCATCACGACGGTCGCCGTGAAGAACGCGGCGGTCGCCGTGAAGAACTCAGACGACAGAAGCGGCGAGAAAACTCACCCAAATGATGCGCGTTTCGACCCCTTTATGCCTTGCATGGGTTCTGACCTCCAAAGGCAACCAAAAGGCTTCTAAAGGGCTTCTGGAAACACCACCAAACGACACCGACGAGAGCTTCCGAACTCCGGCGAAACACAACTCCGACGACACGAAAATTTGGCAGAGGTTCGGTGTTTGGGATGGCTCAAATCCCTTCCCCAACACCTCCTTTTATAGCCAAAGCATCTGGAGCACGAAGATGGGCCTACGAACTAGTTCGGAACTTGCCAGAACCATGCCGGCGACCATCGGTTAAAGACCCCTGGGTAATCACGGCGGGCGCCGCGACTTTGCCTACGGCGGGCATACGGCGGGCACCGTAATTACGGCGGTCGCCGTTCCTAGCTCTGGCGAGCCCAGCGTAGGAGACGACGGCCTGACACATCGGGCCCAGCGACGGCGGGCGTCGTGACTGTACGGCGGTCGCCGTTTTGCCTTTTCCCGCCCATTCAGCTTTTGGAGGAGCAAGACATTAACCCGGGATAAAAATTATCGTACGCGAACGCGTATAAACATTCGAAGCACGTTGTCTGTATTTTATTTCACTGAGAAAAATATTACAGATATAGAGCACATTACAGAATGTCTCAAGCTACCTGAATTAAATCCGACGTACTAAACGGGTACTCGGGAAAATTCCAAAATTCCCAAAATAACCTTACAAAAATACGGGGTATCACATCTCCTCCCCCTTAAAAGAAGTTTCGACCCCGAAACTTAGGTCGAAAATAACTTGGGAAAACGCCTGAGCATATCTGACTCGGTTTCCCACGTCTCCCAAGTAACTTCTTCGGTCCCTGACTTGGACCACAGCACTCGTACCAACGGCATGATCTTGTTGCACAAACGCTTCTCCCGACGCTCCAAAATGCGCACGGGCAACTCTTCATAAGTACCATTAGCTTGAATCTCGATGTCCTCATAACTAAGCACATGAGACTCATCTGGCACATACTTTTTGAGCAAAGATACGTGGAACACGTTATGCACCGGGTGAGCCGATGGCGGCAACGCCAAGCGGTACGCTAGAGATCCTACTCTATCCAGAATCTCGAATGGTCCCACGTAGCGAGGGTTAAGCTTCCCACGCTTACCAAATCTGAAAACTCCTTTGGATGGCGATACCTTGACAAAAACCTTGTCACCGACCTCGAACTCGACAGTCATGCGCTTCCGATCTACGTAGGACTTCTGTCGACTCTGAGCGGTCAACATCCTTTGTCTGATCAAAGCAATGTCTGAGGCCGTCCTTTCGACCAACTCTGGTCCAAGCAGAATTTTGTCGGCATAATCATCCCAACAAATCGGAGATCTGCATCTGCGATCATACAAAGCTTCAAACGGAGCCATCTTGATTGTAGCATGCCAGCTATTGTTGTACGTGAACTCAATCAGACTCAAGCTATCCTCCCAGCTAGTCGGACGATCGAGTACACAAGCTCTAAGCATATCCTCCAGGGTTTGGATGGTCCTTTCAGACTGGCCATCTGTCTGAGGATGAAACGCGGTGCTGAACCTCAACTCGGTTCCCATAGCCTTATGAAGTTCCTGCCAGAACCTTGACATGAAACGGCCATCTCGATCCGATACAATGGTCTTAGGAATGCCATGTAAGCGGACAATCTCCTTCTGGTAGACTTCTGCTAACTTCTGGGTTTCCCATGTGGTCTTGATGGCTATGAAATGAGCACTCTTCGTAAGCATATCCACAATTACCCAGATAGCATCCCTCTGACTTCGAGTTTTGGGTAGCCCAGTGACGAAGTCCATGGCGATGTCCTCCCATTTCCATTCTGGCACTGGGAGAAGTAGCAACTCACCACCTGGCCTACGGTATTCGATCTTGACCTTCTGGCAAGTTAAGCACCTTACCACAAAGTCTGCTACATCCCACTTCATGTTTGGCCACCAAAACTTCTTCCTGAGATCCTTGTACATCTTGCTAGAGCCAGGATGCACAGAATAAACAGATGAATGAGCTTCTCTCATCACCAACTGACGAAGACCTTCTGTGTCAGGCACACAGATCCGATCCTGAAACCAAAGTGATCCATCATCCTGAACCACAAAACTGGGAGCTTTCCCATCCATCACCTCACTGCTTAACTTCACCAAGATGATGTCATCGACTTGCTTTTCTTTGATCTGATCCAGCAGTGTAGCCTGAATTTCCATCATACTCAGGTACCCTCTACGCTGGTCATACAAGACTTCAATGTCGCATGACTCTTGGTTTAGCTTGGTATGAGCAGTAAGTAGAGCAACTACAGTCTCGTGCGTTGTCTTCCGGCTTAGTGCATCAGCTACTACATTAGCCTTGCCCGGATGATACAACAACTCCATGTCGTAGTCTTTGAACAACTCTAGCCAGCGGCGTTGTCTCATATTTAGCTCCTTTTGAGTAAATATATACTTGAGACTTTTGTGGTCAGTGAAGACTTGGCATCTTATACCGTAGAGGTAATGCCTCCAAATCTTTAGCGCAAAGACAACCGCTGCTAACTCAAGATCATGGGTCGGATAGTTTTCTTCGTAAGTCTTGAGTTGTCTAGATGCGTAAGCAATAACTCTGCCTCTCTGCATCAGTACACAACCCAAACCATACTTTGAAGCATCACTATAGACCACATAATCGTCATTCCCTTCTGGGAGTGCTAACACGGGTGTCGAGGTCAGCCGTTGCTTCAACTCCTGGAAACTGGCCTCGCACTTGTCATTCCAGACAAACTTCTTGTGAACCTTGCGGAGTAGGTTGGTCATAGGTAGAGCGATTTTTGAAAATCCTTCTACGAACCTTCTATAATACCCGGCAAGTCCAAGAAAACTGCGCACCTCCTTCACGTTCTGGGGCTGTGTCCAATTAGCCACCGCTTCAATCTTTTGGGGATCAACCATAATCCCATTTTTATTGATTACGTGGCCTAAGAAAGCCACTTCCTTTATCCAGAATTCACATTTAGACAATTTAGCAAAAAGCTGATGTTGTCTAAGGATTGACAAGGCAATCCGCAGATGTTCCTCGTGGACTTCTTCATTCGGAGAATAGATCAGAATGTCGTCGATGAAGACCACCACGAACTTATCCAAGTACTGGTGAAAACATCGGTTCATCAAATCCATAAAGACAGCTGGAGCATTTGTAAGCCCAAAAGGCATCACTACGAACTCGTAATGAACATATCTGGTCCTAAACGCAGTTCTGGAAATGTCCTACTCACGAATTCTGAGCTGGTGATATCCAGATCTCAAGTCGATCTTGGAGAAAACCTTTGCTCCCTACAACTGGTCCAACAAGTCATCAATCCTAGGCAAAGGATACTTGTTCTTGATCGTCACCTTGTTCAACTCTCGGTAGTCGATACAAAGTCGGAACGATCCGTCCTTCTTTTTGACGAACAATACCGGAGCACCCCACGGCGATGCACTTGGCCTGACATAACCTTTGTCAAGAAGATCTTCAAGTTGATTCTTCAATTCTTGCATCTCAGTTGGAGCCATCCGATACGGTGATTTGGAAATCGGCGTCGTACCAGGCTCAAGATCAATTGAAAACTCTACGTCACGGTTCGGGGGTAATCCAGGAATTTCTTCCAGAAAGACATCCAAAAACTCCCTAACTACAAGAATATCAAGAACATCAGGTCCATCCTTCGCAGGCGAATCCAAGTAGCAAAGGTACCCGACACATCATTGTCGTAGTAGCTTAAACGCAGCCATCGCATTAATCAGCTTGCCGTTATCAGCGTCATTTCGACCTTTGAACTTGCATACGAACTGGCCCCCAGATGACACCGTCACCGTTCTTGAACTGAAGTCAATCACCGCCTTGTGACGCGTCAGCCAATCCATACCGAGGATAATGTCGTATGGTGCCATGGCTAAACAGATTAAATCTGCCTCGAATTCCTTACCCTGAATGGTAATCGGAAAGTCGGACAGATGCTTGGTTCCCACCAAACGTTCTCCATTAGGAAGATTAACGATGAAAGGGTCGCACGAATCGTTGCACACTAAATCTAACTTGCTAACACAACTATCCGAAATAAAGGAATGCGTAGCACCAGAATCAAACAGAATGCACACTGAAGTAGAGTGAAGGTATAGAGTACCTTGAGCAATCGGAGCGTTGGGTCCATCTGCTTCACGCATTTCGTACAAGCATTGGCCCTGACTTCCAGAAACAGATGGGGCCTTTCCCCTGTTCTGAGCAGTCGTCTGTACTGACGGGCTAGGAGTCTCGGCAGGCTTAAACCTAGGTCGGTTGCTCTGATGAACTGACCCTTGCTGCGACTCTACTCCCTTCTGCTTCCCCTGCTTGCAGAACTTCTGCAGATGACCATCACGTCCACACCCAAAGCACAACCTCTTCTCCTTCTGACACGCATTGCTCTTGTGCCCAGCAGTACCACAATTATAGCACTGAACTGAACTCCTGGTCTACCCTGACTGCTGAGTCGATCCTCCATGCGTCATCTCTGTCTTAGCTCGGCCGGACTTGGCAAAGTTAGATGGTGGCGCAGGGCGCTTAAAACCACCTCCATGGTTCTGGTTCTACATCGACTTATGTCGGTTGCGCCTTTTGGTCGACTCCTCTAGGGTTATCTCCAGCTTATAGGCACAATCCACATACTGCTCCAAGGTAGAGCATGTGTGGTGCACCATTAACGGCTTGATATCCGGGCTCATCCACTCGTGGAAGTACCAGATCTTTTGGGCCTCGCTAGTGATCTCGGCAGGGGCGTACTGCAAAAGATGATTGAACTTAGACGCCAACTCGGTCACTTTCAGACCATCCATCTTTGGGTACAAGAACTTTTTATGCTTCTCCTCTCTCATAGCACGAGAGAAAAAGCGATCAACCATCTTGGTCTTGAACATCGACCAAGTCAACACTGGGCTCTCAGCCAAACATGTGCTCTCCCACCACTCGCTAGCCTCCTCCTTCAGCTGAAGAGAAGCGATATGGACCTTCTCGGCCTCAGTACACTCCACGTTCCGAAACAACCTCTCCATATGGGAGAATCAATGAGTCACTGCTACTGGCTCCCTTTTCCCGTTATAGCAATCGGGCCTCATGGAAGTGATGGTCTTAAGAGCGCGACCATAGCTGTCTCTAGCCCTGACGGCATTCTCTTGAACCACAGGGTTTCTGGGCTCCACAATATCAGGAACCGCTGGGTGGGTAGGCACTTCTTGCGCTTGAGGCGCACTGGGTCTCAATACGTCTGCAATTGCCTGCATCACAATCCCACGAATCGCCTCAACAGTTGCGGCATCAAACAACGCCGACGTTTGGGTCTGATCTTGACCTTCACGCCTATGCTGGACGCGAGACTCTGACTCGTGCTCATCCTGAACACCTCTTCCTGCTGGCCTGGGATCTTGGCTAGTCTCAGCACCGGCTCGAATCGAGTTCCTCGTGCTTCTTGGGTTCACCATCTGTTTACCGATCCAATTCCAAGCATTCAATACATTAATATTATGCAATATACTTATGCAATATACCAACGTAAATAAATTACTCAGAATAGATCAACTTGGCATTTTATAGATGAACCTTCGAATTGTTACACAAGCTACACATAAGTCTATCATCCGAGCGCTAGGACAACATTGCTCGAAGATAAAAGTGTTTCCCAGAGTACTTGCCGCAATACTGAAATATTACACATAGTACAAACTTGGAATGCTAAAAAACGAAACTACTGTGATAGGCAACGCCAATCCTCATCAAGGCGTTCCAAAATGTCTCCCATAAGACTGGCTACTCGTGCAAGGTCTCTTCGGACTAGGCTCACCATCGAGCTCTGGCGATGGGTTTCGTACCCGGCTTGACCCTGAAGCACATGGTCCTATCTCAGTCATGGTAAGGTATGGGTCGTCCATGACTGGTCCTTCTGTCCCAGCCCTCCTCTGAGTACTAGCGATCAGCTCATCCCTCCGACGCTGCTGTTCTGCAGAGATTACCTCGCTCTAGCGGAGGATCTTCTGCAGCTCGGATTCTGACCTCCTTCTTCTTGGAGTAGGGATAGGCTGAGATTCCCTGTCACTTCTCCTAATACCGTACTCGGTATACAGTGCCTCCCAATCAGCTTCTGACATGGGTGCGTACTCTGGCACTGGTGGCAACTCTTGCATAGGTGGTAACTCTGTACTGGGGTGAATAAATTGCATCCCCGTTTCCTGACTATCCACCAGCAAGTGCCTCAAGTCATCGGACTCCTGGTTTTGTCCGCTGAGGTCCATCTCGGTATCCTCCTCGGGATCATCCTCGATGGGGTCATCTTTCTCTTCGGGGTCATCCTCTATGGGGTCCTCTTCTTCATCTTCCTCCTCGCTCCCTTCAATAATCACATCCATTAGGTAATCGTCATTGTAGTACCCTCTCGCGTACCTAGACGATTCATCATCTTGCATTGCTTCCTCCTTTGGTGGCTCCACTGGCGCTGTCACAGGAACTACAGCATTCCGAGACACCAGAACTACCGACTCAGGAAGCACATGCTTGATCTCCTCAGATGGGCTGCTCGGGCCTCCAACCTCGAAGCACCTCTGGGGTATATGGAAGTCTAGCCTCTCGGTAGACGGTGAATCCATATCGGCATCTTCCGAACCCTTCCTCTGAGAGAGACATGCACCCATCTCCTATAGGATAACGATGAAGGAATTAGTCTTTTTAGACATAGAAGCAGGCTTACTATATCAGATTATCCAGAAGACATGACTATGAACAGTGTTTTTTTAAATTCTTTTTACTTTGAAAATTCAGAGCCCTTTTTAAAGCGTTTTCGAAAACGGATAAATGGTTTATAAAAATCTCAAACCCGTTTTAAAACTTTTGGCTCTGATACCACAACTATAACACCCCCAAAACTTAACCCTTTTGGAAAGGTATTACCGCCAGTGACCCCAGTATTCCTTACCGAGATCACCCAAGGCTTTACCGTTTAAATACAATTTATGAAATACAAATGATACATAATGATCAAAGCATTCAATCCCAAAACATAACATTGTCAAGGAAACAAGAGTTACGGGATTACAACCCAATCCCGAATAGGCTAACACAGAGTTTAAACCAAAAACAGCGGAAGTCTTAGAAAGTACATTACAACCAAAGTCATTGTCCAAAAGATCTCAACCTGATTAAAGGAATAACTAAAACGTTCAAAAACCACCGTCGACTCCATAGTCCTTCTATTCTTCTGAGCTACTTTCGATCTGATGTGCCGAATCGAACGGATGACACCAGCCCACATGCAGAGAACAAAGTTCGTGGGTTAGTCTACTTGAATAGACTAGCAAGGGTAAAAAGCAGAATGGTTCGAAGCAGTCGTATTAGGTTAGACTCATCGCTTCTCGAATAATAATCGATGACGATAGTCAACCATCATACTCCTACTGGAATAGACAAGAGGTATGCACAAGAGAAGATTCTGGAAGACTTAATCTTCACAGAAATCGACTCAAAAAGAGACTCCAAGAGATTGAGTCTTTAAGGAAGTATGACAAATCTGGAATGTTTACAGCATCATACAACAATGATTTAAAAGTTGACTGAGATGCTTCGGTTCACGACCAACCTCATCGCATACAGCGAATCCAGATTGGAAAGAGAACGTACTATGATCAAAGTCGAGATGAGTTTTCCTAGCTGCACTATAACTTAGTTGCACTACTCGCCGAAGGTTTATTAATTATGTGCGTCAGAGTAGCACTTATCTGATTTATATTACAAACCACACATCACATTATTAGACTTTTACATGTGTACCCCACCAATGGGACGACACATCTTAGTATACGTTTCGTCGAGAGTGACGTACACCAGAAGGTTTGTGACACCAGCTAAGTGTCCTGTCTCTACACACTTGTAAAAGAGACCGATCATGATCTTAGAATAGTACCAGATGGAGACGAGCCACCCCGATACCAGATTATAAAGAAACGACTGGACAGAGTCCGAGTAACGTTCCTATCTAACAGTGCTAACTAAACAGTTATAGCACAATACCAGTTACAGGATAAATCCACATAAAGGCCCGAAAGGCGATCACATATAATAGCGTTGTTCTAAGAGATATACAACCTATTATATGATTTTCAAAACAGCTTATCAAAACCGTTTCCAGACAAACAGAGTATTCATTCCAAATTAATTACTCAGATAAACTACTGATAATTAATGTAAATATGGAACGAATGAGCAAGAACTCAGACGACAGAAGCGACGGTCGCCGTGAAGAACTCAGACGACAGAAGCGGCGAGAAAACTCACCCAAATGATGCGCGTTTCGACCCCTTTATGCCTTGCCTGGGTTCTGACCTCCAAAGGCAACCAAAAGGCTTCTAAAGGGCTTCTGGAAACACCACCAAACGACACCGACGAGAGCTTCCGAACTCCGGCGAAACACAACTCCGACGACACGAAAATTTGGCAGAGGTTCGGTGTTTGGGATGGCTCAAATCCCTTCCCCAACACCTCCTTTTATAGCCAAAGCATCTGGAGCACGAAGATGGGCCTACGAACTAGTTCGGCGCTTGCCAGAACCACGCCGGCGACCATCGGTTAAAGACCTATGGGTAATCACGGCAGGCGCCGCGACTTTGCCTACGGCGGGCATACGGCGGGAGCCGTAATTACGGCGGTCGCCGTTCCTAGATCTGGCGAGCCCAGCATAGGAGACGATGGCCTGACACATCGGGCCCAGCGACGGCGAGCGCCGTGACTGTACGGCGGTCGCCATTTTGCCTTTTCCCGCCCATTCAGCTTTTGGATGAGCAAGACATTAACCCGGGATAAAAATTATCGTACACGAACGAGTATAAACATTCGAAGCACGTTGTCTGTATTTTATTTCACTGAGAAAAATATTACAGATACAGAGCACATTACAGAATGTCTCAAGCTACCTGAATTAAATCCGACGTACTAATCGGGTACTCGGGAAAATTCCAAAATTCCCAAAATAACCTTACAAAAATACGGGGTATCACAATACCCTGGATGGCTCACGGATGAAGACTGAAGTGAAGAATGAAGTGAAGACAGTCTGGCTGGAACCGCTGGACCGACGCTTGCCTGCATCACCCTGGATGGCTCACGGCTGGACGGCTGGACCAGTGGACCCAGAAGATGGAGTCGGCTCGGTTGGAGGTTGGAGCCTGGATCTCAGGAGCTGGACTGGAAACTGGAAAGGGAGGCTGAAGACGACGAAACAGTGAAGGAGATTGGAGAGGGACTGACTGAGGGAGAAGGAGGCCGCGCCGCCGTCGTCCACCGGATCGCCGGTAGCCGCCCGCCGACTAATTAGACACTGGACTGGCTGGAGAAGGAGGTATGCACATATGAAGTCAGAAGGAAGTTGAACACAAACAAGACGAAGAGACAAAGACAACAACTATTCACAGCAACCCACCATTACCAAGCATGGAGTAACAGATAATATGTTCTTAATTTGAACAGTAGCACCACTAATTTATCATCCACAACTTATCTTCTCCCCAAAAACAGGAAAAAATATTGAGAATTTAGCTAATAAACTTTAGACATACTCCCAAGTTTTTGGAAGAACATATCTTTCTGATGTACCTAGAACTCATTACAATACGGAACCAAGTATTAACCACATACAATCAAGAAATTAATCTAAAACCATTAAATCACCCAATTTATACATGTAGGTTCAAATTCAAAACCCTAGAAAATTCAATTCAGCAAATTAACCAAATCCAATCTTGCTAAACTAGCTAGATTCTTGCTATTGCTGGGTGATGGTGCTAATTATTAACAATTGAACATAAAACCTAAATCTACCAAGCTAGGGTTTAAGAAATTGGGGAAAATCTTACATACACAAATTGGGAGGAATAAAGGGTTGCAAGTTGGTGGGTTTCAAGGAGGCTTTAATGGCAGCCTGGGATGGCGGACGACGACCGACATGGCGGGTGAAGGCGCGGGTCGCAGCTGGTCATGATGGGGTTCACGAATGGGTGCGCGAGAGGTTGAGTTGGACATGACCTAGGGTGGGCACCAGCAAGGCGAGCCCAAACGCCAGCGTGTGGCAGCCCGGCGACGACCCGTTCAATGACGAGAGGGAAGGTTCGTATGTGAAGGAATATGGAGTGAGGGGGTTGATAATTGATATCGGTGTTGTTGGCTGTAAATTGTTGGGGGAGGAGAGAGAAAAGTAAAGGGGAAGGACTGAAGGAGATAGAAGATACTAGGGGAAGGAGAGAGAGAGGTTTGGGTAGAAAATTAGAATATAGATGGGTAAAATTGTAAGTTAATAAGGAATTAAAATTTGAAATATAAGTATATAGAAAAACAATCTCTGATATTACAATATCTGATTGCATTTTTTTATCTTCTCAAATCATTTGTTGGTCCAATATGCAAGGGTAAAACATATTGTTCACTTCTATTGTGAAATAGAACAACTGTAGAGATTGAAGTGCAACATTAATGAGGGTTAAAAAAACTCAATTTTTACATAACAAAACAATTGTAGAAAATTAAAGTGGAGCATTACTGAGGACAAGAAAGCCAAGTTTTAAGTGGATATAGATTGTTTAATTGGCGGAAGAAGAAGATCAAAGAATTCTTATGTCTTCTTATGTCTGATTAATATTATGTGATTGGCTAAAGCAGATACGGGCAGTGTTGGTGACAATGTTATACTGCAAGTCCGTTAAAATTTGTTTATGGTCAACTTCAACTAATCTAAAAAAAAGAGGTGTAGTATTTGTCTTGTATCTGTTTCATATATGAAATCCACTAGAGATCGAGTTTGGAATCAGAAATTGCTTTCACGAGGTATTGAGGATCACATTCAGTCACTCAAATCCAAATTGCAATTATGGCATATTTAGCAAGTTTTGAGCCATATTGAGGTCGAATAGAAACTTTAAATAATTATCATTACAAGGATAAATGACATTAGAGGCACCACATAAAAATACATAACTACAAAAAAAAGTAAAACACATTCGTGTAATTAATTAACAATAATTTAACCATACACAAACTAATCTATTCTAACGTCGCACTTACAATCACACATTAATATATGTACAAAAAATATATAATAAATTTATATAAATCTCCTCTATGGTTCAAAACAATTGTAATGAATTTCAAATGTTCATAGCAAAGATAGAAACAAACACACACATAATTAAATGTGTTACTACTTGATATGTACGCTCAGAACTTCATATATACATAAGCGAATAAAGTTTGTGTCATTTTATTCCAAAAAAGATTATCACAAAAAAAAGATAATACCTAACATAATTACATATAACATTTGTATACGTAACAAAGAATATATATATCACATTACAAACAAAACAAAAAAAAAAACATATTACAAACTCTTTATTATATCGTGATACTACATACACGCAAATGGCCCGTGCGAAGCACGGGCTACGCTTCCTATTATCATTAAAAGTTAGTTTTTTTACTCTAATAAATGCTTCCAATATATTGGGTCAAAAAAATATTTTTTTTCTTTTTTTCATCCAAAATAACACATTTAATGTATTTTCACTATTGTTATTATCACAATAATAATTTATATATTTATCATAAATATAAAATAATATTTTTTATTACTAAATTTTACCCTCAATAGGATGTTTTTATTTTCATATAATTAAAATGGTCATATATTATCATCTATAATCTATATAAGTTTTTGTCATAAAATAAATTATGGTAAAATTTATAAATATTAGTTTTCTAATTTAATATTAAAAAAGTTCAACATTTCTTTTGTTATAAAAAAAAATTGGACCTTATTTGAAGTACATAACATAAATACTTTAACAAAAATGTTAAAAAATCATCGATATAAAGGTAAACCGATTTTTAGGAAACAAAATTATATACTCATCTATATTTAATATCAGTCACAATCTATATGTCTATATACTAAAGAAGAAACATAAATCATACGTGTCATCATTACGTATGATTTAGGTTTGTGTCATCTCTCATCCAACCATCATTTGCCACAACATCTAGCCTTTTAAAATAAATTATAATAGTGAAACCAATTTAATTATAATTAATAAAATAAATTTACTAAAATATTATTCTGCAACTAAAAAAATTAGCAACTAAACTACTTGATCACAAATTGTTAATAGAATACACCCTAAATTGCAAGCAAAAAATTGACAGTATTTTATTAAATGAAAAAAAATAATTATACATTAATACAAATTTAATATTTTACATATTATAAATAAAACAAAATAATAATATATTTTGTCTCGTAACAAAACACATGTTCAACCATCTATTTGTGTTAATACAAGGGGTCTTACTAGCTACCTCTTTAACGGAAAACTCGTGTTTCATCTTTGTGTGTGCAAGGATCAGATTAGTCTTCATCGTTATGCAGAAAGACACCATGTGGTCTCTTAGAAGAAAAAGGCACCTTAATTGTAGTACTCATTTAAAATCCGCACATGTACGTGTAGTATAAATTATGAACAAAATGTTTGTACTATGAAATAGAACAATTTCTTAAGCCACTTTATAATAATTAACACACATATTGACACATAATCCCTCAGATAAAATGTTGTACAATATACTTATCAAAGGGTGATTCCGTACAAATATTGAGTTATCAGATCATTTTTGTGAAAATGTATACTTGAAGGGTGGTCATGTATAAATAATTGATCTAGCTCGTTTTTCTCTTCTTTATTTTTTATTTTTATGAAGCTCGTTTTTCTCTTAAAGAGACCTGAGACTTGCAGGTTTTGTGGTACACGTGCGTGAGAGGATACCCTGGTCCATTTTTTATTTTTTTTGATGAGGAAAGATTTTAAGGTATCCGATATAACCATATTGGATAGCTCGAAAGGTCGAAAGAATCGGCGTCGGTACAAACCGAACTGAAAGAACCAAAGATAAATACGGAAATTACAACGAAGCAGAAGGGAACACAACAATCTAAGACAGACAGGGAGTCAGCTCAGACTCAAGAGTATCACCGGGATAGGATCAAACAAAAACACCTGCGAAAATGCTGAACGGGATACCCCGTCCATTACCAATAGTCCAATACCATACATCAATTTGGCCTCCTATTTTCTTAAAGTTATTCTTTATACTTTTTTCTTAGTTTTTGGTGGCTGATAGTGATTAGGATTTCGCGCGCAATTTATCAAATTGTTAATTCATTAAACGGCTCGGTTGATTGGTTTAATAAGAGGGTGGCATATACCTGGGATCAAACTACCATATGCTCCATGGGATAATCTATATATGAAATATATCCAGTTTGCATATATACACAATATATCACAGATGTGGTCAATGAAATTGGATGTGTAAATCCAGAAAAGCATATGCTCTATTTTACTTGTCCGTTTCAACTTGCAAGTTGACCCAAAATAAATGGTAAATAATATGGAAATCTGCCTATGGTAGTCTAACGTAATCTGCGCAGTGTATTAAAATTAGACATATTTTAAGTAATAATTTTAAGATTTATATAAAATTTGTTAAAATTAACCAATTTTCCTTAATTTTTTGTTTAAATAAAGAACATAAAAAAACATGAAAAGTAGTTCTTTATCCTCTGAAGGAAGTCGTGGAACAGATCTTCGAAATTGTTTGAGAATCCAATATATGTTGATCGTCACCACAATTATCCCACATTCATCTCCGTTGTCTCTTCTCTTGCTACCCCTTCGATTTCTCATATTTTTTCCTTCTCCTTCATCAAAACCCGGAAGTTGTTGTCATGTATGGGCATTAGAGGGTATAAATAGTTAATTAAGTTTATGTGTAATTAGGTTTATGCAGAAATAACAAAATATGTGTCTTCCATTCTCTATCTTTTCTCCCTTCTCTACGTACCTCCTCTTCTATCCATCTTTCTTTGTTCTTCATCTTCTTCCCCTTTCTTTCTATCAATTCCATTTCATGGTCATGATCTTAGTTGGGACATGACACGTGTCCCTCTTTTAATGAATAAAAGGTATTAATTATTATTAATGTATTTATTTTATTCACAAGTTTGTTATGCTACAATATCTCTTATTGTAATATTTAATCTAAAGTTTATAGAAGCTATTATTGTAATAATTCACCTTAAATTAAAAAGTTATTATTATAGTTTATTCTAAAATAATTGAAGTTATGAAATTTGTCATATTCTTTTATAGAAGAGTGATTTAAATTTTCATTAACGTAAGTCTAAAATTATGTTTAGAATATTTTTTGTATAAATTATTCTAAAGTATAGTAGATAGAGAGAAGTTGTTAAAAAAAGTGGAATTAAGTTAATACAATAAAGTTTGGGAACTTTATTATAATTTTATAATGGAATAAAGACAGATTTGCTATAAATTAGAAAGTTGGGGTAAAAACTGTAAATAACCCAAAAGAGGGCGAGGCCATGTGTAATTACTGAAAAATTGAGTAAATTCACCAGATTTTTCACATGTTCTTCATTTTGGTTAGGGTTCTGCAAATCGGACTCAAGCATAAGTTTGAGGGATCTCACCCATTAAAAAGAACACGGTGGCAACCCCAAGCTTATGCTTGGGGGATCTCGCCCGCTAAGAAGAAGGCAGTGGCAGCCCCAAGTGTAAGCTTGGGGGATCTCACCCGTTAAGAAGAATGTGGTGACAACACCAAGCATAAGTTTTGGGGATCTCACCCGTCTTGACAAGGTTGGACCTGACGCGGCTGCATTATCTGGGATAGCCTAGTCGTCCTAAAATGAGGAAATTACACACGGATAGCACCAGCGAATCAGTGATGATGCCCGTATATTTGAGTTGTTCAAATATAGATCTTGTTGAATTCCTTAGGTTTTGATGGTAACAGACATTCAACTAATCTAGTAACTAAGTGTTTCAGGAACAAAACAATTGTCACAGGGAACCATTGCAGCAAAAGAGTACAGAGGGAACAAAGCGATCTCCACATGCTTTGTTACCTCTCAAGGAACATCAGTGACGAACACCAATCAAGTTGCGAATGGATTGGAAGATATCCAGCGTGAAGATTATGGAAACTGTCATGGAAGATCACGCGGTCAAGGATAAGAGATTTCGGCTGGAAGGATCTCGCCGAATGAGAAGATATGGAGAGAGAAGCCGAATGCGTTGTCTTAGGAAATCTTTCCTAAGATAATGATATTTTGAGAGAGAATATTGTTATCTTTAGCCGATTATATTATCTTAGGAATTCCTTCCTTAGATAATGTAAGCGGTTAAAATAATATTCTTCAAATCATTTTAGATCTTTTTGTTACCAAGTTTAGAAAGATTTTATCTTGTTACGATTAGGTTTTAGTCGTGGTGTATTTAATAGGAGTGTGGATTCATTTCTATGTACCAATCGACGACGACGAACTGAAAGCAATTTGAGAAGAAAAAGAGAGTGAAGTTGTTTGTGAGTCTTTGAGGGTTGAGTTCGTATTCACCGTTATAAAAGAGAGTTTCAAATCTAGGTGGAAAGTCTAGGGTTTGGAGTCCATGCTACAAGTGTAATCGAACAAAAAATCAATAAGACAAGTAGACGCTTCAAAATCCTCTCAAGCGAGGTAGTGGTTTTTCTTTGATTAGCTAGTTGGCTAATTAGGGTTTCCACTATACATTGTGAGTTCATTCCTTATCTTTCTTGCTATATTATTCCGCTGCACCTTCTGTGGTAACAAAGCCTTTGTTCCCTCAGACGTAACTCTAACGATCCAACAATTGGTATCAGAGCATGGTGCTCTAGATTGTTTTCGTTATAGACTTTGCAGGAAAGATGTCGTCAAACAATGCTATTGGAGATTCATTTTGGAAGCCTCCGATTCTGAAGGCCAGAGAGTATGATTGGTGGGTGGAACAAATCGAGTCTCATATTTGTTCCCTCGATGGACAGATATGGAGAATCATTGAAGTTGGCCCCATAGCTATCCCTAATGATAAAGATGCTACAAAGCCGAAGCCAAGGGTTGACTACGCTGATGAGGACTAGAAGAAGCTGGAGAAGAACAGCAGAGCTAAGAAGATCCTTCACATGGCTCTGCTCCCCTCTGATCTCAAGAAAATCATTGGCTACAAGACTGCCAAGGAGATCTGGGATGCTCTAAAACGCCTCCATCATGGAAATGAAAATGCTAAGAAAAACATGATTTTTTCCTTGATGAAGGAGTACGATCAAATTTCTCAGGAAAAGGATGAACACATTCAGGAATTCTACTCCAGGTTTCAGGGGATCGTAGGTCAACTAGAGTTCCTTGATGAAGAAATGCCAGACTGGAAGCTTACTCACCATTTCATGCAAGGCCTCAACTCTCAGTGGGATGCGATCGCTCTCGCTCTCTACTCCCAGACTGATGTCAAGACTCTCACTATGGAAGAGGTTGTCGTGAAACTTGAAAGCAACGTGTCTGTCTACAACCACAAGATGAACAAGAAAGGAGAAGAGAAGGCTAAAAGCATTGCCTTAAAGGTGGAACGTGCCTTTGACTTATCTCAAGTCGAAGATGAAGATGAGGATGGTGATGAAGATGTTGCTCTCATCACTAGAGCCATAAAGAAGATATGGTCTCGAAACAAGGACACGTTGAGTTCCTCTGAAGGGAACAGAGACATGAAGGATGTCATTTGTTACCACTGTCAAAACAAGGGACATCTCGCCAGAAACTGCTTCAAGAAAAAGGCAGGTCTTCCTCCGGCTCATGAAGGGAAGCAAGCAATGGTCGCAACCTGGGGTGATTCAGACTCAGATGATGAAGAATCATCACACTCTAGAGATGTCTGCTTAATGGACGTAGAAGACACCGATGAACCAAAAGGCGGTCTGCACAAGGATGAGGTAACTGAATCTGATCTCGTCTCAAACTTGAAAAGTAAGTCAAAAGAAAGCTTAATTTCCTTCATTAAGAAACTTATTCATGAGAATAGTCTTTTCAGTGAGCAAATTGAGGAAAAGGATGAATCGATCTCATGTTTGATCGAAGAAAATAAAGGTTGGGCAGACAAAGTGCTCAAACTTGAGAAAGTTTCATCCTCTTCTTCAAGTCCGTGCATTGAGTGTCCTAAACTCATTGAGAAGATCATGTCTCTAGAATCCTCTGTCTCTTCACTTGAGTCCGAGTCATTAATGTTAAAACTAGGCAATGCAAAACTGTCTAGTGATCTATCTAAACTCAGTAAGGAACAGAAGGACAAGCCAAAAAGTATTGTGTTTGTTGCAGTCAAGAATGAAAAGAAAACAGAAAAGAAGGAAGCACCTCGCTTTGGAATTGGTTATCAACCTAAGCTTCTTGTTGATGGCACCAAGTCCAAAAGCACTAAAGTCGAAGGAAAACAGCCAGTGCAAGAAAAAGGGGAAAGTTCCTCGAGAGGAAACAATAGCAAAGACTGTTCAAATTCGACAGATAAGAACAAGGCTTGGTACCATGGACAGAAGGCTCATGCCATTTGGTTGAAGCAATCTCAAAGCGGTAAGTCCAATAATATTGATTTTCATTCTAGGATTGCTAACAAAACAATTTGGCCTGGACAAAGCAAGTATGTCGATCTAAAGTGTCAAAGGGTCTGTTGGTATTGTGGGCACTCTGGCCACTACAAACATGAGTGCCTCCTGAAGCAACACAATGAGGAACTTGCTCGCACTGCTAGGGAGAAAGTGAATGCTAAACCTCCAAAAATCAAATATGTTGCTCTCACACCCAGAAAGCCTAAGCTTGTCTGGGTTCACAAAAACTAACTCGTTCTATGCAGGCTGAAGAGAGGAAAGTTCTCGGTATTTTGATTGTACTTGTTAGTTACCCGACAGGGAACAAAGTATGTCTCATCTCACTTCTACAGGCTTCTTGGGACTCAACAACCTAGTGATCAAAGGTAAGGGAATAACTTGTGGTTACGTGCACTAATTTCTCTTTGTCTCCTGTGTAACACTCAGGTACCTGGCATATTGAGACAAGACATCACTTCTTTCGTGATTGTGTGAAGGAAGGGTTAGTGTCCATGGATTTCTGCGAAATCAAGGCTCAAATCGCTAACATCTTCACCAAGGCACGAAATAGGGAACCCTTCGTATAGTTCTGTAAGAAACCTGGTATGGTCTTCCCTTACTATGTCTATCTGATATGTTTCCTCGATGATTGGCTAAATTACATGATAAAGTGTGAAAGTTTATTCATCATGTCTTGATTTGCATTCATCCTCTTGGTTATCAAATGAACAACTGGCTTAAATCTGTGCTTTTGCTTCACTTATGTGTTGAATTTCTTGCATGATCATCTATGCTATCACAACAACACATGAATCAGCTTTCTTTCGGCCCAAAAGAGTCAACTTGATGCATTGTTCCCTCATTATAAGCCCAAATGATTGTTGACTCTATATCTTACCCTAGCCATCATGCTTGATGCTTCCTATGAACCCCTCTAATCATTCACATCTGGGAGCCTCTCATGCATGATTAAAAATTATCAAAAATGTCATATGTTTTTCGTGTGCTGTTCTTTGTACCCTCTCTGGTAACTATCCCCCAGCATCACACATTACTACCTTTTTGGTTTGGCGGGAAAACGAATCGTCTCTCTGAGGCTTGCAGTTGTGAGTGGATTGATGTGACATGGAGTTATGGCATGCGCCTGCCGTTGGGATATGTTGAGCAATTAGGGCTGATTTGATGGTCGAGAAACTAAATGGGCCTCGTGGTTGAGTTTGGCTGAATCTGGACGAGATTCTGAAGGATTATTTTGGGAAGGTGAAGATATTGATAATCATCCTTTGGAAACTGATAAGATTTGAAGTTATATTTGACAACTGAAAAGATCTCGTGGTGGCTATATATATCGGCTCTCAAGGTAATCTCTTCTCAATATTCACTTACCTACTTCCTCGCCTGCTATCACCCTCTCTTGTCCTCCATAATCTCTTACCTCTCAAGATGGCCTCTCACTCCAACCTCTCTGCTGCCGCCGTCGAAGACCTCAAAACCCTCATAACCAAACTCTCGGCAATGGGAACTGACCCAGCCCTCCTAGCCGCCATCACTCAGTCCCTGCCCTCCTCCTCAAACACACCATCGTCCCCTCAAGCAGCCACCAAAGTCACCCCTCCCCCATCACCAACACCTGACAAACTCATCATGGTCCCATACACAGCCCCACCTTCTCCTACTCCTCAACCCGCTCCTCAAAACCCTAACCCTAAACCATCCCCGACCGCTCCAACCGCCGTCTCCTCAAATGAAAGAGAGGAAGTACAATCCTCTCCCACTCATCCTACCCAGATTGAAGAGGACACTGAGGAATTTCTTGGAGAATCCACACCAACAGCGATAGAGGAGCATGTTGCCCTTAAGCAAAAAATTTAAGGGGTTGTCCGCGGTTTAGCTAGGGAACTGTATGAGGATGCTGAGAAGGAGGTGCCTCCTAAGGTCTCAAAACCCTTTGGAAGGGTGAAGATGAGCTGCACCGCCAAGCGCAGAACTCGTGCTCAAAAGCAGGCAGCCTAGGCAATCCCTCTCAGTTCTGATGAGGAGTCAGAACCCCTCTCTGATCACAAAGCCAAAAAGGCTAAGGTCTCTACAGCTCCGGTTCGCAAAAGCCAACGACGTCAGACTGCCAAGCCCAAGGCAAAGGAGGAGTCTGATGAAGTCAAGGACGTCAGCCACAAGTCGGTGGTTAAGGAGCTGTTGGTTGATCCCGATTTCCTCAAGGAAAATGCTCTGGAGGAGGTCTCTGCGATGTTGGAAGCCCAGAAATTGGGTCATCTGTTTGTCCATGAAGAAGAGGTTGATGAAGCTTTGTTGAGGGAGTTCTATTCTACTTTCGTGATTGAGGTCAGACCCCATGCCGTTCTGGGGAGTTACAATATAGGTGGAATTGTCCACATGTTCTCAAGCATCGAGTTGGGTGTTGCTCTGGGGGTTCCTCATGAAGGCTACGAGGGGTACCCAAAAGGCCGCTGGCCCAAGGACTTCCCCTACACTGAGGCAGTTTGTGCAGTGCATGGCAGGTGTTCAGGATCCTTCCGAGTTTGGGGGCTTTGATACCTCAGAGATGTCAGCAATCAACAAGGTGTTATTCCACTATCTCATCTACAATGTTACCCCAAGGGGACAGAAGCGCAATAAATTGCTTATTCTGGATGTGGTCCTTCTTTCCCTACTACTGAAGAAGGAGCCAATTTGTCTCCCAAGGATAATGATGCAGCATATGGCACACGGCAGGAAAACAGACTTGCATGCTCTTCCGTTCCCTAGAGTTGTCAAGAAAATTTTGGAGTATCACAAGGTGTACAACTCTTCAGCGGAATCGAGCGTCTTTTCCCGTCCTTTGGATATCAGCAATCTGCACAAGATGCAGTTCGTTCTTCAAGAATGAGAAGGGTGGGTTAAAGTGGGAAGTGTGCTTGTCGTCTCTGAAGTGCAAGAGGATTCTGAGGAAGATGTCTCTGAGGGGGAACAGAAGGAAAAATCTGATCTGGGGAAGGAACTGAGGAGCCTGTGCCGGGCAGTGACTAATCTGGATGAACAGCAAAGGCTTCTCATGGAGGACGTGCGCGTGCTGATTACCCTCCACTCATCGGCTCCATCGGCCGGTCCCAGTGGTGTCTGAATCACTTTCCCGCCTTCCTACCCCTCTCGTGTTCCCTAGCACATCTATCCCTCTTAGCTTGATTTTCTTTGTTTCTGACTTGTGTGTTTGCAATGAGTGGCATGTTGATCATGTTTGGTTATTTTGCATATTTTGTTTGTGTTTGCACGGTGTTTAAGTTGGTTATTTTACTTTAATGAACAAGGGGTTGTTTGTCTATCTTGCTGTGCTCATTTTCTCTTGTTCTTTACTGATGTTTTTGATGATGTCAAAAGGGGAAAATGACAGATTGCTTTGGTTGAGGGGGAACAGAACATGGTTTCATATGTTGCTAGACTAAGGGGGAACTATTGTGTCCAAGTGTGGACCTTTCTCTATACAACTGTCTTTATGTCATATATGTATGTTTTATTATCAAGGATGTTTGTCACCATCAAAAAGGGGGAATTTGTTGAATCCTTAGGTTTTGATGGTAACAAACATTCAACTAATCTGATAACTAAGTGTTTCAGGAACAAAACAGTTGTCACACGGAACCATTGCATCAAAGGAGTGCAGAGGGAACAAAGCGATCTCCACATGCTTTGTTACCTCTCAAGGAACATCAGTGACGAACACCAATCAAGTTGCGAATGGATTGGAAGATATCCAGCGTGAAGATTATGGAAACTGTCATGGAAGATCACGCGGTCAAGGATAAGAGATTTCGGCTGGAAGGATCTCGCCAAATGAGAAGATATGGAGAGAGAAGCCGAATGCGTTATCTTAGGAAATATTTCCTAAGATAATGATATTTGAAGAGAGAAGATTGTTATCTTTAGTCGATTATATTATCTTAGGAATTCCTTCCTTAGATAATGTAAGCGGTTAAAATAATATTCTTCAAATCATTTTAGATCTTCTTGTTACCAAGTTTAGAAAGATTTTATCTTGTTACGATTAGGTTTTAGTCGTGGTGTATTTAATAGGAGTGTGGATTCATTTCTATGTACCAAAGAGAGCAATTTGAGAAGAAAAAGAGAGTGAAGTTGTTTGTGAGTCTTTGAGGGTTGAGTTCGTATTCACCGTTGTAGAAGAGAGTTTCAAATCTAGGTGGAAAGTCTAGGGTTTGGAGTCCATGCTACAAGTGTAATCGAACAAGAAATCGATAAGACAAGTAGACGCTTCAAAATCCTCTCAAGCGAGAAGCTTGAAGGTAGTGGTTTTTCTTTGATTAGCTAGTTGGCTAATTAGGGTTTCCATTATACATCGTGAGTTCGTTCCTTATCTTTCTTGCTATATTATTTCGTTGCACCTTCTGTGGGAACAAAGCCTTTGTTCCCTCAGACGTAACTCTAACGATCCAACAGATCTACTGCAACATCGACTATCCAAGTAACACGTTATTTATGAAGAACTTTGTCATGACGAACCTCTTTTATTATGTCGTGAGGATTCTGATGGAGATTACAAATCAATAGTCTTTTACACGAGAATCAACCACATGTCTCCAATTCTAAACCAGAAAATTGGTCATCGAATCAAAGACCCCTCAAATTATGGTGATGTAAGCCTATTTATAGCTCTTGCGTCATGCTTCCGATTGTTGGCAAGGTGATTGGTCATGAGAAGCGACGTGGCGAGCGCATGCCCGACGACTTAAGAAGGTAGTTTGGAGGTGGACAATTCATATTGGAGTTAGATGTCACCCTTATTGAACGTGTTCTTCGGCATCTACCGCATTCATCTAGGGACGCTGAATTGGACGTTCGGGAGGCACTTCCAAAATAACCATGTTGATTGAACGCGACAAGGGCTATTTAATAAAAAATAGTGTGTTGCATCAAGTGATAATTGAGAACGAGATTTGTTTTTCGAGGGCGGTAGATCTATTCGTCCTTTTTGTTTTTAAATTTATATTCGGTTAAGTAAAATCTATTATTTTATTTTTGATATAACTATTAAGAAATACAATAACTAAACTAAATTACTTCAAATTCTTCCTAAAATTATAATTTAATAATTACCCACCTCATTGCATAGAAAGTGTCAATATATATCCAATTTACTATTACATACCTCGTAAGTCGTAACCCACCAATAAATCATTATCTAAAAATCTCAAATGTATTTCTTAACAAAAATAAAAGGCTAAAACGACATTTATTTATAAACGAAGGGAATAATATTTTTTTAAATAATAAAAAGATTAACGTTAATTTGTTAACTTTAATATACTGGGTGTGGGGCAAATTTTATACATTGTTACCACATGAAATTAGTCAACTTTGGTACACTACGCGAATTACGTCAAATTTCAAGGTTATCAGGTGAAATTGTCGTAAATAACATACACCAAGGCGATCCTTATACATAATTCAATGTTACCACGTGAAATGTGTCAACTTTGATATATCACACGAATTACGTCAAACTTCACGAATTGTCATAAATAATATGTAGACACTACACCAAGGCAATCCTTATACATAATATAATGTTACCAGGTGAAATGCGTCAACTTTGATATATCTCGTGAATTACGTCAAACCTCACGGTTATCAAGTAAAATTGTCATAAATATGTAGACATTACTAATTTACTACACCAAGACGATCCTTATATAACATATAGTAGACACTTTTATGATTTTGTTACTTTCATAACCAAATGAAAGAACCAGAAATTATATATTTAATATTACAAGATGAATCAAATAGAAATCACACACTAAGGCCTTGTTTGACACATTAGGGATAAAGACTTTTTTGCAAAAAAATACTTTTTCTACTACTTTTACATTTTCCCGTAACACCCAAATTTTAAATTTTAAAAACTACTTCTACCAAAAAAGTACTTTTTAACTAAAAAAGTCTTTATAAATACACTTACCAAACAAGATTTAGGCTCTAGTGAAACATGGTGTTAGGATAAACGAGTGTACTAATCTAAAACGTTGGATGAGAATTTATTGAATGGACCAGATTGAATCATAAGAGGTGCAACAAATTTAAAATAGAACACATGTATCTGATTAAATCACAATCCTTATTTTGTGGGATTTACTTTCCCTTAAAATCACATATGTGATTCTCTCTCCCAAAAAGAAACGATGCTTTCTCCCCAAAAAAACGTTGTTTTCTCTCCTCTAAAAAATCATCTTCAACCTCCATTGAAGTTCATCGTGAAGCTTAAAGTTCCGAAGTTGTCTCCCTTGAATCATCTTCGTCGACAATTTTCAACATTTGTGTAGGTTTGTCGTCTTCCCAAAATAGGTATACATCTTCAAACTTGGATTTTCGCCATTAAATTTTAGGTTTTTGATGTTGATTTTTTGGTTTAAATTCGATTATCTTCCCCATCATCTCTCATCCCTTCTCCATCGATCATACGAGATTTGCAGGTGTGGTTTGTTTGATTTGTTCATGAATTAGGTTTTTCAAAGTTGTTTCGAATAATCAGCGTTAGATGCGTATGGTTGTAGTCGAGATGAACATTGTTTCATGCGTGAATCCTCATACCTTAAGTACTGTTGTGATATTCAAAATCACTTGTTCGATATTCGTGTTGTCAGTGTAGATATTCATGTGTGTATTTCATCGCTTATAAGTATCGTTAACGTATTTAAATTTTGTTTGATATTCACGCTTCATATGTTGATATGCAAAAGATATTCATATATGTGATATGCAGCTGTATGGGTATGATATTCACGCTTCATGTGTTGATATGCAAAATAAATATTGAGTTTTTAATGACCTATGCATTGATAATCACTCACTCTTTTATATGATATTCATGTTTTAAAGTATTAATTGTTATTCATGTTTAGGTTTCATGTCCTTAGTTTCTTATATTCAAGTTTGCCTACAAGAAGGTCGGATAATGAATCTCCACAAATTGTTCAACAAACTGAAGTTGATAATGTAACTGAGCTAATTGGGAACATTGAATCTCCACAAGCTATTGAGAACACTAAAGTTGGGGATGGGTCTCCACATGTTACAACCACTGGACAGATGAATAAACGCATGAAGCTCATGGCTGGTTGTGAAAGGGATAAGACCAACCATTAGATGTGGTATTACGTTTGCTCGTACTGTTAGATGTGATCTTACATTTGCCCGTATTGTTAGCTACGTTATTGAATCCTTCTCTTGTGCACACAAATATTTGATTGTAATAGGATATGAGCGATACAACCACTTTCTATACGATGTATGTGATATTCACTTGTTTGTGTATGATATGCACACTTATTTTTATGTTACAATAGAATGTATTAAAATCTGATGTTTCAGCAGCTGAACTGTTGATTGTTCAGCTATTGTCTTTTGGGTTTTGCTGAACTGTTGTTTGTTCAGCTTCTTTCATTTTGTTTATATGTTTGTTGTTGTTCTTGGAAATAATCATCAAATAAGACACTTCTTCTCCTCTATTCTATTATGGTATCAGAGCTTCGGAAATAACTGTTGTCTTTTTGGATTTTGCTAAACTGTTGTTTGTTCAACTTCATTCATTTTGTTTATATGTTTGATGTTGTTCTTTGAATTATACATGAAGCCTCCCCCGGGCTTTGGTGCGTCTGTTGCAGGGAAGGTGTGCAGGCTTCGGAAATCGTTATACGGCCTTAAGTAGGCTCCCAGGTGTTGGTTTGCGAAGTTGTCTAAGGCCTTGACTGGGTATGGGTTTCGACAATCCTTTTCCGACTACTCCTTATTCATTTATCACAAGGGGAGCATCCGGGTACATGTTCTTGTATATGTGGATGATCTTGTGATATTTGGGAATGACGCGGTGGCTATCCAAAGAGTCAAAACCTATTTGAGCACATGTTTTCACATGAAAGACTTGGGCAAACTCAAGTATTTTTTGGGCATAGAGGTGGCCCGTAATACGAGTGGTATATGTATCTCCCAACGTAAATATGTTCTTGATATAATGGCTGAAACTGGGAAATTGGGGGCAAAGCCAGCTATCACCCCAATGGAACAGAACCACCGGCTTGCTCTGGCAACCGGAGATCTGTTGTGTAATCATGAAGTTTACAGACGCTTGGTGGGGCGTCTTATCTATCTCACCACTCGACCCGGGTTGTCATATAGCGTGCATATCTTGTCTCAGTTTATGCACGAGCCACGGAGGGAGCATTGGTATGCAGCTTTGTGTGTGGTTCGCTATTTGAAAGGTCATCCGGGTCAGGGAATTTTATTGAAGTCCAAATATGATATGCAGTTATCAGTCTATTGTGATGTTGATTGGGCGAGTTGTCCGGTTAGTCGCCGCTCTCTGACTGCCTATTGTGTGTTTTTGGGTGATTCATTAGTGTCTTGGAAAACCAAGAAACAACAAACCGTCTCTCGATCTCCAGCTAAAGCTGAGTATAGGTCTATGGCTTCAACTACCTGTGAGTTGAAATGGCTCCGGCGGTTACTTTGCTCCTTAGGTGTGTACTCTACTCATCTAGCTACATTACACTGTGATAGTCAATATGCTCTCCACATTGCTCGGAATTCGGTTTTCCATGAGCGTACTAAGCATATCGAAGTTGATTGCCACTTAGTTCGTGATGAAGTTCAAAAAGGGAACATCTCTCTTGGCTATCTTCACACTTCAGAATAGCCCGTCGATGTTCTCACTAAGGCTCTTGGGAACCTTCAATTCCAGTTTCTTTTGAGCAAGTTGGGCGTTTGTGATATTCACGCTCCACCTTGAGGGGGGTACTAGAATGTATTAAAATCTGATGTTTTAGCTGCTGAACTGTTCATTGTTCAGCTGTTGTCTTTTGGGTTTTGCTGAATTGTTGTTTGTTCAGCTTCTTTCATTTTGTTTATATGTTTGTTGTTGTTCTTGGAAATAATCATCAGAAGAGACATTTCTTCTCCTCTATTAAACTGTATGTTGAGATATTCATAAACTTGTCTAAGTGTGATCCTCATATGAGAATTTAAAAGCATGATGAATATCACTTAGCAAACAAAGAATATCAATACCAACGAAGTGCATATCCATTCAACAACGCACTCAGTATATAAGATAATGAATATCAATGCAACACAAAACACATGAATATCATATACAAGAGTGAATATTCAAGACAATATGATGAATATCATTTATAGTTGATCAGCGCTACTTTGTAGGGTTTAACTAGGAGTTGTTACCGGAGTTTTAGGTACCATTTGGATGGGTTTAGAGCACAATTGTGGAGAATGAAGTTGAGGAAGGAAGATGATTTTGGTGGTTTTGAAGAGCTAAAATGAAGGATTAAGAAGATGGAGGAGAAAACCACGAGAGAAGACGAAGAAGGAGCTGAAGAGAAGCTACAGGAGCTTTTTCGCGGTCACAGAAGTCACCGCCGCGGTCGTGGAACAATACGAGAAGCAAAGGAGCAACAACAACATTTCCGCGGGCCCGGAATACCAGCCGCGGTCGCGGAAACCTGAAGACGCGAGATTCAACAGAAACTTTTCCGCGGTCGCGAAAATCTGTCCGCGATCGCGGAAACTGTTCATCAGACGCACGCGAGAAATTTCGTCCGAAGATCTGCTTTTTATTTTTATTCCCTTTTATTTTATTTCTTTTATTCCGTTTTATTTCTTTTTGGAAAGTTATTATCTCCTATCTTTAGAATTAGGTTTGCTAAGGTTTTATAACCTATTAGTTAGCAGCCTCTTTTCACGAGTTACTATTCAGTCTAGTTTACAATTATCGTTCAGTTTTTCCCTTTGAGTTTTTGTGCTTTGAAGACTATGAAGAACTAAGCAACTTTTGCTTAGTCCGACGATTGAAGCCTTCGTTTGATTTGATTGTGAGATTATAACTCTATTTCCTTTCCTTTGATTATATCTCTTCTCTTTGTGCTTATTCTTATTGATTCTTGCTGATTTGATTGGACTGATCATCTAGTTGATATTAGTAATTGTCTATTGCTAGGGTTTGGATATTTCTGATTGAAATCCCTTATCTTGTGTAGCAAACATGATATTCTAGGACTAGTTGGACTAGTTTATTGTGAAGAGAATTGATTACGTGTTAAATGCTACGGGTTGTTAGTGTTGCATGTATCCTGGTTAATTCATATGCTTACTGCTGCTATTGGATTAAATCTTGATAGTTTCTTGTGCATTTGATAGTTAGGGTTACCAGGACTGGTTGGACTGATAACTATTTCAGAATAGGGACATGAATATTCATAGGAAGGAATAGAGATAATCTAGGATCAATCAATCAAATGAATGGTGGATATTTGTCTGGCTAAGTTATTTCTCATCAATTGATTACACCCTTTGCTTTTATTTACTTTGTTATTTGACAAACAAACTAAAAAAAACCCTTGTTACCTTTGGCATACAACCTGTTGCACTAAGAAAGATTGCTACCTCCTTGTGGGATTCGACCCTTGCTTGCCTACTATACTTAGTTAGGTTTTTGAGGATTTACTTTGATTAGGCATAACGACTTTAGACCCGTCAAATTTGGCGTCGTTGCCGGGGAGGCAAGTTTTAATTTTTCTTTGTGTTTGTTTGTGTGCCAATTTTTGTGTGGACCTATCTTATGGTCCACACCCGTGCTACTGACTCTCCACTTTTAGCTTGTGACACAGAAATCGTTAGAAAACTTTCTAGGAACCGCAAGATAAACAGATCAATGTGCTTTGATAACATGTGCTTTGAGATGGTTGAAGAAGCACCGACTCTGAGACAGTTGACTGCCCCGAATCTGCAGCAGCAACCGCTTGCTGTGCACTTTCCTGAACTGGCGGATGGCGTAAATTTCGAGCTAAAATTTGGGATGATCCATTTACTACCCCACTTCCATGGGATGAGTGGAGAAGACCCCAACAAGCACCTTTTAGAATTCCACGTTGTCGGCACCAGCATGAAGCCACGAGGCATTACTGAGGACCAGATCAAGCTGAGGGCCTTTTTTTTCTCTGAAGGACTCGGCCAATGATTGGTTCTATTATTTGGCCCCAGGAAGCATAGATACATGGGCTAAAATGAAGAAAGCTTTCCTGGAGAAGTACTTCTGTAACACCCCGGGCCAGAGGTGCTACAGTTCCATAGTCCCGAAGGACTATAAGGCGGGTGAAATAAAAATTTGCGAAACATAACCCATATATATCAAAAGCAGCACAGCGGAAAACATGTATAACCTATAAAACCTGCCAGAGTTTGAAACCACAATCAAACTTAACCTACAGAAAATACAACACTTTACAAACCAAAAACCAATACAACAAGTTCGACCCATACAAGGTCCAAAACCAAAACGACACGCACAACCAAGTCAAAGTCCAAACCAAAAGAGTAAAGCCTTCGACTCCAAACCGACGGTGATCAGGATCCTCCTTGTTGGCGCTAAATCTGCAAAGCCTGATTGACTGGGGACCCGATACCCCAGCCAACCGTGGCACGTAAACCGCAGTTGGTCAGTCTTTTGAAAGACTATGGCAAGACTAGCCGAGCCAAAACAGTTTCAAAACCATAGAGTTATCACGACAATCAAACAATACCAAACAACAACAGATCATACAATATATACATACAATATATACCATATCAACCGACCAATCAACATAAAATACACGCCTAAACACAAACACACTCTATCACATAATCATCCAATACTCAATCTTATCCAATTCTACACGATACTAATCTCTTCCATCCAACCTCAACTCATCACAAGCATAAATGAAAAGAACGATCCAATCCAACTTCCTCTCCATTACTAATACCTCAAACAACAACTCTATGCACATACACATCTTACGACTGACTTACAACCACAACTAATCAATTAGACTGAACTCACTACTGCACTACACAACAAATTCAATTAACCTTCACAATCCACCAGTTACCAACAACAACCATACCAACAGAATTTACCACATTGACCAGTTACAACCAACAACTATAACACACGAAACTCACAATCACAACCAATATTCAACACACAACCAATATACACACACTCAATCCAACACCCACACACGATCCAACACACACACATACACATTCAAGCCAACACACACACACGATCCAACACACACACACGATCCAACACACACACACGTGTCAACATACACTAATCACCTTTAGTCATATTTGACTACCACGTCAACATTTAATCAGATACGCTACAAGACAATTCATATCACACGCACATACCCATTTCATCATCATAACATTCAATCAATACAACAATAATCAATATATATTAGTCATCACCATATCCGACCAAACAACCAAGAAAGATAACTCAACTCATATTCAACCAATCACAAACAATTAAAATATACATATATATCACTTCAAACAACCACTTAATCAGGTACGCAAGCAACCCTTTCACACAATTACCACTTCACAACATCTCCGTCTCCACCCCCACATCACCAATGTGAGACAATTCACAACATCCTCGTCTCCACCCCCACATCACCAAGGTGAGACAATTCACAACATCCCCGTCTCCACCCCCACATCACCAAGGTGAGACAATTCACAACATCCCCGTCTCCACCCCCACATCACCAAGGTGAGACAATCAACACACACTTTCCGGATGGGACTTTCACCATCCAACAACATTCCACCACTACCCGACACCAATTCAAACACTTCATACGACAACCAATCAAATATCACATAATCACACACACACATTCAATCCAACACACACACACATTCAATCCAACACACGCACACACACGATCCAACACACACACACACACATTCAATCCAACACACACACACACGATCCAACACACGCACACACACACACACATTCAATCCAACACACACACACGATCTAACACACACACGCACACATTCAACACACACACCCATTCAATCCAACACACACACACGATCTAACACACACACGCACACATTCAACACACACACCCATTCAATCCAACATACACACACATTCAACACACACACCCATTTAATCCAACAACACTATTTACAACAATCAATCATATTTAGTCACAATTGACTATCGCGTCCACATTTAATCAATCACGATATCAGACAATTACTATCACGCACACTTACCCATTTTCAACCAAGCAACGGTAAACTTAATTATGAAATAAATTAAGCATAAATCAATTTATAAAAAATATATAAGTTAGCAAGGATCCTCTTGCCTCAAGTCGAACCGCAACGACCCCAGAGGTCTCCAAACCACTCAAACGAACCTGTGAAATCAATCCGAGCAAAACCCTGGCGTTAATTAACTCATACCAATCCATAACCAATAAAACCCCCAAATTCAAACCCTAAATTCATAATACCTCCAAATCTCCAATGTTAGCAAAATCCCACACAAATCAACTCAAACCTTCAGCAGATCGCTGCACTTGCACAAGGACCACGAAATCAGTCCATAACAGACTCCAATCTGCTGAACACCAGCCCAATTTCAACAAAAATCTGTTACCCAAAAATCATCGATACCGAACCCTAAAATTTCAAATCAAAACCCCTAAGCTTACCTTGTTGATAACCAAACGGAAGCCACCGGGAAGGGCTCTTCATCATAGGAATTCCAGCCACCAGCTACAGCACTTCAGCAGCAGTGGATGCACAGAAGCAGCTCGGCTCACGCACAGCAGAACTTCAGCAACCAACACAGTCTCCGACTTGTACAATTTCGTTCTCCCTGCTCAGGACTCCGAATGCGATGATTCCAACTCGAGGAGTTAGATATACGAGTCTAGTTTACCTCCTCAAAATTTCAGACCAAAAGAATAAGTGAGCAAAACGTTCTTATAATTATACTGAAGTGTCGCAGACAGGACAACAGCACACCAGCGGACAGCAGAGGAGAGGAGCGGCGATTGGGTTCTGGTTCGTCGGATGAAGAGACTCAGCTGGGCAGAGGAGGCGAAAGGAGCACAGATGCTCAGCGGGAGCTTCACGAAGGAGATGGAATGAATGGGATAAAACGAAGGGGATGAATTCCCTTCTGCACAGTGCATACCCCTTGTTCTCATTTTAAACCAAATCCCAAATTTGATCTTTATCCCCTAAATTTCCATTTCTCCCTTTTTAAGTAAATCCCTAATTAATTTACCATTATGCCATTATCACTTATTTGGGGTATTTCAACTTTCCTACGACGAAGCTCAATAGCCTGAAGAGGAACATCAGCAATATCGAACAGCAGGCTGCTGAGACGTTGTACGAGTACTACGAGAGGTTCAAGAGGTTGATTTCAAGCTGCCCCTACCATGGGTATTCAGACCAAGACCTCGTACTTTATTTGTACGGTGGGCTTCTTGACGATGAGCGTCGGATGGTGAATGCAACACGTGGAGGAAATATTTTGAACAAGACGTCGGTTGTAGCTTTTGAGGTATTCTTTGAGCTATCTGAGGGCTCACGACAGTTCAGCAAGAGGGAGAACGCCCAATCAGTCAAAGCTACTGACTCTCAGCCATCATCCTCACTACTTTCTGAGATGGCTGAGATGAAAGAGATGATAAGGAGGTTCATGACGAAGGGCACCCCACAGCAAGTCAAGTCGTGTGGGATATGCTATGACACGATGCATCCTACTGATGCGTGTCCCACGCTATAGGAACCCACTGCTGAAGTGAACGCTATAGGAGGTTTCGGCCCTCCTAGACTAAGATATGACCCGTACTCCAACACTTACAATCCAGGGTGGAGAGATCACCCCAATTTGAGATACGGGAATCAGCAGAACCCTCCTCAGGGCCATGATAATCAAGAGTCCCACCAGAGGCCACCACAGTTTCTACCGCGCCCACAACAATTTCAGCAGCTTGGGGGTCAACAACAACAATTTAGAGCACAATATGACCCTAGACCTCAAGGCCAAAGCTCAAGTTTGTCTATGACCAGTGATGACATGATCAAGACCCTCACCCAGAGCGTATCAACGTTGGCAAGCACTATGGCCCAACAAAATCAAGAGATGAACCAGCAACATAGGTCTCTCGCTCAGAGTGTTTCAACGTTGGCCAACACTATGGTCCAACAAAATCAAGAGATGCGGTCTAGTATTCAGAACTTGGAGAAGCAAGTGGGGCAGATCTCCATCGCAGTGAGCAGACTGGAAGCCCGAGACTCGGGAAAACTACCATCTCAAACGGTAGTAAACCCGAGGGAGAACATATGTGCCATGACGCTAAGGAGCGGAACACAAGTGGAGGAAACTCGAGGCCAACAGAAAGAAATCCGCAATCGCGGAGAGGAAGGCCGCGACCGCGGAATTGTTCCCGAAGACAATGAGAAAATCGGCGAATTTCCGCAACCGCGGATAGAATTCCGCGATCGCGAAAAAGTTCCTGGGGAAGAGGATTTGCTCAAGGAAAATCCGCGACCGCGGACAGAAATCCGCGATCGCGGAAAAGTCACTGGAGCCCAAGAATTTTCAGATGAAGAACCGCGACCGCGGGCCCCAAACCGTGATCGCGGGTTTGCCCCACATGTCCAGGATGATTATGTGCGCCGCAACTTTCCTCCGCTCGGTTCGCTGAAGCCTCCCGCACCCTTTCCCGAGGCACTAAAGGACACCGGAAAGCTGGAGAACGACAAGGAGCTATTTGAGATGTTCAGCAACTGTGAGGTAAATATTCCTTTGATCAAGCTTGTTAAGAGCATCCCTCGCTATGCCAAATTTCTGAAGAAACTGTGCAAGATAAAAAGGAAGAAAGCTGTGAAGGAGAAAAAGAAGGTCCAGGTGAGCGAAAATGTCTCCTCTATGCTGCAAAAGCGGTTGCCCAAGAAGTGCAGTGACCCAGGCATGTTCACTATTCCCTGCAAGGTAGGTGACACCATGTTCGATAAAGCCATGCTGGATTTGGGTGCCTCTATCAATGTTTTGCCTCTCTCGCTGTATGAATCTTTAGAGGTTGGGCCATTACAGAAGACGGGGATAGTGATCCAATTGGCGGATAATTCCTATGTATATCCCAAAGGAGTGGTGCAGGATGTGCTGGAAGAGGTTGATAAACTGATATTCCCTGTGGACTTCTTTGTGATGGATACGGGGCAAGACAAAAACGCAGCCCATGTGATGCTGGGTAAGCCGTTCATGAACACGGCGAAAACAAAGATTGATGTGAGTATGGGGTCACTCACAATGGAGTTTGACGGGGTGAGGGTCGGATTCAACATAGATGACGCAAAGAGACACCCTCCTGATTGTGAGCCCCAGTGTTCGGTTGATGTGAGCAACCCAAGTTGATCTGGAGAGCACTATGTCGAGCCACGAAACTAACCAAGGCGCTGCTCGGGAGGCAACCCGAGGTATGTATTTCTTCCCATGTCTTTTCTTTTCAAGTTTCTTATTTTTGTTGTTTCATTTTTGTTTTAGACTAACTTACAGGTAGGAGACCCGGAGCCAAAATTTGAAGATGGTGTTCTCTCACCAGAAACATTTCCGCGATCGCGAAAATACCACTGTAAGTCTCCCTATCTATAAAAAAAAAAAGTTCGACGTTTCTCCGCGACAGCGGCCTTAAAACCGCGATCGCGGCCCAACTGTCCGAGTTCTACTTTGAGAGATGGTGCGCATCATGATGCCAAGGAGGATACAATAGCCCGACAATTTTATTTGGCACCGATAATGGCCCGACATTCAACAACTGACGAGGAGGAACACCAGAGCCCGCTATACGATTACATTTGGGCTCCAATTCTGAGTTCGTTGAAGGCTCGTGCAACCCCGTTTTCTTTGATGTGCCACTACACCTTACAGTGGATCTATTTGGTTGCACGTGGAGTTTACTTGAGAAGGACCGCCGCAACACCAACGACATGTGCTTTCATTGATTTACCGCCAGCACCACCGTCCACGTCCAGACCACCTCGGCAACGGTTGTGAGTATTTTTCTGCGTTTCCCTGTGCTTCATCTTTTTGTCTTTCATTACATTGAGGACAATGCAATGTTTAAGCATGAGGGAGGATTCTATACTTGCTTGTCGTCTGAGAGGAAAAGAAAAGAAGAAGAAAAAAGTCAAAAAATTGGAAAAAGACAAAAATAAAACCCTGGGATAAGTCGAAAACCCGAAAGGGCGGCTTAGGTAATAAGCAAGTGGCTTGGACCAGCATTAGGCTGGGGTAATAAGAGGTCAAGAGTGATACGAGTTTTTGTAAGCCCATCTATTGAAAAATGAAATGAGTGGCTTGGTAAAAACCCGAAATGGCGCCTTGGCAAAATGAGTGAAAAGAAGAAGAGCGATTATTAGGATTCCTCATTTTTCCTGGAGTGGTGACATAAGAAGAGGTGATATAAGGAGGATTCGGGTAGGTCACTCTGGGAGGCATAAGAAGATAGATGGAGGCTAGGATTAGATATTTTTATTCACTCTATGGTGTCCGGGTTAAGCTTGGGGGAAGTACTCTGCTTTCCTTTAAGCTTGGATGTTTTGTATGTTGTGCTTATTGTGTTGGTGCCTTGGAGATTCATGATTAGGTGCAGTTCTTAGTGGAGATGGTTTTGTTGTGCTTCCTGAGACCTTGGGTATTTCATTGGAGGAGTAGGTTTCTATTAGCTTACTCGAGGACGAGCAAGGTTTAAGCATGGGGAAATTTGATCAGCGCTACTTTGTAGAGTTTAACTAGGAGTTGTTATCGAGTTTTAGGTACCATTTGGATGGGTTTAGAGCACAATTGTGGAGAATTGAGTTGAGGAAGGAAGATGATTTTGGTGGTTTTGAAGAGCTAAAATGAAGGATTAAGAAGATGGAGGAGAAAACCACGAGATAAGACGAAGAAGGAGCTGAAGAGAAGCTACAGGAGCTTTTCCGCGGTCGCGAAAGTCACCGATGCGGTCGCGGAACAATACGAGAAGCAAAGGAGCAACAACAACATTTCCGCGGGCGCGGAATACCAGCCGCGGTCACGGAAACCTGAAGACGCGAGATTCCACAGAAACTTTTCCACGGTCGCGGAAATTGTTCATCAGACGCGCGCGAGAAATTTCGTCCGAAGATCTGCTTTTTATTTTTATTCCCTTTTATTTTATTTCTTTTATTCCGTTTTATTTCTTTTTGGAAAGATATTATCTCTTATCTTTAGAATTAGGTTTGCTAGGGTTTTATAACCTATTAGTTAGCAGCCTCTTTTCATGAGTTACTATTCAGTCTAGTTTACAATTATCGTTCAGTTTTTCCTAGTTTTTGTTCTTTGAAGATTATGAAGAACTAAGCAACTTTTGCTTAGTCCGACGATTGAAGCCTTCGTTTGATTTGATTGTGAGATTATAACTCTATTTCCTTTCCTTTGATTATATCTCTTCTCTTTGTGCTTATTCTTATTGATTCTTGCTGATTTGATTGGACTGATCATCTAGTTGATATTAGTAATTGTCTATTGCTAGGGTTTGGATATTTCTGATTGAAATCCCTTATCTTGTGTAGCAAACATGATATTCTAGGACTAGTTGGACTAGTTTATTGTGAAGAGAATTGATTACGTGTTAAATGCTACGGGTTGTTAGTGTTGCATGTATCCTGGTTAATTCATATGCTTACTGCTGCTATTGGATTAAATCTTGATAGTTTCTTGTGCATTTGATAGTTAGGGTTACCAGGACTGGTTGGACTGATAACTATTTCAGAATAGGGACATGAATATTCATAGGAAGGAATAGAGATAATCTAGGATCAATCAATCAAATGAATGGTGGATATTTGTCTGGCTAAGTTATTTCTCATCAATTGATTACACCCTTTGCTTTTATTTACTTTGTTATTTGACAAACAAACTAAAAACCCCCCTTGTTACCTTTGGCATACAACCTGTTGCACTAAGAAAGATTGCTACCTCCCTGTGGGATTCGACCCTTATTTGTCTACTATACTTAGTTAGGTTTTTGAGGATTTACTTTGATTAGGCATAACGACTTTAGACCCGTCAATAGTATCATGTATATTCATGAATGTCATTACAGTGGCTTGAATATGCCTTAACGATTCTTGAATATCATCAGTAGTTTCTTATATATCATTTCGCAAGTATCATTACAGTGACTTGAATATGCCTTAACGATTCCTGAATAACGGTTATAGTACAATGCATATCAGTTTCCGAATATCTCTCATCTTCTCTCACGTGAGATTGCAATCATAACAAAGCCACAATTCTTTCCCTTTTGAATATCATCATAGTGGTCTGAAGATTTTGGATGCAGATTCTCATCTTCTCTCTCCAATCTTGGTACAAATCTTCCCTTTTTTTTATTTTATTAATTAGGAAAATTCTTCAACTACCATTGTGATATTCACTCTCATGCTACACGCCCCACTACACATCAATATCTCTATTCAAATTCATCCGTTCATCACTTTTAATCTGACGTTCCAAGATTGTCCACTTGTTTTACCACAAGACTCATTTTACCTGAGTGTCCATCTACCAAACAAATCCTATGACAATGAGATGAATATAGCTATCATCACACTTACTATAGCTGTCATGCATTCAACACTTCGTTTTCCATTTTCTATTTTCTAGCCACATGGTATTGATGTAAAATCACATGTTTAGGTTAGTAATAGTCCACCTGGTATTGAGCAAAATTACGGGCTCGAACTTGTACATCTATAGATTTACTTATAAGTTAGTTTTTTATTTCTATTAAATGCTATAAATTTAAATACTTGAATTTTGTTTAGTTTCCTCTATTTTCAAAAAAACAATACAAAGTTTATTTACATTCTACCACAACTAAAGAAATGGCTTTATTAAATTTTGTAATAATTTTCATGTAATGGTTAAGAAATAAGAAGTGTCATTTCAAAGGAGAGATTTAGGTGTAACTTATTTTTAAATTTTATAAGCCAATAGAAAACTCCTATATAAGCCAATAGAAAATAATATTAAACTATATATAAACAAATAGTAAAATTAAAATATGAAAATTTGGAGAGATTTAGGTGATTGAGTGATTATTTATTTTATAAAAAAATTAAATCCTAAATTATTTTCTAATTTCTAAAAATAACCGCATAGTATTATTTATTTTTTAATTTATAAAAATAAGTGCACAAAGTTACTACTAAAATGATGTATGTTATATAAAATGGAATTGAAATGAGCTATTAAAAACTATATTAAAGTTATTAGCTTAGGTTGGTATCAAAAATAAAAAATTAATTTGCTTAATATTTCCAAAAAATTATTTAATTTTTTTAATGCTTTCAATTTTACAAAATTCAATCTCATTCCACCCAAAATAAAACAACAAGGACATTTTCATTATTATTATTACCACAATAATAATTTATATAATTTTCCTAAATATAAAGTAGTATTTTTTATTGGTAAATTTTATATTCAATAGAATAAAGGTCATCTTCATATAATTTAAAAATAGATATATTATCATATTTATTTAATTTAATTTTTTATTGTAAATAAACTATGGTCAAATTTAAAAAAATTAGTATTCTAATTTGATATTAAAAAAAGTTCAACTCTTAATGTCCTCTATTATACCAAAAATAACATTACTTTTTATTTGAAGTACATAATATAAATATTTTAGCAGGGTTATTAGAAAAAACATTGATATAAAGATAAAATTTAAAAATAAGTTACACAATCATAAATTGTTAATAGCTCGACTCTAAATCTTAGAAAAATTAAATAGACGCCTTTTAAAAATTAAAAAAACAAATACACATGAATGCAAACGTATTATTTATACATTAGACAAAAACAAAACAATAATATATTTTGACTCGTGTGAAATACAAATTCAACTATCTAATTGTAACAAAAGACAATAATGAAAATACTCATTAATTTTGACGCAAATTTATTACTCCCCTCATTAAGATATAATTGTCTTTCTAGAGTTTTAAACTTTGTTTAGATCTATTTATTTTTTCAGATATTTTAGTTAAAGTTTACCAAAGTTACTCTTATCTATGCATAGGGTATTTTGATATAATTTTTTTTTTAATGTGTGTGATAATGTTTAAAAAGACAGTTAAATTTTAAGAGAGACTAGTCGATTATTCTTATTCAATATCTTGCATCTAGCTAGTATAATTTTAGATAAAATGCATAGTGCATGTGTCATGCATAGGTTAGGGTTATAAACTATTTTTTAAAGAATTCTATGGATTATTTAAGAAATTTTTTCCATGTGATATTAGTCTTAAACTTGAGTTTTTCAATAGTGTAAATAGAATAAAGTATTAATAATTAAAAAAAAAAGTGAGCATGAAGTGGAGATCATAATTATAATTAAACAAAGGTTGTAAAACCAATCTATATTAATAAGGCTATAAAATATTACTCCATCCGTTAAGTTTTATTTGACGTTCTAGGCTTAAGTCATTGTTAAGTTTTAATTGTCATTTTAGACTTTTTTATCTATTTTTTTCAGATTTATTCTCATGTTTAGTAATTTTTTATTTTTTTTTGGTTCTCAATTTTTTATTCATTGCTTTCCCATTTTCTAGGATCTATTAATTACTTTTTTTATTACCCTTATGATTAGTGACTAATTTCTTTTGATTTTCTTATTTTCTTTTATTTTTTTGTGAGATTTCATGAGCAGTAATAAAAAAGTAATTAGTAACTAATAATAAGGGTAATCTGGGAAAATAATTGGTTTCTTATTTTGTCTAAAATTTACTAGAACGTCATTTAAAACTTAACGAAAGGAGTATGGTATAAGTGTATATATAGGGGAAAGGTCAACAATTATACGTTTACAAATGATACGGTTATAATTGATAAAAAAAACACCTTATCATTTTTGTACAAATAATACAGTGTTCTTAGTAAGTTTATTTTTTCATAGACTTTTACATATTTTCAGTGAACAAAAAGAAGTTAGAATTTCTAATGTGTTTAATATGATAAAAATAAAATTTATAATATGTTACCAATATACTAACATTTACTTATAACTTTATATTATTCAACTATCATCTTATACTATAATTTTTACTTTTAAATATGGACTACAACCACAATCCATTTTTGTATAACTATATTTTTCTTCTAAATAATATGAACCTCATTTATATATATCTCCTAAAATCTAGAAATAATTTGGACTCTTTTGTTAAAACTATTTAATTATATATATATATTAAAGCAAAAGAATTTAAAGCCACCATATTGATTTTGGCCCCACAAATACTATGTGTCAATTTGTGATTAATCCACTTTTTTTATTAACAATTCTATTCAATTTAAATCACAATATCTAATCACAACTAACTTCAAATATTTAAATATTTAAATCACAATATCTAATCACAACTAACTTCAAATATATAAAAACTATATACAACTTTTTTATAAAATTTGATTTCTACAAATTACACATATAATAAGCTTATAATATATGTCAAAATAATATATGATAGATTTCCTACTAAACTTATATATAAAATACATCTTATATTCATTTATGTAATTAGTAATATTATTTTCATGTGTTTGCATATATAATTTGACCTATATAAAATCATAAAATATATACAATTTCCAACTCATAGTACATATACTTTTATAATCAAGCCCACTATACTATATACAACTTTGTTGAATGATTATATACGTTTTTTATAGTAATATTAGTTTCATGCGTTTGCATATATAATTTGACCTATATAAATTTATGGGACAAAATCATACAATATATACAATTTACAACTCATAGTACATGTGCTTTTATAATCAAGTCCACTATATTATATTATTACACATACAAATTTTAAGGCCCATTTAGAGTAAAATGACCCGAATAAATTTTATGGCCCATCTATATATATATTAAAGCTATTGAATTTCGAGTCACTAGAATGATTTTGGCCCCACAAATCCTACGTGTCATTTTGTTATTAATCCACTTTTTTTGCTTTAATATATATATATAGATTTTGGCCCATATATTTATATATGTCAAATACATATTATATATACAATTTTTATGACTTTGCATATATAATTTGACATATATAAATTTATGGGCCAAAATCATACAATATATACAATTTTCAACTCAAAGTACATGTGCTTTTATAATTCAACCCACTATATTATATTATTACACATACATATTTTATTAACAATTTAGTGAAATTTCAGTCTAATGTATCTTAAAAAAATTAATTTATATAATCTTGAGATTTTCTTCTAAACCTTTCAATTTTAGCAACTCATCTTAACAACAATTATATCATATCAATTTTTTAATGAATTTGGTATATTGTACGTTCCCATTTAACAATTTTTATTTGATTATAATTTTCTATAAAAAATACATGGTCTCCATTTTCCGATTTTACAATGTTTCGCTGGGCTTATTACTTATCACTTTCCTATATATAATTTTCAGTTTTAAAAATTTTAATTGAGTTTGTTAATCAACAAGAAAATATTCACTAACAAACCGTAAATATCAATTATAAATTACCAATAAAATTTTGTTAAATCAAACAAAAAGTTTAACTACAAAATGCAAGTAAATCTTTGTTGTAACAAACTTTCAATTTCATATGATTATACACATTATCAAAAGTAAATTAAATATAGTACGTATACAAATTTTATAAGTAATTGAATCTATATATATATATATATATATATATATATATATATATTAAAACAAATGAATTTAGAGCCACCATAATGCTTTTGGCCCCATAAATCATATGTGTCATTTTGTTATTAATCCACTTTTTTCATTAACATTATATTTCAATTTAAATCACAATACCTAATCACAACTAACTTCAAATATTTAAAAATTTAAATCACAATATCTAATCACAACTAACTTCAAATATATAAAAACTATATACAAATTTTTATAAAATTTGATTTCTAAAAATTACACATAGAATAAGATTATAATATATGTCAAAATAATATATGATAGATTTCTTACTAAACTTATATATAAGGTACATCTTATATTCATTTATGTAATTAGTAATATTATTTTCATGTGTTTGCATATATAATTTGACCTATATAAATTTATGGGCCCAAATCATACAATATATACAATTTTCAACTCATAGTACATGTGCTTTTATAATCAAGCCCACTATATTATATTATTACACATACAAATTTCATGGCCCAATTTAGAGTAAAATGACCCGAATAAATTTTATGGCCCGTCTATATATATTAAAGCTATTGAATTTCGAGCCACCAGAATGTTTCTGGCCCCACAAATCCTACGTGTCATTTTATTATTAATCCACTTTTTTTTCTTAACATTATATTTTAATTTGAATCACAATATCTAATCACACATAGCTTCAAATGTATAAAAACTATATACAACTTTGTTAAATGCTTATACATTTTTTATAAATTTTGATTTCTACAAATTCCAAAAAATAAGCTTATATATGTCAAACTAATATATGATAGATTTCCTACTAAACTTATATATAAAATACATCTTATATTCATTTATGTAATTAGTAATATTATTTTTAAGACTTTGCATATATAATTTGACATATATAAATTTATGGGCCAAAATCATACAATATATACAATTTTTAACTTAAAGTACATTTGCTTTTATAATTCAACCCAATTATATTATTACACATACATATTTTATTAACAATTTAGTGAACATTCAGTCTAATGTATCTTAAAAAAATTAATTTATATAATCTTGAGATTTTCTTCTAAACCTTTCAATTTTAACAACTTATCTTAACAACAATTATATCACATCAGATTTTTAACGAATTTGGTATATTGTACGTTCTCATTTAACAATTTTAATTTAATTATAATTTTCTACAAAAAATACATGGTCTCCATTTTCCGATTTTACAATGTTTCTCTAGGCTTATTACTTATTAGTTTGCTAAATATAATTTTCAGTTTCAAAAAATTAAATTGAGTTTGTTAATCACCAAGAAAATATTCACTAACAAACCGTAAAATATCAATTATAAATTACCAAGAAAATTTTGTTAAATCAAACAAAAAGTTTAACTAAAAAATCCAAGTAAAATTTTGTTGTAACAAACTTTCAATTTCATATGATTATACACATTATCAAAAGTAAATTAAATGTAGTACATATACAAATTTTATAAGTATTTGAATTTGAGATAACTTTACACCTACATAAATCAGCCACTACTCATTAATTAATTATTCAAATAATTTTTTAATTATCGTTTTCTAGAAGTAAGGATATAAATTAAAATCAAAATTTTAAAACTTTAGATGGGTCCATTACGTAATTAGAAAAAACTAAAAAAATGTTATTTATCTGGATGATTTGTAATGATTTTTTTTTATATATTTTGCTGAATTATTTCATATATTTATTTTAACAAAAAGTTAAATATCAAATTACTTTTTATCTTCGTTTGATCTCATATCCCCTTTCGAGACACCAAAACAACTATGGGTAAACTTTGCTTACGTGTTATTTTACGATTAATCCGATTTTCAGTTTACTTTTTTCCTTAAACTAACTAAACTTATATTATAAAAATCTTCAAAATTTCATCAAATAACTCATTTTTTTGTATGAACAGTACCTTTGATCAAATATAAACATTTTCTTTTATTTGGATATTAATTTTCAAATTTATATTCTATGATAAAATTGTTATATAAATATTTTAACTTAATATAAGGCTCAAATATATTATCCATTGTGAATATATGCATGAAATTTTGAATTGAGCTTACCTTTTATTTTATCTTTTTTTTGAGTAATTAAATTGAAAAATATTTTTTTAATAATCATTGAAATAAATATATTCAAATATTGAGTTCCACCTTATTTTTCAATAATTATTTTTAATATTAATTATAATAAATATATACGATATAATATCATGTTTATTAGGTTGATGTCACTTCTTTTCCATATGTATATGAAATATCTAAAACATAATATTTTATATCATAAAGTAGCTTGCTATGATAAATATTGGTTTCGTAACTAATTTTGCGTATATTATTATTTTCTTTTCTTTTTTATTAGGTAAGAATTCAAAGTTGTGTTTCCGAATACATCAGCAGTCGGAAAAACCGACAAGAAACCAAACCGAACAAACAACACAAAGAAACAAACAAGAAGAAGATAAAGCAAAGAACCTAGAGGTGAGGTGAGTAAAGCACAAAAGAACCTTGCGCCGCTGGAAGGATCGTCAACATCCTTGATAAGCCCGGAACTATAACTCGATTCACCGCCTAGGAAAGCTCCATCAACCCAAGAGTGCATCAAAACCCACTTAAAAAAAAAATCAGTGCCTCCTCGGCAATCCGGATTTCATCCTATGGTGATGGCCTCCTCGGCCTGGTGGTCGGTGGTTGCCTTCTCGGCCTGGAGCCCGGAGGTTGCCTTCTCGTCGACGGCTCATAACTCCACCTCCAAGGCGCCCAGTAAAACCGCCATCGAGGAGCCAGATCTGCTGTACTTCGCCGACCGGAGAAATCCCGAGATCTCCCTCAGGGTGGCGGCGATTCCCTGGCCGGAGATTTCCCTCACTGTGACCGAAGGCGACGACGTCGAGATCTCGTCTCCTCAGGAAGATCGTGGTGGCGGCGGTAAACCGGAGTGCTCTCGCCGAGATCTCTCTCACGGTGGCGGCGATTCCCTGACCGGAGGTCTCCCTCACGGTGGCCGAAAACGACGTCGCACGGAAAGGTCAAAACTTCGAGCACGTGGCAAGGTGGTAGCGGGGAAGGTGGTGGCGGCGGAAGGCCGGGAGCGATTCCCGATGAGGCAGGTGCCGGTGAGGCGGTGCCATGGTAGCGGCGGCGGCTCGTCTCCGGTGGGTGGTGGTGGCCATGGTTGGCTTTCTAGGGAACGCTCCCAGAAGGGAGCGTTTCTAGGGCCGGCTCCTCTTCGATTTGGCTCCTTCCTCTTTTTGGTAGTTCCAGCGTATATTATTATTTTCTTAAATATTAAGAAATCATTGTTTTATATTGTGATTTTTACAAGTATTATTGATGGTGTAATAACAATTTTAGATCCCCATTGTTTAGCTATATATATCTTCTTGAAATACATAAATCTTATTTTAATATAATTTTTTATTTTTAAATTTAGATTGTCCTTATTCATTAATTATACATATATATATTTTTAATTTTTATAATTTTAAAAATCTTCACCTCACTTTATTTTCACCGGACTTTTATCCATGTTTAACCAAAAACTTGGTTTGAAGGGTATAATATAGTAGTTAAGATTTGAAATTTTGATTATGAATTGTTCAAATATCAAACTAAAAAAATAAAAAAAATAAAGATTTTGTTATAATACTTAATATTCAACATAAAGAGGATTATGTTCACGATTTTGTCAATTTTATTTTTTCTTTAAAAAATTTTCTATTATAATCCAAACATGAGTTATACAAATTATGAATATTTTTGGCTTTTTATTCAAAAGATATAATTACTAATCTAATAGTTTTTGTCAATGAACCACACATTAATTATTTGTTTGAAATCTGTTTAAAAGACCATCTATTATATATCCAACGTATAAATAATTTTGTAAATTGGGAATAATTTTATCGAGATTTTTAGATTAATAATCATTATAATACTTCTATATTAAATATTCTCTAAATGAGTCTACATAAATTATTATATATCATAGCATATCCTTTCTAATGATCCAACAAGAGTTATATTTTTCTAAAAAATACTTCGATATAACATTAATTTAATTCGATCATAAATATTTTTTTTTTGATTTTCTCATATTACATTTACTCGTACAAGGTACGGGGTTCTACACTAATTTTTCTAAAAGCTAATGAAATTAGGTTGAATTATTGGATTCAACACTAATTTTGATTTGATAAAACCTTTTATAATTTGCCATTTAAACTTGAAAAAAAAAAGTACGTACCTTTTTTTCTTCTTATCGTAATCTTATGAAAAATTATATGTCTCTAACGGCCTATGATCTTAAATAGATCTTATTTTTTGTCTACAATTATTTTCTTTCAATTGTTAAACATATGCGTATGATGGACAAAAAACATATGTGTATGAAACATAAAATTGTTAATGTATTTATAATGATAAAATCTAACTATAATTAAAAATTATTGAATTTATATCTATCAAGTTATGATATATTTTTTTAATTTTGTAGAATTAGATATGTTCAATGATGATATATGTAAATAGAAATATAGGTTTATTATATAATTCAATTAGTAATTTTAAATCTTCTTAAGATTAATTATCATATTCGCATTTCATGTTAGTGTTTTTTATAAAATTTATTTAACTAAATAAAGTTAATATATAATTAAATTGGATCTAATGTTATAATATTTTTTTAAATACTGGATGTATGAGTTAGAATTTTGGTAGGTTTAATTAGAGTTTATAGATATTTTACATTGTATTTTCAAGGTTTTAAAAAATTCTTCAAATTCATATATAGTTGAACATATCTAAGTACTTGAATGGAGATGTTGATTATTTTGCGGAAGAATTCTGTACACTACAATTTTTTTCTGGGTACACTACAGTTTGAAACGCAGAAATCTTGCTTAAGCAAGATTTATGCATTTCAAGGCAAATTGTACCCAGAAAAGGCATTTCGGTATAAATTTGAAACGCAGGTATTCCTGCGTTTCAACCAATTATTATTTTTTTAAAAAAAAAGCTGAAACGCATGAATCCTGCTTAAGCAGGATTCCTGCGTTTCAACCAATTTTTTTTTTTTTTTAAAGCTGAAACGCAGGAATCCTGCTTAAGCAGGATTCCTGCGTTTCAGCTTTTTAAACATATGACCGTTTTGAAACGCAAGCATTCTGCTTAAGCAGAATTCTTGCGTTTCAAAACGGTCATATTTCAACGGTCGAATTTAGCCTTTTATAAGAAGTCCCCATCACTTGTTGTGGGAATACACCACCAAATCCGAGCATAAAATTATTTCGTAAATGTCTAGTAGTGAAGAAGAAGCGGATTATAGCACCGAGGAAGAGTTCGAATTTGAGAGCGACCACGAAGATGAAAATTTGCCCGATGACGAAGACGATCCAAATTTCGATATTTCAAACTTTTCGGTTAGTAATGCGTTATATTATAGAATGTGTTTATAGTTGGAGCATATAGATTTCGATATGAATACTATAATTGGAAATAAGTTTAAATAAATGTTTACTTTTGTAGATATGAATTCGTATTTGTAGTAGATATGATCTTGTACGTATTTGTAGATTTAGATATAAATAGTAAAGTTTTTATATATTTCGATATAATAGGTAAATTTGTTTGTGTATGCAACAATTAATTGTTGGAAATGGATAAAATAACAGGGGAAATTTTATGGAAATAAATTTGCCACTAATCAGAAGTGGAACAGTCGAGAGGAGTTGGTTGACTAGGCTAAGAATTTGGGAAAAGAATTGATGATGTGTTTAGTTATTAGGCGAAGTAACGTGAGGCATGTTAGTTTGACTTGTGAACATTTTGGGAAGCAAAGAATTAGAAAGGATAAATGTGATTTAGAAGATGAGGAGGCTCGGGAGATTGATGTTGATAGGCGTCCAGGAACAAATTCGAAGAAGTCAGGATGCACATTTGAGCTTATAGGTGTCCCAGAGAAGAAGAAGAAGTATGAGACAGAGAGTCGTAAATGGATATTGCGCGTATTGAGTGGGGTACACAACCATAAGTTACCGCTTAGCTTCGAAGGCCATGCAATCATTGGTCGATTAGCCGATGAAGAGAAGATTTTGGTGCGAAATTTAGGTGAGTCATTTGTCCCCCCCTCTGCTATTTGTAAAGCGTTGAAAAAATCCTTCACAGGAAATGTGACATCGGCAAAACAAGTTTCCAACTACCTATAAAATTTGCAATTCGAGGATCGTGGGGATTTGACGGTCACCCAATGGACACTCAATTTTATGAAACAACACAAATATGAAGTGTTTCCATTGAGGGAGAAGCTAACTAATGAGGTGGATGTCTTATTTTTTGCCCACCCTGACTCACTGAGGCTTCTTAAGAGGTTCCCATATGTTATCATCATCGACGCCACATACAAGACAAACACGTATGTAACTTATTGAAGCAATAATTGTAATTATGAATATGGTAGGAAATTTGGATATGCACTAATATTTTGCTGCCTTTGTCGTTAGGTATAACATGCCTTTGGTGGAGATTGTCGGTTTTACGTGTACTCACAAGACCTTCAACATTGCCTATGCATTTACGAAGAAAGAAGAGATTGTGCATTACACTTTCATCATGAAGAAGCTGCGTTATTTGTGTGAGGAGGCCAAATTCATGACAACGGCAATAATGACCGATCGAAAGAAGTCCCTCATCAATGCAATCCATTTGATCTTCCCAGAGGTTAAACACCTTTTGTGTTGGGTGCATATAAAGCACAACATCGAGGCTTATAGTTCCCCTATTTTGAAGAGTAAAGTAAAGGTAAAAGCTTTTTGCGGGCAATGTTGGGGATTGTTTTGCTCAACCACGGAAGAAAGCTACGAAGAGAGGCTTACAGCATTGAAGAAGTCATGGAAGAGTGGGTTGATTAGATATGTTGAGAAGCAGTGGCTTACACCTTACAAGAAAAACATAGTTAGAGCGTGGACGGACCACCATCTCCACTTTTTCACAAGGACATCTAACAGGTATCCCAACTTCAAATCTTATAGATATTTGCATAAGTGATCTATAATATATTAACCTCGTCGTTATATGGTTTGAAAGGGTTGAGGGTATGAACAAGGTGTTGAAAAAAATTGTGGATTCAAGTATAGGCGGATTTAATCGAATGTCGGTGAGGATCCACTCAGCGATTGAGAGCCAAGTTTGCAAGGTTAGGGCAAGCATGGAGATGTCACGGATCAAGATGCCCACATGTTACAACCGCATGGTTCCAACAGTTCGGGTTGTGTTTTCTAGGCTATTCTACAGAGTGTCGGATCGGGCCTTGAGGAAGTTGTATGCCATGTATCAGCAGCTATTGGACGGTGATTTCAAAGATGAGTGCGATGATTTCTGGATGAGAGAGTGCCTTGGCCTACCGTGCATCCACACAGTTGCGTTTACAGTTGTTTGTGACAACGTCAATATTACAGTTGCAGAGATGAGATGCATCGAATTTGGAGAGAGGGTGAAGAGGCGTGAGTTACCGAAATCAACAGTAGATCATATGTCGGAGGTTTACTATGACTTGGAGTATCCGCATGAGTCAACCCTGCGGCAACCCACAATGATCAAGGCAAAAGGAAGACCGGTGGGGTCGTGCAAGTATTCCACCGAGAGAGATCCGATTAGGGTTGAGTATGCAAGGGCGGATCTTGATAAGCTAGAGAAAGAGAAAGAGCAGGAGAAGGGCAAGCAGAAGGGAAGCCAAGGAAGAAGTCGGCCTAGAAAGGGCCAAGAAGAACCTGTTTTTGTTGATGTAGAAGAACATGTTCATGTTGATCAAGAACCGTGTGGACCACAGTTTCCCAGGGAACCCATCAATCACATGGGAATGGACTTTGGAGTCAACAACATTGACTACTTTTGGTATCCGTTCATTAGGGAGGTGAGGAATGTAGTTGGAGACGGACATTGTGGCTACCGCTCACTATGTGTATTATTGGGCGAAGATGAGGGGAACTACAGGAGGATTCGATTCAATTTGGCATCTCACTTGGTCGACAACAGAGCCTTGTACAAGCCCGTGTTGGCAAGACTAAACCCTGGGAAGTCATTTGAGCAATATGCAGTTGAGGTGAACTACTTCTTTAGTCCTTGCGGACCGAGGTTTTGGTGCGACATGCCCATGGTCGGTCTACTGTTTGCCACGGTGTATCGGGTTGCTTTGGCATTCTTGTCTTGGAATGGTCCGTGCTTATGCTTGCCAATGATGACATCGCAATCAAGTCTCAACGGTAATGGGATACGGATATTGACCATGGCTCAAGTTGGAAATCGAGACCACTTCATACCGGTATGTGATAAGCGGTATTTTACATAGCGCAACTAGTAGTTATTAGCATATTATTGTGGAGACTTTGGCTCGGTTTTGGAGCTAAGTTGATGGTTGTGGTGCGGAGCTACATTGTGGACGTTTTGGATGCACTTACACGTAGAAGACAAAGCTCGAAGCTCGAAGATACATAAGCTGTGGACGCGGGCCGACGCGAGCAACCGCGGGCTGGGCACATGGACGCGGGCTGACGCGAGCGGAGGCGATCGCCGCCGGTCGCCGTTATTTCTCCAGGGGCTCCAGAACGTTGGCGAGGCAAAACCGCGAGCGGAAGCGATAGCGGTTGGTCGCGGTTTCGGCGCGACTGAACTTTTCCCAATTTTCCTTTTCGGCTTGACGTTTCGTTTTCCCGAATTCATTTTAGACTTTATTGTTTTCGGTTTAGAAGGCACGTTTTTGTGCAGAGATTGATCCATCACATTCCATTCTCTCTCTCTCCTTTTCTTTTTCTCTCAAGAACAATTTCTAGTTTTTCTTTTGTCCCTCTTTTGGATTTGAATTGTGTGAAGAACATGAACCGGAACTAAGACCCTTGTTTTGCCTAGCGTGGAAGCACTCGATTAATTCAGTTGTAAGGTTTTATCTCTTGTTCGTCCCTTTGGATTTTTGTATTGATTTCCTTGAGCATAATTCGGATTTCTATATTGTTTGCTAGATTGATATCCTAGTTTAATTCTATAGTTTTCTAATTGCTAGAATTGGGATAGACGGTGGAATCCCTAATCACTTGTAGCAATCACAATTGCATGAAATTGGTTAATTGAATTCAATTGTGAAAAGGAAATTGATTTGCATGTCATACTTGCGGTGTTGAGTCTTTGCTTGCAATCCATTATTTCTTATGCCCTATGCTATTGATTGAATCAACTTAGGAGGTCTTCTAGGTTTTCAATTAGTAAGTATTAGCAAGACCGGTTGGATTGTTAATATACAAAAAATCAGAATTGGGACAAATCCATAGGATTATGATGAACATGAAATGAACCGAATTGCAACTTGGTTAATTGATGTGTGGAAACTTGCTAGGTGAAACTCTTTCTCCCATTGTTTAATCTGATTTTTGTGCTATTGCAATTGAGTAGTTTTAGTAGAAAACCAAATCCCCCCTCCCCCCCCCCCCCCCCCCCATTTGTTCTTTAAAGTTGATAAATTAGTAGTTACATTGAAATTGACATTTTAACTCCCTTGGGTACGATTCCCTACTTGCATGCTATACTCTAGTTGCATATTAGGATTACTTTGATAGTGTGCACGACTGAAAATAACGCTATCAAATTTGGCGCCGTTGCCGGGGAGTTAATAATTGTTCTTTTCTTTGTAATTGTTTGTTTATCAACTTTTGGTGTGAACCATTTGTATGGTTCACACCCGTGCTACTGATTCTTCCATTGTTGATTATGATCCAGAAATTGAGCGGACATTTTTGAGGAACCAAAGAGCAGCCCGTCAATGTCTGAACCATATTGAGATGGCTGATAGAACGTTGAGACAACTTACCGCTCCTAACTTGGAGCAACAGCCTTTGGCTATAACTATTCCTGAGTTAGCCGAAGGAGTGAATTTTGAGTTGAAGGCAGGATTGATTCATGAGCTGCCTCACTTTCATGGTCTTGCTGGAGAAGACCCGAACAAGCACTTGGCGCAATTTCATGCGGTATGTTCTAGCATGAAGCCAAGAGGTGTCACTGCTGACACCATCATGTTGAGAGCATTTGGATTCACTTTGAAGGATGCTGCAAATGATTGGCTCTATTACCTTGCCCCGGGAAGTATCACGACATGGGCCGAAATGAAGAAAGCTTTTCTTGAGAAATACTTCCCGGCCACAAAGCTGAATAGTTTAAAGAGAGCCATTGCTACTATTGAACAACAAGGAGGTGAAAGCTTATATGAGTACTACGAGAGATTCAAGCGGTTGTGTGCAAGTTGCCCATATCATGGGTACAGTGATCAAGACCTCATCCTCTACTTGTTCAATGGTCTCTCGGATGAGGAGCGTAGAATGGTGAATGCCGCTTGTGGAGGTAATATTCTGAACAAAACTCCTCCCCAAGCTTTCATGATGTTTCAGGAGCTATCCGAGGGCTCAAGGCAATTTAGCAAGAGAGAGAGTCTCAAGGCTGTGAGTTCTCCATCCAAGATTGAGTCTGATGTGAATGAGCTGAAGGAAATGATGAAGTGCTTCATGCTGAATGGCACTCCGTCTCAAGCCCGACCATGTGGAATTTGTAATGAAGTGGGACATCCGAATGATCTATGCCCAACGCTTCAGGAGTCAAATGCCGAGGTGAACGTTGTAGGAGGATGGCAACCAAGACCAAAGTATGATCCATTCTCTAACACCTACAACCCGGGGTATAGAGATCATCCAAATCTGAGGTGGAGTAACCAGCAAAATGTTCAAAATCCTCATCTCTTGCAACCACAACAACAACAACCGAGGCCACAATACAACCCGAGACAAACCATGTCAGCTGAAGACATGATCAAGTCATTGGCCCAGTCGGTTATGCAGAAGGATGCTGAAACAAAGTCTTCCATTCAGAATCTTGAGAGACAAGTGGCACAAATTGCTCAATCTGTGAGTAATCTAGAGGCTAATGTGTCGGGAAAATTTCCGTCACAAACGGTAGTCAACCCGAGGGAGAATGTGAGTGCCATTACCTTGAGGAGTGGGAAGCTATTGAACCCTTATGCTGAACAGGGTGAATTGCAAGACGGTTCTGAACCAACTGAAAACAGGAAACGGCGATCCGAGGCGACCTACCGCGATCGCGGTTTTGAAGATGATGAACCACTGGAACAGCGGCGGCGATCGCGGTCACCCGCGGCCACTCGCCGTTATTCACCAGTGGGCAACCAAGAAACCACCAAGGAGCCCCGGCGATCGCGGTCACCCGCGTCCACCCGCGGTTTGACGCCAGGAACTCCGACTCAGGCACGGCGATCGCGTCCACCCGCCCTCACCCGCGGTTTGGACCCAGCTCCCATTGATGACTACGTTCGTCCGAGCTTTCCACCGCTATGCTCTCAGAAGTCGGTCCCGCCTTTCCCTGAGGCGTTGAAGGATACTAGAAGACCGGAGAGTGACAATGAGATATTCGAGACCTTCAGTAAGTGTCAGGTAAATATTCCTTTGCTTAAATTGGTTAAGAGTATTCCTCGGTTTGCTAAGTTCTTGAAAGAAATCTGCACTATTAAAAGGAATCAAAAATTGAAAGGGAAACAAAAGGTCAAAGTTAGTGAGCATGTGTCTGCGGTGTTTCAAAGGCGAATGCCTAAAAAGTGTGGTGATCCAGGCAGGTTTAGCATTCCATGTGTGATAGGTGATACAAAAATTGAAAATGCTATGCTTGATCTTGGTGCATCTATCAATGTTTTGCCTTTCTCTTTGTATGAATCCCTAGGATTAGGACCTTTGCATGAGACCGGAATTGTTGTTCAACTAGCTGGTAGGTCTAATGTGTATCCTAAGGGAGTGATTGAAGATGTTCTTATCATGGTCGGTGATTTGATATTTCCTGCTGATTTTTTTGTGTTGGATATGGAACATGACAAAGATGCGGCACCTATACTGTTAGGAAGGCCTTTCATGAAAACGGCACAAACAAAAATTGATGTTAATAGTGGGAAATTAACTATGGAATTTGATGGGGATGAAGTTGAATATAACATATATGATATGAAGCCCGTCGTTGATGCCTCTTTGAACTTTGTTGATGTAATGAGTCCTAACCCTTTGGATGAATTGCAACCTATGATAGAGGATTCTCTTTTGGGCATTGGCCCCATGGAACTAATAGTGCCGAGCGAGAAGCCCCTTTCTTCTTTTGTGCAGGCCCCAGAAGTTGAGTTTAAACACCCCCCTGATCAATCCAAGTATGGGGGGAAGGCAACCAAGAAGGTTAAGATGGAGGAGCCGCCGAAGGATTCAAATATCAAGAAGCATGGTCTAAGGTTTAAACCTTTCCATGAATGGTTCAAGAAGGAGGTGCTAAATGAGAGGGTTCCTAAGGGACCTGATGACATAGATTGAGGTTTGAGCACCATTGAGTCGAGCCACGACGTTAACTAAAACGCTTCTCGGGAGGCAACCCGAGGTTTGAGATGCTTTATTTTTATAATTCTTTTTGTTTCTTTTTAACTGTCATTTTTAGTATTTTTGTGGTTAGGGAAGGACGCCCGAAGCGCAGGTGCAGCTGCATTCTGCAGCCAAAACCGCGACCCCCCGCGATCGCGTCCGCTCGCGGTTTTTCCCCCGCTGTAAGTCTTCCTATAAAAAAAATAAAAAATAAAAAAAAAAAAATCCTTGGATGTGCGGAAAACCCGAAAGGGCCGCATAGGCAAAAAGAAGGTGACTCGCTCAACACCAGGTTGAGGCAAAAATGAGTTTTGGAGTGATGCGAGATTGGCGTTCCCCGAAGAAGAGCTTGTGATTGTAGGTTGCAAACTGCGATCACAGGTTTGTGCTCAGAACCTTTTAGGGAGTTGGCAATTTTGGGGTTCTTCTATGTTACCCCTTGTCATGGATGAGCTGTGCATTATTGGATCATCATTGAGCTCATCCCACTTCTACCACACCTTGTGCTTCATTGGAGGGAGACCATCCGGTCTTGTATGTGAGTCTTCTATTTTTTCTTTCCCCGTGCTTCTACTTTGTCTTTCATTACATTGAGGACAATGCCATGTTTAAGTATGGGGGAGAGAATGTATTCACATGTTTTAGGGTGTTGTTTATTTGTGTTTGGCATATGTATGAATTTTTGGAAAAAAAAAATTGAAATAGAAAAAGCCAAAAATATGAGGAAAAAAAAAGGCAATCAAAATCCTGGGATGAGCTGAAAAGTTCAGGTAAAAAGCAGGTAGTCCGATCGACTCTAGGTTGGTGCAAAAAATGGACTTGAGTGATGTGAGCAATATGTGAGATATCTAGCAAAATGAAATGAGTGGCTAGGTGAAAACCCGAAAGGGCGCCTAGGCAGAATGAGTGCAAAGAAAAAAGAGTGAATTTTTAGGATCATTCTGGCGTTGGCGTCATAAGAAGTGGTGTTATAAGGAGTTCGGGTAGGATCACTCATGGAGCGATAAGGAGCTAGATTGGAGCTAGGATTAGATTATATGCATTGCTCATTTTTGGTTGTTTGGAGGCGAAGTGTTTAGTCTTGTAATTACTAGTATCATGTTCTCTTATACTTTCTGAAACATGTGTGCTGATTGGAGGAGTGAGTTTTCTTTTAGCTTACTCGAGGATGAGCAAGGTTTAAGTATGGGGGAATTTGATAAGCGGTATTTTACATAGCGCAACTAGTAGTTATTAGCATATTATTGTGGAGACTTTGGCTCGGTTTTGGAGCTAAGTTGATGGTTGTGGTGCGGAGCTACATTGTGGACGTTTTGGATGCACTTACACGTAGAAGACAAAGCTCGAAGCTCGAAGATACATAAGTTGTGGACGCGGGCCGACGCGAGCAACCGCGGGCTGGGCACATGGACGCGGGCTGACGCGAGCGGAGGCGATCGCCGTCGGTCGCCGTTATTTCTCCAGGGGCTCCAGAACGTTGGCGAGGCAAAACCACGAGCGGAAGCGATAGCGGTTGGTCGCGGTTTCGGCGCGACTGAACTTTTCCCGATTTTCCTTTTCGGCTTGACGTTTCGTTTTCCCGAATTCATTTTAGACTTTATTGTTTTCGGTTTAGAAGGCACGTTTTTGTGCAGAGATTGATCCATCACATTCCATTCTCTCTCTCTCCTTTTCTTTTTCTCTCAAGAACAATTTCTAGTTTTTCTTTTGTCCCTCTTTTGGATTTGAATTGTGTGAAGAACATGAACCGGAACTAAGACCCTTGTTTTGCCTAGCGTGGAAGCACTCGATTAATTCAGTTGTAAGGTTTTATCTCTTGTTCGTCCCTTTGGATTTTTGTATTGATTTCCTTGAGCATAATTCGGATTTCTATATTGTTTGCTAGATTGACATCCTAGTTTAATTCTATAGTTTTCTAATTGCTAGAATTGGGATAGACGGTGGAATCCATAATCACTTGTAGCAATCACAATTGCATGAAATTGGTTAATTGAATTCAATTGTGAAAAGGAAATTGATTTGCATGTCATACTTGCGGTGTTGAGTCTTTGCTTGCAATCCATTATTTCTTATGCCCTATGCTATTGATTGAATCAACTTAGGAGGTCTTCTAGGTTTTCAATTAGTAAGTATTAGCAAGACCGGTTGGATTGTTAATATACAAAAAATCAGAATTGGGACAAATCCATAGGATTATGATGAACATGAAATGAACCGAATTGCAACTTGGTTAATTGATGTGTGGAAACTTGCTAGGTGAAACTCTTTCTCCCATTGTTTAATCTGATTTTTGTGCTATTGCAATTGAGTAGTTTTAGTAGAAAACCAAATCCCCCCCCCCCCCCCCCCATTTGTTCTTTAAAGTTGATAAATTAGTAGTTACATTGAAATTGACATTTTAACTCCCTTGGGTACGATTCCCTACTTGCATGCTATACTCTAGTTGCATATTAGGATTACTTTGATAGTGTGCACGACTGAAAATAACGCTATCAGTATGTCTTATTGTTTTAAGCTTCTTTACATACTTATATAAATACGCACAATTTACTAATCTTTGCATTTTTTTGATAAATGAAGTTATGGCTAAAGGATGGAAGTCCTCTGCCACCAACTCCGTATGCTTGGCGCGAATTCAAACATATAAGTGTCGAAGGTTGGGATGCACCATTTGCCTCAAGGATTGCAATGTTTCGGGACTTTCGCATAGCATATGGTCGTTCACCCCGTACTATGGTTTAGGGAGATGTGATGGGATATGAGTTGTGATTGTAATATTTCAGTACTCAAATTAATGCAAGTTGTGATTGTAATATTTCAGTACCCTAATTAATGCAAGTACTCTAATTGAAAAAATCTAAAAATTTGGGCCCAAATAGGGCCCAATAGGAAGGATTATAGGAGAAACGGGTGAAAAGCTAAAATTACTGAAATTGGGCCCAAATAGGCCCAATCGAAAGGATTATAGAAGAAACGGATGGAGAACTAAAATTACTGAAATTGGGCCCAAATAGGCCCAATCGGATGGATTATAGAAGAAACGGGTGGAGAACTAAAATTACTGAAATTGGGCCCAAATAGGCCCAATCGGATGGATTATAGAAGAAACGGGTGGAGAACTAAAATTACTGAAATTGGGCCCAAATAGGCCCAATCGGAAGGATTATAGAAGAAACGGGTGGAAAACTAAAATTACTGAAATTGGGCCCAAATAGGCCCAATCGGAAGGATTATAGAAGAAACGGGTGGAAAACTAAAATTACTGAAATTGGGCCCAAATAGGCCCAATCGGAAGGATTATAGAAGAAACGGGTGGAAAACTAAAATTACTGAAATTGGGCCCAAATAGGCCCAATCGGAAGGATTATAGAAGAAACGGGTGGAAAACTAAAATTACTGAAATTGGGCCCAAATAGGCCCAATCGGAAGGATTATAGAAGAAACGGGTGGAAAACTAAAATTACTGAAATTGGGCCCAAATAGGCCCAATCGGAAGGATTATAGAAGAAACGGGTGGAAAACTAAAATTACTGAAATTGGACCCAAATAGGCCCAATCGGATGGATTATAGAAGAAACGGGTGGAAAACTAAAATTACTGAAATTGGACCCAAATAGGCCAATCGGAAGGATTATAGAAGAAACGGGTGGAAAACTAAAATTACTGAAATTAGGCCCAAATAGGCCCAATCGGAAGGATTATAGAAGAAACGGGTGGAAAACTAAAATTACTTAAATTGGGCCCAAATAGGCCCAATCGGAAGGATTATAGAAGAAACGGGTGGCAAACTGAAATTACTGAAATTGGGCCCAAATAGGCCCAATCGGAAGGATTATAGAAGAAACAGGTGGAAAACTAAAATTACTGAAATTAGGCCGAAATAGGCCCAATCGGAAGGATTATAGAAGAAACGGGTGGAAAACTAAAATTACTGAAATTGGGCCCAAATAGGCCCAATCGAAAGGATTATAGAAGAAACGGGTGGAGAACTAAAATTACTGAAATTGGGCCCAAATAGGCCCAATCGGATGGATTATAGAAGAAACGGGTGGAGAACTAAAATTACTGAAATTGGGCCCAAATAGGCCCAATCGGAAGGATTATAGAAGAAACGGGTGGAGAACTAAAATTACTGAAATTGGGCCCAAATAGGCCCAATCGGAAGGATTATAGAAGAAACGGGTGGAAAAATAAAATTACTGAAATTGGGCCCAAATAGGCTCAATCGGAAGGATTATAGAAGAAACAGATGGAAAACTAAAATTACTGAAATTGGGCCCAAATAGGCCCAATCGGAAGGATTATAGAAGAAACGGGTGGAAAACTAAAATTACTGAAATTGGGCCCAAATAGGCTCAATCGGAAGGATTATAGAAGAAACGGGTGGAAAACTAAAATTACTGAAATTGGGCCCAAATAGGCTCAATCGGATGGATTATAGAAGAAACGGGTGGAAAACTAAAATTACTGAAATTGGGCCCAAATAGGCCCAATCGGAAGGATTATGAAGAAACGGGTGGAAAACTAAAATTACTGAAATTGGGCCCAAATAGGCCCAATCGGATGGATTATAGAAGAAACGGGTGAAAAACTAAAATTACTGAAATTGGACCCAAATAGGCCAAATCGGAAGGATTATAGAAGAAACGGGTGGAAAACTAAAATTACTGAAATTGGGCCCAAATAGGACCCAATCGGAAGGATTATAGAAGAAACGCGTGGAAAACTAAAATTACTGAAATTGGGCCCAAATAGGCCCAATCGAAAAGATTATAGAAGAAACGGGTGGCAAACTGAAATTACTGAAATTGGGCCCAAATAGGCCCAATCGAAAGGATTATAGAAGAAACGGGTGGAAAACTAAAATTACTGAAATTAGGCCCAAATAGGCCCAATCGGAAGGATTATAGAAGAAACGGGTGAAAAACTAAAATTACTGAAATTGGCCCAAATAGGCCCAATCGAAAGGATTATAGAAGAAACGGGTGGAAAACTAAAATTACTGAAATTGGGCCCAAATAGGCCCAATCGGATGGATTATAGAAGAAACGGGTGAAATACTATAGTTCTACTTTATATTTCATGTGATATAACCTTATATAACTTATATACTATAGTTCTACTTTATATTTCATGTGATATATATAACTTATATACTATAGTTCTACTTTATATTTCATATGATATTACTTATATCCTATAGTTCTACTCAATATTTCATGTGATATTACTTATATCCTATAGTTCTACTCAATATTTCATGTGATATTACCTTATATACTTATATCTTATAGTTTTACTTTATATTTCATGTGATATAACCTTATATAATATAGTTTTACTTTATATTTCATGTGAATAACCTTATATACTATAGTTTTACTTTATATTTCATGTGAATAACCTTATATACTATAGGTCTACTTTATATTTCATGTGATATTACTTATATCCTATAGTTCTACTCAATATTTACCTTATATACTTATATACTATAGTTTTACTTTATATTTCATGTGATATTACCTTATATACTTATATCTTATAGTTTTACTTTATATTTCATGTGATATAACCTTATATAATATAGTTTTACTTTATATTTCATGTGAATAACCTTATATACTATAGTTTTACTTTATATTTCATGTGAATAACCTTATATACTATAGTTTTGCTTTATATTTCATGTGAATAACCTTATATACTATAGGTCTACTTTATATTTCATGTGATATTACTTATATCCTATAGTTCTACTCAATATTTCATGTGATATTACCTTATATACTTATATACTATAGTTTTACTTTATATTTCATGTGATATTACCTTATATACTTATATCTTATAGTTTTACTTTATATTTCATGTGATATAACCTTATATAATATAGTTTTACTTTATATTTCACGTGAATAACCTTATATACTATAGTTCTACTTTATATTTCATGTGATATAATCTTATATCCTATAGTTTTACTTTATATTTCATGTGATATTACCTTATATACTTATATCTTATAGTTTTACTTTATATTTCATGTGATATAACCTTATATAATATAGTTTTATTTTATATTTCATGTGATATAACCTTATATCCTATAGTTTTACTTTATATTTCATGTGATATTACCTTATATACTTATATCTTATAGTTTTACTTTATTTTTCATGTGATATAACCTTATATAATATAGTTTTACTTTATATTTCATGTGAATAATCTTATATACTATAATTTTACTTTATATTTCATGTGAATAACCTTATATACTATAGTTCTACTTTATATTTCATGTGATATTACTTATATCCTATAGTTCTACTCAATATTTCATGTGATATTACCTTATATACTTATATAATATAGTTTTATTTTATATTTCATGTGATATTACCTTATATACTATAGTTTTACTTTATATTTCATGTGATATAACCTTATATAATATAATTTTATTTTATATTTCATGTGAATAACCTTATATACTATAGTTTTACTTTATATTTCATGTGATATAACCTTATATCCTATAGTTTTTTTTTATATTTCATGTGATATTACCTTATATACTATAGTTTTACTTTATATTTCATGTGAATAACCTTATATCCTATAGTTTTACTTTATATTTCATGTTATATAACCTTATATAATATAATTTTACTTTATATTTCATGTGAATAACCTTATATACTATAGTTTTACTTTATATTTCATGTGATATAACCTTATATACTATAGTTTTTCTTTATATTTCATGTGATATAACCTTATATAATATAGTTTTACTTTATATTTCATGTGAATAACCTTATATACTATATTTTTACTTTATATTTCATGTGAATAACCTTATATACTATAGTTCTACTTTATATTTCATGTGATATTACTTATATCCTATAGTTCTACTCAATATTTCATGTGATATTACCTTATATAATATAGTTTTACTTTATATTTCATGTGATATAACCTTATATAATATAATTTTACTTTATATTTCATGTGAATAACCTTATATATTATAGTTTTACTTTATATTTCATGTATATAACCTTATATCCTATAGTTTTACTTTATATTTCATGTGATATAACCTTATATAATATAATTTTACTTTATATTTCATGTGAATAACCTTATATACTATAGTTTTACTTTATATTTCATGTGATATAACCTTATATCCTATAGTTTTACTTTATATTTCTTGTGATATTACCTTATATACTATAGTTTTACTTTATATTTCATGTGAATAACCTTATATACTATAGTTTTACTTTATATTTCATGTGATATAACCTTATATCCTATAGTTTTTCTTTATATTTCATGTGATATTACCTTATATACTATAGTTTTACTTTATATTTCATGTGAATAACCTTATATCCTATAGTTTTACTTTAAATTTCATGTGATATAATCTTATATACTTATATAAAAAATACGAATTAATTTCATTACAAAAAAGACATACAATCTACGTGTCATACGTAAATACTAATCTGCCTAAGGGCCGCTATCTCTAGACTGCTCCTGTGCCGTACTACCAGATCCCTCCTCGTAATGAGAATCGTGAAAAACAGGCTGAGGAGGAGGAGGAGGCGCACCACGTGGAATGGGAGGAGGACGAAGCGGCCTTGCACCCACCATACGCAATGCAAAATCAATCAGCTCCTCTCGTATGTCATCGGGAATACTAGCTCTCTCTAGAGCATACGCCTTCAGCTCGGCTGATACCATCTGGTTACACTATTTTCAAATAAAAAATGTTATTAGATACACATATGTAATGAATGCAAAATAACATACCGTGATCAGGTCGCTGGGAAGCAGTGGCGGAAGAGGCACGTCATCATCTACTGGTGGTGGTGCTGAAGGATCCTGCCTCGATGATCGATAATCTACGTATGGATGAGACATCTGCTCCCACCAATCCAGATACTCTGGCCGACAATCCCAAGGGAAACTGGCATCAGGCATGACACCGAGCTCTATCATCGGCCTCGGATCGGCTCCCCACTGACATGCATCGTCCGGGAAACTAACGGTGTAAGTCGCACGCAGACTCGTAGAACGTACAACTGCGGTAGGAGTAAGGGGCGCTTCTGGTATGCCCTGCGTACGACCAAACTGACGCATAACTCTATCAGGCAGGTACGGCTCGCGGATCTCAAAGCACTCAATCAATCCCCAAAACCTCGATGGAGCGAGACTCGGGGAGTCAAAGTCCAACTGCCCCCAGGGCATCCAGCGAACCTGTAATATATTGAGAATGTCAAACAAATGTATCATGTCGAAGGAAATACTTACTTACGAATAATGTAACATACATCTGCATATCTATACTGATCAAGGACCCGTCGTAGGTTGATCAGACGCTGCCGATCCGCGCCCTGCGGTGCCTCTGCACCATCACGTGCAGCAGCGCGACTGTCACGTAGAGCCTCGAGATCGGAAGACGCGTGACCTCGAAACGCGTGAAAGTAGGCCCAGATCCAAGACTGAAATAAATCAATGTAAGTATAGTTTCTCGGTGTAAACGTAAGACAAATAGAGTTGAATGCGATAGATTACCTTCAGCAGAAGCGTACAACCGGCAATAGAAGCTGTTTGACCTCGCGACGCCTTACCTAACTGGCGGTATAGGTACGCCAGGGTAGCGACTCCCCATGCGTACCCTCCAGTCTCGTCGTGATCAAGGAGGACCGCTAGATACTCAGGCTTGCATTTCATCCCCGACTTGTCAACGAAGAGAGTACATCTCACTAGTATCGCAAGATACAACGTAGCTATGTGATGCTCGTTCCTGTAAAGAACGATTATTATTTAACATTATATTTTAAAAATAACTACAGTAATTTTCTAATTTTAATATTATTCAAAATACAACAGAATGTCACCTCTCCTCGGCTATGCATAACTCCTTAGCCCGATCCTTCAACATCTTGTTAGCTCCATAACCGTCAGTTGTTTAGAATACAACAAAATTTTATCAGTTTTCAATAATATTAATAAACTATTTGTTATAATTTCGATTTATTTTCCTATCCCAGTAATCTCAGCAATACGCGGATCTACCCCCAAAATCGGAGCCAAGGCCTCCCACATCGCTGCATCAGGCATAGGAGAAACCACCACAGCACCGTCAATCGGAATCTGCAGAATCTGCACAACATCGTGCAGTGTGATGGTAATCTCGCCCCAGGGGAAATGGAAGGAGTTGGTCTCCGGATGCCACCTCTCGACGAATGCTGATATGAGAACCGAGTCCATCCGTCGAAACTCCAACGTCCCCAATGCAGTCAGCCCGCTGCGCCAAAGTCCACCATGACCCATCCTCGTCCGTCCTATACCGGTGTATATCATCAAAGTGTGGATGACGAACGAAGGTCCTGAGGATCCTCCTCATCTGAAACAATAAATTTTTTGTATTTAAGATTAATGTACATATTTTATTTTTTTGGTTTTCCAAACATTTAAAAATTTAAAAGAAAATTTTTATACATACCGGATCCTGATGTGGGGGAAAGTGTACTGGGGGAGCCAAAATGTCTATGGCTACCCCTGCCTCCTGCTGCATCGCCATCCATAAAAGGGGTGCGATGTGGGTAGGATAGGATGGGATCATGTCTCTCCGACGAGGACCTCCTGGCATCCAGTTCCCCTCCTGCCCTAGAGGTATAGGGCCAACAGGGGGGCAGGAGGGGGGGCAATGTGCTCCATAATGGGTGGCCCCTCTGCCTCAGGTGGGGGCGAAGGTGCCTCAGAAGTCTGCGTCGCACGAGGAGGGGGCATGTCGTCAACTCTATCAGCATCTGTGGAGGGCTCAAATGTCTCATGCTAGCCTTGCTCCGTCGCCTCAAAAACTGGAGAACATGTGTACTCATCCTGGCCAATATCAACCTCATCGTCCGAAGATGACGACTCAGACTCAGTCGGATGATCCTCGGGCTCAGCAGACTCGGTCGGATGATCCTCGGGCTGCCCAACATCTCTCTGTAATGCAACGTCTACCTGTCTGCTCAGCTGAGATGTAGAACCACGTCGTGCAGAAGCTGTGATCCCTCGTTCTTTGGGCTTACGAGGATCACGACGCTTCGCTCTAACAGATCCGCCGTACGCCTCCAATATGCCCTTTATTTTAATTATTTGTTAATTCTTAATAATTCCTATTAATGTTTAAATTCTATTTCTATTTGTTTTTATATAGACAATAATCTTAATATTCTTTATTTTGACATTTAATTTATTTCTATTCTAAATAAATTATTTATTTCTAAAATTAATTGTCAAATTTCCTAAATCATATCGTTATCTTCGGACGACAAGGTTTTAATTTCTAATTTTTTTATGTTTTATTTCGATTAGATCACTCGTTATTATATTATATTTTTATATTTTAATTATTTTTTATTTCTTAATAATTATTAATAATGTTTTAAATTCTAATTCTACTTGATTTCTAAATTACTTGTTAATAATGTTTTAATTTCTAATTTTTTTATTGTTTTATTTCGATTAGATCACTCGTTATTATTTCATATTGTTTTTAAATAAATTATTATATTTAAATTATTGTTTATTTCTTAATAGTTATTAATAATGTTATAATTTCAAATTCTAATTGTTTTTATATAAACAATAATTTCTATTGGACATTAATATTCATATTCTTTATTATGAAATTTATTTAATTTCTATTCTAAATTACTTGCTAAACTAATTGTTATTTTGGTAGTTGTTATTTAATTTGTATTCTAAATCATATAGATCGTGCTATTAAAATCATGCATTTAATTTACGCAACCATAAATCATGCTATTAAACACATTTTAAATATACTTTAAATTTTAATCACTTTTTATTTACGCAACCATAAATCATGCTATTAAACACATTTCGATATTCATGCTATTAATTCATGTATGCGGATATTTATATCATATTAAACACAATTTAAAATTTAAAATATACATGTCGAATATCGGTAGAAGAAGATACTATCGGTGCATCTGGTACGGTAGACGAAGAGGCTACCTTGCGCTGCTTCCGAGACTTTCCCGCGTCGCGGCCTTTCCCGCGTTTTCGGGTCACCGGCGCTACAGTACTTCCGGCGGCTTTCCCGGCGACTCCATCTTTCCCGGCGACACCTCCAGTACACACGCCGGCAAAAGCATCCAATGCCAGCCCAACCGCCTGAGCCACTGCCTCGTCCCCCACCGTCGTCGCCCTCTGCTCCGACTGAGCATCAACACCGTCGCCCTTTGCTCCGACTGCTGGCGTTGTCGCTCCGTCACCTCCCCCACCGCCAGCCAAGCTCTCGTCGCCAGCCAAGTTCACTGTTGCCGCCGGAGAAGACGATGAGAGCGCTGCCGGTTGTCTTCGGACGCTATCGTCTTCGTCTCCGGCTCCACCATTTTTTCGCCCCAAATCCATTGATTTGTACAGATCCAAATCCAAATAGGAAGAATCAAAATCGAAATAGGAAGAAGAAGAAGGAAGAAGAAGACGATGGAAGAAGAGGGATGAAGGCGCCGGGGAAGTTGATGGCGGCGGCTGACCTAGCGGGGGAGGGCTGAAACGCGAGAGATGGAAGACGACTGAAACGCGAGATCTTGCGTTTCATTTCACTTAAAGGGGGAGGGCTTAAGCAAAAATATTGCGTTTCAGCTTTTTTTTAAAAAAAATAAAAATGGTTGAAATGCAGGAATCCTGCTTAAGCAGGATTCCTGCGTTTCAGCTTTTAAAAAAAATGGTTGAAACGCAGGTATTTTACTTAAGCAAAATACCTGCGTTTCAAATTTATACAGAAATGACTTTTTTGGGTACAATTTGTCTTGAAACGCAGAAATCTTGCTTAAGTAAGATTTCTGCGTTTCAAACTGTAGTGTACCCAGAAAAAAATTGTAGTGTACAGAACATTTACCGTCAAAAAAATTGTTTCTAGATGATTATGATTGTACGTATATTTATAGGGTTTAGGGTGGAATGGATGCAACTGTTCAAGAAGAAAGATTAAAACTTAAAAGCTATGCTAAGATCAAATTTTCTAACTTTGAGCTTAATTAATTTAAATCAACCGTGAAATAGATTCTTTTAACAATTGTACGTGTAGATTTATATAGATAATGTTAAATGGGAAGATATGATTATTGTTAGTTGATAATCTAGTTTAAAAGTGTTTTTATTAACTAATAGATTTGTGTAGATGTAATTATAATTTTTGTAAGGCTCGATGACATGACGGATGAGATGACATAATTCAAAGACCAATACATAGATAAAGGGTCGTACTAGACGCACCCCCAAAATTACTGTGTGCACCTCTTAATTCCGAAAATACCTTATTTCTTTCAAATTGGATTTTCATTTGTTACAACATGGCATAGATTGATCTAGCTCACTCGTGGTCTAGCCCCCTGGGAAAATGTCCGGCAAATCAAAGCCTTCGAGCACGAGTTGTCTCTCTCCGTTTTACTCTTACAGACGGTGGATGCTGATTTTTATAAAAAATTGTTTTGGAATTTATAGTTGCACTTTGTTATGATTTATTTATTTATTAATTTTTGGGTATTTTTTAGGTTTTCGATTTTGTTGTTGAACAATGAATACTTTTCTATATTTTGAATCTCGAATATGGGTATAAAGCAAAACGTTCTAGAGTTAAAAAGTTAGAGAGCATAAACAAGGATGAGATTTACAATGTAAAGTATATGAATAAATTGTTTGTAAATTTAATCCAATGGGTAAATCGATAAAAGTGTATGAAATTTGGGGTGCGCGAAGTAATTCTGGGGGTGCATGAAGACTATCCTTAGATAAATAGAACGTGATGATGACACATAGACGAATCAATATGAAGCCGACACGTAGGATTTAAGTCTCTTCTTTAATATAGATAGATAGATATGAAATCTCTTAATAAATTTGATGTAATAATAGTAAATTAATGTAAAAATACCACGAATAATATGTGTATAAGTTTATTATTAACACTTCTTAAAAATCAAGATTTTGAAAATTTAATGGCTATCATTTTCACTTCTATTAATAAATATCGGTATACATTATTTGTTTTAGTAATAGAGAAATATGAAAGAATGAATTAAATTCGGTATAGTTATTTTGATCAGTGTGAATAAAAATCAAAACTTCAATATTGATAATATTTCTTGTACTATAAGGGCATCTTTAATAGGGTCTTATAGGATGGGTCTTATAGAGGGTTTTTGAGAGAATTATTTGCTATGGGACGGTGTATTGAGGGCTTTTATTGGGGTCTTTTAGATGGGGCTTTTAGATAAGTTTTATGTAGAATTATATCCTTGGTTTGGATTGAAATTACAAAAATGCCATTTACTAAATTATGGATAAAATCATACATTAAACTTAATATTTATATTTTATTTTAATTATAATATTTATTTAAAATTAAGAAAAAAAACATACATTGATGGAAAATCAACAAAAATGGGATGCATACATTCAAGAAAACAAAACAAATGAAGTGATTCCAATTAAAGAGTAGAAGAACAATGTACTGAATTCAAATGGTTCATTCTCTCTACTCAGATGTACAAATGAAGTGATTCCAATTCGAGGAGTTAGATCTTGAAGTCTACTGCAAGTCCTCAAAATATGAGCGCAATCCGAGTTGGGAATCAAAAGTTATGGCGTTTTTACGGAAGTGTCGCAGAAGCTGAAGAAGACACCGATGACACCCCGCGCCAGAAGCCACCGCGACCCGGCGGTGGGTCTCAGACAGGTCACCGCCCCGCGGTGGGAGTCACCGCCCCGCGGTGGATTTGTTAAGCGCATCGCGTCCGGAAAACGACACTCATTAGTAGGTGAATTAGGATTTCTTTGACAGGAAAACGACATCGATTTCCGGCCTTGTCAACTATCCTAAAATATATTAAAACTATCCTAAATTCATGTATAAAATATATTAAAAAAATATTTTATAAAAAAAGCATGCATAAAATATATTAAAACTATCCTAAATAATAATAACATGGTTTATTTGGACTTAATTATATTAAAATTTGTAAAAAAATACATAAAATTTCAAAATTTTATTTACAATATAATTTTAATATAAAAAAATTAAATTGGTATTTATTTTATTTTAAACCACCAATAATAATAATAAAATGATTTATTTTCACTTAATAATACCTATAATACAAAAAATATTAAAATCTACCAAATATATCCAAAATGGATGTCTATGGATAGAGAAAAATGTAATTAGAATTATAGTAATTTTTTTATTTTTTTTTAACCAGCCATTTTTTATTTAAATCAATTTTAAAAAACAAATTCGAGATGTGTTTTGGCTTGATGCAATGGGGCGCGTTTGGTGGGGCTGCTCCGGGATGTGTTTTGGCTTGAATTTTGGACAATTTTTTTTAAGTAACCAAACATGCCTCTATTTTTATATGTATGGGACGGTCCCAATTTTGAGCCCAAATTGGATACCCATGTTAAGACTTTTAGCTAAATTCAAATATTTTAATATTAATGTTTTAAAAACCCCTATAAGGGACTACCGTTAAAGATGCTCTAAGCTCTTTTAACGAACAACTACCGATTGGATCATTACTACTTGATGCTATATCTATATGTCAATTGACTGGACCTAAACCTCTAATACTAAACATTATAATATTAGTGTTGTTCATAACCCAAAAAAATAAAAATAACCCCATTTTTTTTACTCTGCGCAGCCGGGCTTCTTGCAGCGGTGGGTGGACGCAATGCTGGTTGTATGTATAGGCAGTTATGGAAAATTTTCGTGGAATTTAGGGTTTGAGAAGCGCTGATCAAAATGGAGAAAAGATGAGCTTTTTGATTAAGCTAGATAAGATAAGAATAGAAATGATTGAGATTGAGATTGAGATTGAGATGATGAAGAAGAAGAGTGGATACGTGTAAGCGTACGGAGTAGGAAGAGGCGATACGTGTCAACTTGTGTGGCAACGTTTATACCAATTTCTGGTCTTTCCCCGCCAAATTAAAGCTTATCTAATCAGTAGATTCATAACAAATGGCAACATCGACCATCTTTTCACACCAAAGTATCCACGATCCAGCTGTATACGTTGCCGGCGGTTTTGCGTTGACGGCTCTCATCCTCTCCACCTATTTGACCTTCCAACACCTCACATCCTACACAAATCCTGCGGTTTCTGTCTCCTCCAATCCATCAATCATATTGCACCAAGCTTGTTGCAAAGGAATTTATGTGTGTTTTCCGTTTTCAGGAGCAAAAATGGATTGTTGGTGTTGTTCTCATGGTTCCTGTCTACGCCACTGAATCAGTGAGGATCTTATCTTATATATTATGATGATGATTTATGCTGGGTTTCTTATATAACAAGTGCAGGGACATGTTATTTATGCCGGATTTCATGTCAATTGTTATTGCTTTGAGTTTCAGTTCATATCCTTGACAAACCCCACAACCTCCCTTGCTTGCGACATACTAAGAAACTGCTATGAAGCGTTCGCCCTTTATGCATTCGGGAGCTACCTAATTGCATGCCTTGGTATGACATCTGCATCTGTAATCTTGGCTTTCAACAGATCAGATCAGAGCAAACAAACTCACTCTTACTATGTACTAGGTGGTGAGCATCGAGTCATAGAAATGTTGGAGGATGAGTCCAGGAAACTGCTAAGAAAGCCACTCTTGGAAGGAATAGGCGAGAAAGCGGCAGCAGAACCCAAGTCGTTTCGCAATTTCTTTCTTCAGCCTTGTGTTCTTGGAGAAGATCTGCTCACAATAGAGAAATTTGGTCTTGTTCAATATGTAAGTAGAAAGACACGTGATCTAAACCCATGGATTGATGTCTATTATATTAATTTCACATACAGATGATTTTGAAGACTCTTTGTGCATTGCTGTCGTTTTTGCTGGAGCTGTTTGGAGTCTACGGCGATGGAGACTTCAAGTGGTACTATGGGTACGTACGTTACGCATAATACTCCCAAGTACAAGTATGAGATTATGCATAAGTCCGTTTTTCATGTTTTCTTGTGCATTTTCAGCTACCCATACATAACAGTGGTACTGAACTTCAGCCAGATGTGGGCATTGTATTGCCTTGTTCAATTCTACAACGTGACTCACGAGAGGCTCAAGCATATAAAGCCGCTCGCAAAGTTCATCAGCTTCAAGGCGATTGTATTTGCCACCTGGTGGCAAGGAGTCGGTATCGCTCTCTTGTCTTCACTCGGTGTTTTGCCCAACGAGGGCAATATAGAGACGGGATTGCAGGACTTCCTGATTTGCATAGAAGTAATTCTTGTACTGTATTAATTTTACATTTTCAGCTCAACAATCATGTGTTTTTTTTGTATTGTTATCTAAAATAGCATGTGTGTATTGTATTGTATTGGCAGATGGCGATTGCAGCAATAGCTCATGTCTTTGTGTTTTCTGCACAACCTTATCATCGCTTTGTCCCGGTTTCTGACCATCAATGTGGGCGAGTCACGACACATACAGAGAAGAAGCTTCTGGAAGTAGTTGAGAAAACAGAAACACAGGTGAAAGCACCCGGGACAAGTATTACTGAAAGCGTGCAAGACATTGTCGTTGAAGGCGGCCAGCAGGTAAACTGTTTTGTTTCTTGTAGACACTCAGCTCCTTTTTCAAGAGCTTATAAGAGTTTGGGAAAGCAGGTTGTAGAGGATGTGAAGCTGACCATAAACCAAGCCATAGAACCCGTGGGTAAGGGTGTGACGAAGATACAGGAGAGCATCCATCAGATATCAGTGGCTTCTGATGAGGACAAGGAAGAAACTGATATTGAGATTCAAGAACAACATATCAGTTGAACTTGAGATCGCGGGATATGCAAAAGCTACGCGTCTAATTGTTATCCTCAACTGCTCTTGTAACTTGGCTAATTGACTCATTTGCAGGATAATTTTTTATCAAAGTGTAGTTTGTAAGCTTTGAATTGAACATGAAAATGAAGGCATTTGAGTATGCATTACACAACTTAGATTAACCATATATACTTACTAATGGTCCTAATACAAGTCTCCCTGGGTTGTTTTAATTGTCGGGCGCTCCAGGGAGATTGTCTCTGTTTTCCCCTTTTGATCACCTTCAAGCCAATACTTGAAGCACCCAAACCTGCAGCGCGAACTTTGCAAGTTCAGTTGCTTGACATCAGCTTTATAATCCATTTTTTGCAGCATAAACAAGTCTGTCTAGATATTATGGTCATATACAAATTGTGGATGGTTTATATGTTACAGGTGACAATTGTGAGGCTAGCTGATGGAGGTCACACTCACTTCCATGATTCACAGACCAAGAGGTAATCTTGATCTTGCGAAAGCGCGACTCCATTGGGGAAACACAGATCACCAATGGCGAGAGACGTTGCATTTGTTGGCTTCAAGTACATCCAGATACCAGTGGTCAATGTCAATTTTGGTGCTGGGGATGCTGAAATACAAGCTTCCATCTGGACCTTCATCTGCAAATCTGATTAATAGATATGTTACTTCCTTGCAATATCATACAATTGGACATCACAAAGTAAAACTATTTTGAATCTATAGTTCTCTCTTTATTTTGGAGCCATTGAACTCGGATGCCAAAACTGTCACTCCATCTTCACTGACCTTCAACAATCCCAGAAAACCCCAAAACAGTATGAACAAATCCAATCAAAACTTGTACCACAACAACTATATATTGCAAGTACTTAATTACCTCCTCTGCATCACAAACAACAAAATGATCAGCATCCCTGGCTTTTATAATTCCAAGCAAGTTATGGCTGTTAATCATCTTCCAATTCTCCAAAGACCCATCTTTATACAATCTCTTGATCCACCCATCTCTGGTTGCTGTATACACAACTCCATGATTGTCCACACAAACATCTTCTGGATTTAGCACTGATCCTTCACCAAGCTTGATCACTTGCTGCACGTGAATTAAGTCACAAAATCGTTATCAATGAGTAATATTAATAGTCGCAGTTGGGTTGTTTCGAGTTTTCTTACTTACCTGTAAGTAGCTGTTTGGAGAGGGTGAGGAAGGAGGTAAGAGAAGAACATTGGGAGAATGAATTGGGGTGAAGAAGTAGACTTGCAAGGAAAGAGCAATTATGCAACCAATCAGGAAAATTGCAATTGATGAAGCTGGATTCATGGTTCATACGAGAGTTTTGTTGTGTGTTGTGAAAGGGTTCATGGTGAAGAAATCTTAAGAAACCTTAAGATGCTGTTGTATTATTGTTAATTGAGTGCTTATAAAATGCTGCACTAGCAGCTACTTATTCTGCAAAGAAGAAGAAAGAAAGAGCCGTTGGCTCTCATGAGTACACGGAACAAACAAAACTTATTAGCCTAGTAAAATGCAGAGTATTTAAGGAGAATAGGAAAAAGGGATGTGTTTAATATATGTGGGCTTGGTGTTTCCAATGATGTTAAATGAGAAAAGGAATTAATATTCCAATACTCACCCTCAAATAGAGTGTAGGTTGATGACACTCAACTTGGGTAAAAGTGACTTGAAAAGGCTTGGTCCGAGGGGCTTGGTAAAAAGGTCGGCGGGTTGCTCCTTGGATCGAACATGAGAGGTCTGAATGTGTCCTTGTTGAACCTTTTCCCGGATAACATGACAATCAATCTCAATATGTTTAGTGCATTCATGGAAGACGGGGTTGGAAGCTATGTGGATGGCAGACTTGTTGTCGCAAAATAAGGTGGCAGCTTGCGGGTGGGGTACTCGAAGGTCGTTGAGGAGAGTACGTAGCCATGTGAGTTCACAGCAAGCAGAAGCCATGGAGCGATATTCAGCTTCCGCGCTAGATCGAGAGACGGTGTCTTGCTTCTTCGTTTTCCATGAGATAGGGGCACCGCCAAGGAAAACAATATAACCGGTGGTGGATCGCCTTGTGTCTCGGCATCGAGCCCAATCTGCGTCGCAGTAGGCAGTCAGGTGAAGGCGGCCAGCCGAGGGCAAGAAAATACCTTGACCCGGGGATCCTTTGATGTAGCGAAGCACTTGGTGAGCAGCGTCTAGGTGAGGTTGACGGGGGGCAGCCATAAATTGGCTAAGGATGTGCACAGCGTAGACGAGGTCGGGGCGAGTGATGGTGAGGTAGATGAGGCGACCCACCAATCTTCGATAGATAGAGGGATCTAGGAGAGCTTCACCATCGGCTGCTCCGAGAGCCAAGTTCTGATCGAGAGGGACAGTAGCCGATTTGGCCCCGAGGAATCCGATGTCGTCGAGTATCTCAAGGGCATACTTGCGTTGGCATAGAGCAATGCCTTGCTTTGATCGAGCAACTTCTAGGCCAAGAAAATACTTAAGGGGTCCCATATCATTGAGCTTGAACTTGGTTGCAAGGAAAAGCTTGATGTCCTCGATAATGTAACACCCCCAAATCTTAACCCATTTGGAAATGTATTACCGCCAGTGACCCCAATGTTCCTTACCGAGATCACCCAAGGCTTTACCATTTAAATACAATTTATGAAATACAAATGATACAAAATCATAATATTATTCATATAAAACATGAGTCCCGGGATTACATCTCAATCCCGAATAGGACAAACACAGAGTTTTAAACAAAGTACAGCAAAAGTCTTGATAAACAAATAACAGAGTAAATAAGTTACAGCGGAAGTCTTTCTTGAAATATTACAAAAAGGATTGTGATCGTAATGATCATCTGCCCAAGGATCTCAACCTGATTAAAAGATAATTATTAAAACATCAAAAACAATCGTCGTCTTCATAGTCAATCTAGTCTTCTCATATCTTCGCTCTATCTGATGTGCCGAATCGAACGGATGACACCAGCCAACAATGCAGATAACAATTGCGGTTGGTTAGTCTAAATGAATAGACCATGCAAGGGTACAAAGCATAAGGTTCTAAGTAGTCGTATTAGGTTAGACTTCTCGTCTCTCGAATAATAGTCGAGTACGCTTGTCAACCACCATACTCTACTTGAATATGACAAAAGGCATGCACACGAGAAGATTCCAACTGAAGCGAATCTTATCGGAATATCCAAGAGAAGACTCCAACAGATTGAGTCTTTAACGAAGTATGACAAAGTCTGGAATATTTAAAGAATCACAGTATCACATTCGAGCGATTTAAAACAGCTGACTTAGATGTTTCGGTTCACGACCAACCTCACCGCATACAGCGAATTCAGATTAGAAAGAGAACGTACTCTGATCAAAAGTCGAGACGAGCTTTCCTAGCTGCACTATTCGCTTAGTTGCACTACTCGCCGAAGATTTATTAAACATGTGCGTCAAGAGCACTTATCTTATTATATTCCAAAATGCGCATCACGTTATAGGCTTTTAAATGTATAAACCACCAGTGGAACTATACATCTTGATATGCGTTTTGTTTGAGAGTGACGCATACCGAAGGGATGAAATCCCGAGTTTGTGGCACTAGCTAAGTGCACCTACCTCTATACTCGTGTATCAGAGGTTGGGTCATGACCGTAAAAATGGTATTAGGTGGGGACGAGCCACCTCTCTACCTGATTATAAAGAAACGACTGGACCTGGCAGGGCCCTAGTAACGTTCCTAACTACTAGTGCTAACTAAACAGTTCAAGCACAATGATAGTTCACGACAAATCCACATAAATGCCCTCAAGGCGATCATAAATATATATTCATAATAGCGTTGTTCTAACATATATACAACTTATTATAATATCATATTTTAGTTTTCCAAAACAGTTTAAACAAAACCGTTTCCAGACAAACGCAATAATCATTCCAAATTAATTACTCAATTAAACAACTGATAATTAATAAAAGCATGGAATGATGAGCAAGAGCGAATTGAACCGCCACTTGCCTGGAGTAGATTCGGCGATGAATCTAGATGAGACGACTACGGAAAATATCATTTCCGAGGATATGGCTTAAGCTTCAGAATAGTCCTAGCAGAAAACGAGTCCACACGCGATCCAGCAAATCACGTTATAATTGACAAATTAATTATCTATCAATTAATCTGACTGGACGAATTTAAGGAATTATATTTAATAAATTTTTATGATATTAAATCATAAAAATATTTATTAAATTTTCCTAAGAAAAAATACGGACGAAAGGGTAACGAAATTATACCGCTTGAATGATTTCGGGTCAAAACTAGACTGGACGGTTATTGGGCTGCTCGACCCAACAACAACACAACAAGGAGGGGCTCACTCGCCCACTGTTCATCACCTTCAACCCCCCTCCACTTCGTCTTCAACATCAACGAGCCGATCGAGCACGAACCAGGGGAGTTCGGCTGGCTTCGGCTGGGGAGGCTCAACGGCGCCGGGGAGCAGGCGGCGGCAGGGAGGAGCAACACCACGGCGGTGGCTCGGACAGCAGCACGGCTGAGCAGGAGCTCGCACAGGGCTCGGCGGAGTGGCGGGCGCAGAGGCGAAACAGGGGCGACGTCTTCGTCTCCGGCGGGGCTTCGTCGGGGTCTCTTGACGCCAGGGATGGAGCGGCGCCGGTGGGGAGGAATACCACGACACCACCGCAGCACTCGGCGGGGGAGGAAAGACGAAGGCGAGGCAAGGGAAGCTTGCGACGCCGGAGGGTCTGAACAGGGGAGATCGAGCACCAGCAGCGGGTCGGCGATGGTCTCGGCTCACCACGGCTCGCACCAGCTCGTCGTCTCGCCTCCGCGGTGGCTCATGCAGACAACAGCAGCTCTTCGGGGGGGTTTTGCTCGCCGGCAGGAAGAGAGATGGCCGAGAGGAGAGCTGGGGAGCGATGGTGTGATTGCCACTCGTCCCCCTTCCGATCTGATCCAAATATAGCCCAAGGAGGAGGGCAGCTCCCCCGACCAATCTCTTGAGCGATGTGCCCCGACAGCACGTGGCTCGAGGTGGACATGCTGGGGAGACAAGGAGGAGTGGGGTTTTAGAATATTAAAATGGGGATGGGCATTTAACCCCGGGAATTATCTGTTTGTCTTCAAACAAATATTCTAAATCCCGAAAATACATCGAATGTATTTTATACCACTCAGGGAATTATTTCGGAGATCATGGATATTTCAGAAAATTCAAACTTCACTGAAAGCAAAATAATTAATTAGTGAAGGTTGGGAAAAATTATCCGAATATCCTTACTAAAAATTGAGGGATATTACAGATAACCTGCAGGTTAGTACCAGTAATAATAACATCACCGACATAAACAAGTAGGGCCGTGAATGTACCTCCATGTTGGCGAATGAACAAGGAATAGTCAGCCCAAGAATGATGAAATCCAGCTTGCGTGAGCGCATTAGTGAGCTTAACGAACCATTGTCGAGATGCTTGTTTAAGTCCATACAAGGACTTGTTGAGTTTGCAAACTCTAGTCTCACCTTTAGTGTGAAAACCCGGGGGCAAACGCATGTATACGTCTTCCATTAAATCCCCGTTGAGAAAGGCGTTGTTGACATCGAGTTGGTGCAAGGTCCAACCATGGATGGCGGCCATGCTAAGGAGAACGCGGACGGTCGTTAACTTGGCCACGGGAGCAAAGGTCTCGCAATAGTCGATGCCTTCAATTTGGGTGTATCCTTTGGCAACGAGTCGGGCCTTGTATCGCTCAACGGATCCGTCGGGTTTATACTTGATTTTGTACACCCACTTACAACCAATGGGGCGTTTGTCGGGTGGTAGCGGAACAAGGTTCCATGTGTGGTTGTCTTCGAGTGCTTGGACTTCTTTGGACATGGCTTCTCGCCATACAACGGAACGGTTGGCCTGCATAAAGGTTCTTGGTTCCATCTCAAGCATAATGTTAGAAGCAAAGTGTCTATAGGAAGGAGAAAGCTTATCGTAAGATAATACATGAGCAAGGGGAGATGGCTTACCTGAGGCGATGTGGTGAGAGGAAGACGATGTAGGGGAGGAATGAGAGGGTAGAGTGGCTTCAATGTGGAAATCACGTAGGAGGGTGGATGGTCGTGTTGTGCGAGAGATATGTCGTGGGTTGAATGCGGAAGGTTGTGAGGGCATTGGGTTAGGTAATGGGGGTGAAGGCAGTGAGGATTGTGGTGTTGTAGATGGGGGTAGTGGGTCCTGGGGGGTATAGGTGAAGTAGGAGTTAGGGGAACTAAGGGGGTAGTGGACGTAGTTGTAGGTTGTGGTGGAGTGGGATGTGGGGTTGGCAGCGGAGTGGTGGGTATAGGTGTGGTAGGTAGAGACAATGGATCATCGTATATGGTTGAGATGGGGTTAGGCGTTGGAAGGGGAAAATCGATGGATGGCATCGGGTCACAAGTATGTTTTGAAAATGGGAACTCGGTTTCATGAAAAACAACGTCGCGGGAGATTAAAGTTTTCTTACTGTTGAGGTTGTAAACTTTGTAACCCTTTGTACCCGACGGGTAACCAATGAAAATACACTCGACGGATCGAGCATCAAATTTGCTCGGACGTAGAGGGTGCGTCGATGCAAAGCATCGACAACCAAAAATGCGCAAATGAGTATAAATAGATGGTTTGTGAAAAAGGATTTCAAAGAGCGTTTTGTTTTCCAAATGGCGACTTGGCAAACGGTTTATTAAATAGGTAGCGGTAAGAATGGCATCACCCCAAAACATTTTAGGTAGGTGAGATTGAAAAAGAAGCGCACGAGCAACATTCAACAGATGACGGTGTTTACGTTCGGCGACACCGTTTTGTTGGGGTGTATTGATGCAACTGGTTTGATGTAGAATCCCTTGAGAAGAGTAAAATTCGTGACATTTAAATTCGGGACCATTATCACTACGAATAATTTTGATGCATTTAGAAAATTGATTTTCGATGAGTCGAATAAATTGAATAACGAGAGGGCGTGCCTCGGCTTTGCTTTTCATAAGAAAAACCCAAGTAAACTTAGAGTGATCATCCACAATAGTTAGAAAATATCGAGCTCCACTTAAACAAGGTACGTGGTAGCCTCCCCAAATATCCATGTGAATAAGATCAAAACAAGATGAACTAGTAGTAGTATGGAGCGGAAAACGATTACGAGTTTGTTTAGCTAGAGGGCAAATTGAACAAGTGTTGTCAACAACATTCTTATTCTTAAAAAACGGAATTAAGGAAGATACTTGAGGGGATGGATGGTCGACTCGTTGATGCCATAAAGAGTCTGATGCGGAGACGTTGCAAAGGGTGGTAGGTGGTGTGGTGTGTAGGAAAAACAAGCCATCTTTCTCATATCCCATCCCAATCGTCTTCCCCATGCGTAGGTCCTGAATAATGCATAAATTTTTCAAGAATATAGTGGCATAAAAAGTGTCATGAAGCAGTTTGCTAATTGAAATCAAATTTACTGCAAAATCAGGGACACAAAGCACATGATTAAGTGTAAGATTAGACATGAAAGATATTGAACCAATGTGAGATACTTTGTATGATTTTCCATCAGGAAGATGCACAAAATGATTAGTTGCAACCTTGTAAGAGTCAAGGAATTTTGTAGTGTAAGTAATATGGTCGCTAGCCCCGCTATCAAGTATCCATGAAGTACGAACTAAAGAATTCGAATGTGTATGGAGGTTACCTGAAAAATGGGAGAAGGCGGAGGGGTTACCAACATTGTGTGCAGTGGAGGTATATATAGATTTGTTTGGCTGCTGTTCGGCAGTGTTTTGTTGCTGCTGTTGGTGAACGGAGGGGGACTGCTGCAGCCTACTGAGAAGACTCATAACCTGGTGGTATTCAGCAGAGGATAGGGACACACCGCCTGGTTCATTGAGCAAGGCAAGAGCAGTGGACTGCAGCCCAGAATCAGCGTGGTTAACGGGGCTGCCCGGATGCCCTGCTGCGACAACCTTCTTCTTCTTCCTACAGTAGTCGATAGTGTGTCCTTTGTTGTTGCAAAAAGAGCACTTAAGATGGGCTCGACAATGCCGTGTATAATGGTTGGACATATTGCACTTGTCACAGTGTTTAGGTGCTCCAGGAGGCAGTTCTTCCTTGCCACGTTGGACAGCAAAGGCGGCACTAGCACCAGATGGAAGAGACGGAGTAGGAGAAATCTTCGCTTGCTGCTCTTGACGGAGCACCATCGAGAAAGCTTTGTTGGGCTCGGGGAATGGGTCCAAACCGATAATGTGGCTGCGGACATGCTCGAAATCAGTGTTAAGCCCCACTAAAAACTGCATTGTCTTCTGATTTGTAATGAAAAGTTTGATTTCTTCCCCAGCAGTGCACAAGCAGGGAGGGAGCCCATCCAAGGCGTCTTTCTCATCCCATAAGGCCTTCAACTTGGTGAAGTATGCACTGACTGAATCGGGACCTTGAATGCAGTCATGAATGGCCTTTTCGACATTGAAAAGAGATACAATATTGGATTGAGAAAACCGTTCAAGGAGTTTGATCCAAATACCTCGAGCATGCTTGCAATGGATGACACTTTTAGATATCTCCTTGGACATGGATCCGAGGAGCCAAGTTTTGACTAGAACATCGCATCGATCCCATTGAAGCTCCTCGTTCGGGTTGTCCTTAGGGCGAGGCAGAGATCTAGTGACGAAGCCAGATTTGTTCTTGATGGTGAGGGCCATCATCATAGACTCTTGCCAAGTGTTGAAATTGTCTTCCACCAATTGTTGCGACACCAAGACAGCGCCCGGTTGATCGGAGTGGTGGAGAAAGAGTGGATGGTTGGAATCCTTCCATGGCTCGGTTGTTTGTGTTTTCGGCATGGAGAAAGTTTGCAAGATTGATGTGTTAAAGAGTAGAAAAAACTGATACCATGAATAAATCTTAAGAAACCTTAAGATGCTGTTGTATTATTGTTAATTGAGTGCTTACAAAATGCTGCACTAGTAGCTACTTATTCTGCAAAGAAGAAGAAAGAAAGAGCCGTTGGCTCTAGAGCCGTTGGCTCTCATGAGTACAAGGAACAAACAAAACTTACTAGCCTAGTAAAATGCAGAGTAATTAATGAGAATAGGAAAAAGGGATGTGTTTAATATATGTGGGCTTGGTGTTTCCAATGATGTTAAATGAGAAAAGGAATTAATATTCCAATACATGGTGCATATGCATTGTGAGATAGGGTTTTTGAATGCAAGCTACAATCAATGGCTATGGTTGTGTGTTTAAAATAGCAAGTGGAGACGCTAAAAAAATTTACAACTTTATTTTTATATCTTCAATAGAGACAATAGTATATAGGAAAAGGTTAAGGTGAGAATGGAAGCTTAGGTGAGATCGTGAGAATTTCGGATGTATATGATTTTTTGTCAGTATGTGCATATATTTTTTACTACATGTAAATGAAAACTCATGTCCATGAATTTTTGTGTGTATTCACACATTTGTACCTAAGTGCTCATTTTTACTTGATTCGTCCTCTAGTATATAATAGGAAAAAAAATTAGAGTCAATTTGAGATATTTTTTATCTATTGCACCCAAAATATCATTAGTAAGTGCTATAGTTGATAAGATATGATCCCTTAATACAAAAAGTGCAAAAAACTTGAAAAAAGTTAAGGGGTGTTGAATTCAAACCTAATTTGGGTATTAAATTTTATGGATCATCCATTTCCATTAGAGTGAGGACGCTCCAAGATCGTCGAATCAAGAAAAAAAGCGCCCAGATCAGCCAAGAAAAATTCGGATACAAATCAGCGGCTGAATTTTTCGCGAAAAAACGCATCATGCGTGCACACATATTTTAGTCCGTATGCACACATACGTTGTTTTGCATGCACACACACGTTGTTTTCATGTGAACACAGGTTATTTATGTATGCACACGTAGATTATTTTCGTTGGTTTTCATACGTATGCACACATGTTACTCCGTATGCGCTTTGAGTCATTTTCCATGCACACATATGTTATTTTCATGTACACACATGCATACCTACGTTGTTTCACATGCACACATAGCACGTAATATACTTCGCATGCAAACGGTAGTATACTTCGTGTTTTCATGTGCACACATTTTGTTCATTCCATATGAACGCACGCGTTTTATGCATGCACACAAAAATGAATTTCACGTGCACACCGTAGTGTATTTGGCATGCACACAACAATGTATTTGGCATGCACACAAATCTTCACTTCGCGTGCATGCAAATCGGTCTTTTTCGTGAATAATTTGGGCGTGTTGATTTTTTGAAAAGCGATATGGACACTCCATTTGCTTCCCACTCGACGGCTCTCATGCGTCCTCATTCCTCTCCTCCCTTCTCATCCTCACCGGATCTCAACCCATACTAATATACTATGTTAACCCAAAAATGAAATATCTATAGCTTGCATTGAAAATGTTTGATCCAATTTGTGTCTTGCTAAGATATGGTCCTACATTGAGTCTTCCTTGGTTGTTCTAATGATCAAAATTGGTTTCTTTTGTTGGTTTAACAAGCTTAAATTATGAAATGAATGCTCCATATATATATAATATATCATTACAGTAGCTAGTAAGGTGCCATGTTTACCAAATGACATTATATGCTACGCATTGCTGCTGGAAAAATGAACTGAACAACAAGCTAGCTACATAGAGTTGAAGAGCTTCTCAAAAGTCTCAGCTAGCATCAAACATTTATTCAGTTCAATCTTACACATTGGACTGTCTTAAGTTTTATTTAGTGACAATTTCCCAACGAAGTTGAAGTTGAGGCCGCCTATATAGAGGTGATCCTCATACTCCAAAGCTGTGGTTACAAACGAAACCACCTTCCCTTGAGGATCATCGAACCGCCTTGTTATTTGGCCTTGAGCATTCACATTCACAACCATGGCTTTCTTGTTTGTGCCCTTTACAATGTCAACAAGCCTCGGAAATGTAGCTATTATATGCTTGGCAACCTTGCTTTTGTGCACAAACTCCAGCTCTCTAGGTGTCAACTGCAAGTAGACAATCATTTGTTATAATTTGTACTTTCTTAGTACCTTAATTATGATCATCTTGCATTAAACTAAGGGTCCGTTCGGTTCGGTTGGGAGTGGGCACTTCAACTCCATTTTTCTTAATGTTGGGGGTAACATTAAGCAAATTGCTTAAACTTCAACCCATGTTTCATCTCTACCGAACGGACACTAAGGGTTCGTTTGGATTTCCGAGAATAATGCATTAAATTGTCGTTTTAATATAAGATAATGTATTATTTTGGGAATCCTAAGTACTGAGAGTACCTGTAGTAGGGCGATCCAAAAAGACCCGTCTGGAGCGAGATGGATGTTGTCTGGTCCTCCAGGAAGATTGTCTACAAAAACCTCTGTTTTCCCCTTTTGATCACCTTCAAGCCAATACTTTAAGCATCGAAATCTGCACAGGGCAAATTTTGGCATCATGTGTCAAATTGCTTGCAAGACTTGTACAAAAGAGGTTTGTGTATGATAGCTCTAATTCATCAATTCTGGGTCTCAAGTAATCAAGGTTGAGTTGGGTGGATAGTTGTGAGAAAATGCTAGTTTTATATATCAAGGAGATTACTTACTTCCATGTTTCACAGACCAAGAGGAAATCTTGAGCTTGAGAGAGCGCGACTCCATTGGGAAAGCACAGATGATCAATGGCGAGAGACGTCACATTTGAAGAGGGGTCGTACTTGAGAAGTTGGCCGTGAGGCTGGGCTTCAAGCACATCCAGATACCAGTGCTCATTCTCAAACTTGGTGCTGGGGATGCTGAAATACAAGCTTCCATCTGGGCCTTCAACCACTTCATCTGCAAACCTGATCGATTAATGGATATGTTACTTTACTTCATATAGTATTACATACATGACATTTGCTAGACAACAAAGTTAAACTATTTTGAGTCAATAGTTCTCACTTTATTTTGGAGCCATTGAACTCCGATGCCAAAACTGTCACTCCCTCTTCACTAACCTTCAACAGTCCCTGCAACCCAACAAAAAAACCCCAAAACAGTAAAAACAAATCCAATCAAATCAAATCCAATTACAAGTACTTATTTACCTCCTCTGTATCACAAACAACAAAATGATCAGCATCCCTGGCTTGTATGATTCCTAGCAAGTTATTGCTGTTAATCATCTTCCAATTCTCCAAAGACCCATCTTTATACAATTTCTTGATCCACCCATCTCTTGTAGCTGCATACACAACTCCATGCTTGTCCACACAAACGTCTTCTGGGTTCAGGACTGATCCTTCACCAAGCTTCCTCACTTGCTGCACATAATAAAATTAATCAATGAATTATAAGATAAGACTGTATTAATTGTTACAGTCGGGTTCGGGTACCTGTAAGTAGCTGTTTGGAGAGGGAGAGGAAGGAGGAAAGAGAAGAACATTGGGGGAATGAATTGGGGAGAAGAAGTAGACTTGTAAGGAGAGTGCTATTGTGCATCCAACCAGGAAAGTTGCAATTGATGAAGCTGGATTCATGGTGCATACCCGAGTTTTTTCTGGGGGATATTTTGGTTATGAATTGGGTTTGTTTTGTGATAAGGTTTTGAATGCAAACAAATATCTTTGCCTTAGCACCTTCTACTAGTAGCGCTTCTTCTTGTCTTTATCTTCTTTTTTCCTCTTCAATTAGATTTTATATAGTGTGACAAATGCTAGTAAAGAAGGCTGATCTTTGCTACTTGCTATCAACGCTGTTTCGTACTATATGTTATGATTTCATAATAATAATAATATACCGTATCTATTACTATATATATTAAAGCTCTTCTCTTTCGAGCCATCAGAACGATTTTACCCTCACAAATCTTACGTATTATTTTATGATTTTTTTTAAATATTTTATTCTTTCATAATTTAGCTAATTTAATTTTAATTTATCACCAAATACCTAAGCAAATTATCTTAACAACCTCTAACAAACATATAATAAAATAATTAATAATTAATTATGGATTTTTCTTAAATTGTATCAACCCATTTTATTCAACATACAATCCCGATTAAATTGTATCAACCCATTTTTTTAAAATCTTATTAGTTATACATCAATATCTTAATATCAAATCTTTTTTTGTTTGCAAATCCAAAATATTTAAATGAACCATTACGAGATTAACATAAATAAGGTGACGACACACATTAAAACAAATATCCATATTTAAGATGTTGTTATAACTTTGTATTAATATCAATATAAGCACATACAATTAACATTTACATATATATACACGCTGATTGCAGTTTAGAATTAATAAAGTTATATGTATGTTTTAAATTGGTGTCAAGGCAAGCCTGATATGTATATAAATTATAAGTTAATTTTTTGTAAATGAAATGAAACATATATAATATATACCTCTATATTTATTGTTATCACTAGGCCAATTATTTTGTTGAGTAGTTATAATCATATATGTTATCGGTAAATGAAAAAACAAATCTATCTATATTTACATCTACATATATACTAAAGGGAGGACATAAATCTTACGTGACGTCACCACATTCAATTCGCCTACGTATCATCATCATATTCAATTCGGTTACATTTCAGCTTTGAGATGTGTCACATCATCTAAATTTTAAAGAATGTTAGAACAATAAATCCCACCTTAGTTATATTTTAAACTTTGTTTTATAAATAAATTTAATTATCAAATTAAACGATCTTCTTTTATAATAATTATTGATTTAACTATTAGATTGCTAAAACATAATTACTTAACTAATTGATAAAGTGTATTATTTCCACGTATTTTTTAACGTACCATTTTGTTTTATTAATCCTCTAATGACTTTTACAAATTTTCGTCATTCCGCTAATTTTTAACTTTTTATATTATTTCATATTTCAAAATATCCTGTTAGTTATATTAAATCTTCATATTGTTGGACATGAATCAGATTCTAAGTTTTAGCATTTAGTCTTTTCATATAAAAATTTATCTATTTCATATACAATTTAACGATTTAATTTGGGGTAATAGATAAATTTCTTTTTACAATTAATATTAAAACTTGATTAATATATATTATCTATTTCTAGGCATAATATCTGATTCAATATATTATGTATGTATGAAATTACATTGGTCTTTATTAATTGATTATTAATAAATATTTTTTTATATTATCATACTTATCTTAATTTCATATATATTATTACTAATTAACTATTTTTTCATGTATTTAATATTTTTTAAATATAAAATAAATATATTTTTAATAATTAAAAATATAAATATAAAAAAAAATTCAAGACCCGTGCATGGCACGGGAACTAAACTAGTTGTTATAACGTATGGTACTAATATTAGACGTTACGAGACAATTTTGCCAGTAAATTATGATTTTTCATTTTGAATATTTGATTTTACAGAATATGGGCTCATTATAGTTGTCCAGCCCAAAAGCCCAGCCCCAAATCGAAGTTTTTGAACGCTTTTTTCGTTTTCCCTCCAATAAGCAAACAAGGGAGATGAAATGCACGCACGCTGTTCGTGAAAATGTCCAGGACACGCTCGGGTGCTAAAAAGCCCAAGCCCGCCACCGGCGCCACCACAGCCGCCACCACTGGCCCTCTTAGAAGATCCCACCGCCTCCAATCAAAGACTAAAGGCTCGGACCACTGCTCTGTCGGTAACTTCCTTTTGTCTCTCCTCTTTCATTGCACGGGATCCGATTTTCTCCGAGCTTTCTTTGCTGGTTGATTTATTGCTGAAAATGTCAACTCTACTTGTTCTGTTCCCTTTTCTCCTCCTCTTATGTCTATGCGCAACCCAGATGACGTTGATGTAAATTTCAGATGCTGATTTTGTAATCAACAGCACGAATGACAAATTGTTCATGTATAACATGTCAGGCCCTCCAGGTGTTCGTGAAAATGCCCACAACACGCCCTATTGTTCCAAACCCTCCACCGGGGCTGCCACGGCCACCCCGGCCTGCCTTCCGAGAAGGTCGCAGCGCCTTCTCCAGTCAAATGTTAAAAGCTCATACCGCTTCCCTTCAGGTAACTTCAATTCCTCTCCCTTTGTGTCTTCATTGGTACAGATTCTTCGACTGCTTGACTGCATCACCATTTGTACATTTTTGTGTGTGTTTTGAGTATCTGTAGCTGTTATTGTATTGTTCAATGTCAAATCTGCGTATTATGTGCCCTTTTTCCTTTTAATTTCATGGCCAGCCTAGACAATTATGATAATTTCAGCTAGAAGTTGATTTCAAATTGCAAAAATCTGAAATTCTCTCTTGTTCTGTAATTACGTATGGGTATTGGATAGATCAGTCATCTTTTATTCTCTGCTGGATTATGTAGTGCAGCTTCCTTCATTTTTTTTCCCTCGAAGAGTGGAGTAATCAACAATAAAACTTCAAAATTCACATTGTAATATCACATACACAGGTGCTAGTGAAAATGCCCAGAACACGCCTGAAACTACCATTACCACTGTCCTCAGAAGATCTCAGCGCCTTTTGCAATCAAAGGCTGTCAGCTTGAAAAGCTGCTTTATTGGTAACTTCAGTCAATCTCCCCTTTCCTCTTTTTGTTTCAGTAGACAATCTTTAACTGGTTGTGAATCACCATTGTTTCGAATATTTCAATCCTCTCCAAGCTGTTTGCTTTATCATTCCAAATGTTGATAATTTTCTAAGCTAAAGATGTATCCTAAATAGTGATATTGTTGAGTTTCTCTTATGATTCAAGGTTTATTGTTCTCAATTTGTAAACACAGATGGTAATACACGACAAGGCTGTGGTCTCCATAAAAAATCGTCTGTTAGAAGATTAGGAAAAACAATTTCTCCAGTGAATGTAGGACCGGTAAAGTTAAACTTTGATGATGTGGGAACTGTAAAGTGCAATAATCCCATTGGAAATAACGGAGGAAATTCGGAGAGGAGGATTACCCGCAGTCTATCTGCTCAAAATGGACAAGGAAAATCTGGATTAAGAATCGCAGATACTGATGTAGGCGTGCAACAAGGAAAAGGCTCTACGCCATTGTCATCCTTGGCTGTAAACATTGGCAAAATCATACAAAAAGACGATGATGCAAGCAAAAGGTGTGTAGTAGGAGAGTTGGAGGGAACGTCCAGTGAATCAGATTCTCCTCTTGTATCAAAGCTGGAAAAGAGGTGTTTCAGAAGAACCTCCAAGTGCAACAAGCGAGTTGGGGTTAAGAGGAAGCAAAAGGAAAATGATGATGTTGTTCAAGGGACTGATTGTGGGTGGACAAAGGAACAAGAGAAGGCACTGCAGAGAGCTTACTTTGTTGCAAAACCGACACCAAATTTCTGGAAGAAAGTTGCTAGATTGGTGAGTGTTTAATTTGAGGTATCCCTGAGTTTTGCAACATTATTGTATTGCATGCCTATCTGCGTGATTTATTGGATTGAATGTTTATAATGTCTTAGTGCATCTGGGTTGTTTGCCTCACCTTTGTAGTCTTTTGCATGAATAGTCTTAGAGGACTTGCAAAGACAATTTTTTGCAAGCCGTTACACTTACTTCCCAGGAATTGAGCGAGGAAGAGAAGGCTAGGGGAAGGTGTACTCTGCTGCATGCTCTTTCTTGGTGCATTATTCATTCTGGTTTGGTCCACACCATAGAAAGCCATAATGGGTATATATATGAAAATAGGTGATGATGTAGAGTAAAATTGTTGAAATCTCCTGAGAGACAGGATTGAGGGTTTTCCATTGTGAATGCCCTAATGACATATGACAGTGCGTGAAAAGACAGAAATCATAATTTTATGTGTTGGATTAGATGTACACTGCACTTGCACTATAGTGAATCAAAAGTCTATCGAACATCCCAGCTTGACTCTTGCTCAATGGGATATGACAATGGGTTTACAGCTTTTACCAGTTCATATAAGTTAGAATTGATTTGCTTGTATCTACGGTGACATTTCCTTGTCCTCTTAAGTCATGACATTTGTGTTAGTTCATCTGTACACAATTTGTGAAACCTCGTTTTCTTTCATCCGTCTTTCTTTGTGCCAAAATTGCCCCAACAGTAGTTTACTGTCAATGCAGGTACCTGGAAAATCTTCTCAAGAGTGTTTTGATAAAGTAAATTCTGAGAATCTAACCCCACGTGTACCTCAGCCTCGCTCAAGGTGTAAGCGAAAGACCTTGTCACCTCAGCTTGAAATCTCATTTTCCGAATCCGAGATGTTACCTGAGCCAAAGAGCAAAAGGAAAAGCAGACGTAAAAGTCATATCAACCAGAAAATGGTCAGAAATTTGATGCGGAAGCATAGTCATGTAGAGCCAGACAACAAAGCAGATTTTTTTTGTGTTCTTGAGCCAACGGTAAACCCTATACCTGAGGCAATGCCATCAAGTCCTGTCCTTTCAACCCCAACAGGGTCAGAAGAGAAGGGATCATCTTCGAGTTGCAGGAGTCGCTCCTTATCCAATCAAAAGAAGAGCAAGTCACGATTCAGCGGTAAATCTGGAATTCCCATTGCAAGTCCTCCAATTCTAAAGCCAGTTAGAAACATGGCTTTACACGACAAGTATGTCGATCAACTGCATGCCAGGGAAGCAAGGAGAAAGACAACCTCAACTGCTTGCAACCGGAGATCAACTCTTCCCAAAGGGGATGTAAATGAGCCCCTTTTGAAGAACAAGGACGTGGTTCGAGCTGCAAAAGAGTCTCTCATATCTGATGCAAGGGATGTGATCAATAAATTCCGACATTCAGAGATGTACATAGAGAGTTGTAATGACTCCGAGGAAGAATATGATGATGAAGAGGAGGACGATGAAAATGCGCTTTAGGAAACCTACTGATGTCATTGCTTTGCACGGTTGTAAAACCAGTTCAAGGTGAGGCTCTATCTACAGACAGCTTGTTGCTGAGTTGGTTGTTGGCCTTTGTGTAGGGGATTATAATTGTAGCTGTAGACAGCAAGTGTATCTCTGTTTCCATTTTATCTTCTATTCCAGTGCAGTTGGATTCTGTGATTGCCTGTTGGCTTTTAATGAAACCAGGATCATATCCAATTCTCTGATTAATTTGTTCTAACCGAGGAATTGATCTGCCAACCTAGGAATATTTATGGTTAAACTGAGTATTTTACCCAAGCTATCACATCTGTGATTTATTTGCTGAACTCAAAACTTGAAATAACTCAAAGTACAAACATATTTATTAAGTCTTCCCACCTTAGCTAATAGCTTCGAGTTAAATAGATTCGAGTTTGTTTTCCCTCGTTCAATTATTACAGTCTAAGCATCTCCTATCAATTAAAGAAAAATATCAACATAAAATCACTAATAAGCTAGAATGTCTATGATGTATATATATCTATGATCACACCAAGATGTCTTAGCTAACAAACCTGATTAAGATACGTATTGGTAGAATGATTATGATATATAATTGAGATATTCTATTTATTCGTGACTAATAGAAAATAATATTATTTTCCATAAATTAAATAATTTTTAATTAAATATAACTAATTAAAATAAGTAGGCGAAACTAATTTTTTGGAACACAAGATCTGGACTGTGTTTTAAGTATTTAACACAAACCAAGGCCCATTGTGAAGTTCCATTTATCATTGAAATCCGGAAGAGTTCAAAATTAGAGCAAAACCCACAAACCCTTCCCTCTTCAACTACATCCCATAAAGCCAATTCTCTGTCAATTCCCCCCAAAAGAGATCAGAATCTTAACTTGTGTGTTCTCGAACTCATGAATTGAAGGTATTCTCTCATCTGTAAACTGTTACTTGTTCAAATTTATGTGGTCTGGTGCCCTAGCTATTTAACCTGTTTGTGGCCTCTTATGTGTTTCCCTTCTCCTGTGTTGAGCATTACGCGAAATCTGTATAACAATAAGTAGGCATGTGTAATTCATATCACTTTTTAGGGGATAGGTATTTTGAGAATGACTGAATGCAGTCTTTTGGGGCAGTAATGCACTTTTTGATATGAACAGAAACCCTAATTGCGTGCGTGTTGCATAAGTGTCTCTGAATCCGTGTTAATATGTTTTGCAGATTCAGTTTCATGTACAATGAAATCAATTCTTGCAATTGATGTATTTTATGTGGTGTTGGGCACTAGAATTTAGTAGTTTCATCGGATTCTATCAGCATTGAATTTGAAAGTTTGGATCTTTAAGAACATGCAGACCTAATTGTAGGTTTTTCCTGTTTCAACTGTACTTTATTTATAAAAAATAACATTTGCCTGGTTTTGAAACATGGCAGATTTATTCGAAGTGTAACAGCCGTAAAGATTGAGCCTGCATCCACACCTTTGGTATGATGGATGTGGAAGAACAAGATCCTTGTTCTTGCTACTCTGGTTGCTTGGGAAACGTTTCTGATTTATCAGCTACTGATACTGCCTGTGAAAGATCGGCTCTAACTCTTGTGTATGAGAGAACGAAATTAAAAAACAAGCCTACATCTAGTGTTTTGCCCCATAGTTCACCGGAAAATACCCCCTTGCACAGAAGATTTGTATACTGGAGAAGGAAGCACTACAATCGTGTTGTACTTTTCCCAAGTAGAGTCTTAGAAAATTCACTTCCAAAAGATGCATCTGGTGCTTGTCCTTCTATTGGGTCAGAAAATCCTTCTTTACTCATGGAGAAGCATAATGATGACCAAACCTTGCATGAAACTGAAGGTGTAAGGTCTTCCATGTCAACAGTAATATGCACTGATGAGCCAGTTTTTGCGCATTCTGGAGCTAATGATGGGTGCTTAGCCGAGCAGCATGATTCTAATGAGAAAGGAAAAGGATCAAAAAATGTAGAGGTATACAGTGTTGATGATAGTTGTTCGTCATCAATGATAAACATCAATACTGGTTCTGTATTGTTAAAGACAGAAGTGGAGGAAAATGGTGAGTGTTCCTCTTTTGGTGCTTATGCTGGAGAGCTCATGGGAGAAGATGAATCAGAGAAAGATATTTGCATCTCAATTCTCAAAAGTCATCAGTTGCTATCATGCTTGTTGCCAAATGATTCCTGTACATCTGAGGATGAGGTAGCTTCTTGTAGTCGATTTGGCAATTCCTGTGAATGCAGTGTTTGTGGCCTCATGGGAACAGCAGAAAAGATGTTAATATGTGATCAATGTGAAGAGGCGGTCCATGTTTCCTGCTGCAACCCCACCTCGAGAAATATTTCTTTTGATGAATGGTTTTGCCAACGTTGCCTTAAAAAGAGACATAAAATAATGGAAGAGACCAATCGGAAAAGATCAAAAGTTATCCGAAGTGATTTGAGTTGTATACCTGCAGCATCTGAAGCCAAAACCTCATCAATTGCTGCTATGCTGAATGACAGTGAGCCATATACTACTGGTGTTCGTATTGGTAAAGATTTTCAAGCTGTAGTTCCTTTCTGGTCTGGTCCAATCACAAAGTATGTGTGCCCTTCCTAGCTCATCTCATTGTCATTTTCTGATGCTTCCAATTTTTTCCACAGTTAAATGTTTCTTGTAGCTGAATGCCCGATCAATACTCGTATGGGGCCAGCCACTTGTTTGCTAACATGTAACTTGAAGGAAAATTTTCCAGCTTCAACTCCTAGTACAAAACCACCACTGTTTGCATATTGTTTGTATAGGCTCTTTTGATAAACTAATAAAAGTGTTTTTTTTTTGGAAAATTATCAAGTAGATAGACATTACATTTTCTTTCTATTACAACAACTAAGAACCCATAAAACAAACAGCCCCTTTCTTGCTTCAGTTTACAGACTTGACACCAATACTCAAACGTAGAAAAACCAGAAAAGAAACAGGGACATTCTAGTTGTTAAAGATAGATGAAGAGTTGTTCAAGTCTGAATTGTGAGAAATTTCAGGTAGTGGGGAAATTTTGATACCATACTCCTTTTAGAGAAAGAGACTGTTCGGAAAGCTATATCAGAAGCTGAAGGGCCTCTCATCCCAATTTATACATGCTATATACTCAGGCACTGATCAAAATATTCATCCCAAAAACTTTCAATTGGACATATACAATGGGGTACTTCTCCTGGATTCTTCTTGTAGATTTGATTTCATGTTGGGGGTTGCTCACACTTTTTTTGTTTTATTTGCTTTGAACTCTTTCCTTTGTATTACCAGCAATCCAATTTCCTAGTTTGTTTCATGAAAACATGCAACTTTGTTTCAAGTGAACAGCTTTCATGCCTTTCTTCCTCATTGCAACTTGGCAAAATTGTGGTGTATGTACTCACACTAGGTTTGTGTGGTTCAGGAACATTGATGTTAGTCTAGAACCGGTGGAATTGGATCCTTTCGATATCAACACTTGCCATGTGAGTTTGCTACATTGGTTGTTACTTCATTCGTTCTTATTTTTATTCTTGGCCTGGAGAACTATTGGAAATGTCTCATTTTCTCTTCTGTAGGAGTTGAGATCTAAGCAGCTTTGCAAACGTAAGCCCATTGGTAATTGGGTTCAATGCCGAGATGTTATTGTTGGCCTAGGAGAGAGAGATGGATTTATATGTGGGAAATGGCGAAGGTACTGTGACTTACATATTTTTGTTTCTGTTTGAGCTTTCTTTCTTTTTTATTTCTGAAAGGGATGTTTCTGTTTGAGCCTAGAACCACCATCAGATTAAAAGTGTCTGTGTTGGATATGGTATAATGGATCACCATGGTAAGGTTGAGACGAGGAACCAGAGGAACTGACACAAACTCTCACTTTCTCTTTTTTGTATCACAACACAGGAAATATGGTTAATAATGGCATCTAGTTTAGGTTGGTAGGTGTTTGATTTGGGTTCTGTTTTGTAGTTTACTGAATTCTTTTCCTATTTCCCTCTTTGCCTCAATTACAGTTAAAGTTAGAGCATAAAGAATTTGTGTAAGAATCTTTATTCATTAAAATTTGAATATTCATCTATTTAGAAAAGGATTGGAATTATTTGTAAATTTCTAAAAGAATTATGGTTGTTTTCATATTTTGTACTTTTTAAGGCATTTTCATATCCCCATGTTCATCTCATCTAGAAAAAGTCTGTGAAACTGTGATTGTAACATTATGCTCAAGGATGAAAATACTTTAATTTTAAAACGTGGGTCATTGTGATTAAGAGAATAATTGATTATTGATTTATTGAAGTTGCCTTTCCAATGTTTTTTTTTTCCAGTTTTGAACGATTATGCATGTTTTTATGCTCTACCTGCTGATGGACTTTAAGACCAATTTTATGTGAGTGCATAAATGATGTTTCAGGGCTCCACTTTTTGAAGTCCAGACTGAAAACTGGGATTGCTTTAGGTCTGTCCTTTGGGATCCAACACATGCTGATTGTGCCGTGCCTCAGGTGAGGACTGATCCTCCAGTCTTAACTACAACTTTTTGGTTAAATAACGCTGTAATGCAGTGTAAAAGGGAGTCCCTCTCTTTTTTGATCGATTCGTCCTGTCGTCTTTTATATAGAAGCTTTATTTATAAATGTTAATACAGTTTGAGGATAAGGTATCTCTAGGAGTCAGGAGAGAAAACATTAAGGAAAGAAGATGATGAAAGCGAGCTAAAGAAGTCACTAACAATAAACATAATTTTCAAGAGTGAGTTCTTAAATAGAGCATGCTCTGTGAGCCCAAATGAGGATGAACAAATGGCATGATTGCAAAGTTTCTCCATATGTGCAACATGTTAAGACCTCTCTCAAGAATCTTGGAATGCTCAAGTGCTGCATAGTCTATGCTGAAAACAAAGGGGAATGGAGAATGTGATACTACGAAGCCTGGAAATGAAGGAAAAGTGTTCGGGTTAAGGATGCTCTATGTGTTTAAGATTCATCCTTCGTGGGAGGTAATATAATGACATCAGAATGGGTACTCTTAGGATAGAGCTTATTGATAAAGAACTACTCCAACTTTAGCTAGTCATTGACAATCGCAAACTCGCTCTCTCCTTTTTTCTGTTAGATTTCCCCTACTTATGGTGTTCATAACTATGAAGAAGATGATTTAAGTAGACCCCCCCCCCCCCCCCCCCCTTCTAGAAAGCATTAAAAGCTCATCTTACTGTCTGTTCATCATTCTTTGAATTGTATCTTCCCTATGGTATATTTCTTGGTTGGATGGGCCTTCTGCTATATTCCACTTACTACTCTATTGATATGTTCTTAGGAGCTGGAAACTGATGAAGTACTGAGACAGTTGAAGTACATAGAAATGGTAAGTGACATTTCTTGTCTATTGAATTTGAGATGAGCTTATATACAGTAGTGTTCAGTGACTTTTCCGCAGTTGCAACTAAACGTTTGAAACCCTTGTTTGGGCCTGATTTCGTCGGATTTGTGTCTCATACGGGTCAAAAGATGATTGATTGTAACCCTGAGTTTCTTGATTTAGGTGGTTCAGATTTGTCAGGTTGACAAGTGAGTTATATATTGAGTTTTCAGTTCCGTCGATTCATGTGCATTATGGGTTTTATAGTTCTTAGTTCGGTTGTTTCGGGTTGGACAGCAGTATCTACTTATTTCGGGTTTGGATTATGGTTGGGTAATTTTGCATATGGCTTCAAAAGTGTGTGATCCTAGGATTCCTACCCCTAAAATTCATGGGTTTATTGCAGGTCTAGTCTTGTTTTGAAAGGGGCAGTTGCAACTTTATGGACACTATGACTATCATTTTTGTACGAGAAATGCTATCACTATATCAATTTCCGTCTTATAAAATTATTAAACAAAAACAAAAGCTGGTGTCCATTTTTGCTGCTTCATGATATTACAAAACATATGAGAATAGCTGCGTTACAGAATAAATTCCGATAGTTAAAAACAAACTACTGGAGCAGGTACATATACATGGTTTTTCCTTCTAGAACTTGCATGCTTAGTATATTCATTTCCTAGAGACCAAGTTGTGCTAAGCTATGGCATTTATTGTTACCTTTTCTCTTTACTACACAAAGCCTTTACTTTGTGGCCTGAACCATGAGGCTGTCAGGATTCTGCTTGTTATTCTACTCAAAACTCTGCATTATTCCTTGCAGCTGAAACCTCGTCTAGAAGCCAAAGCCAAGAGACGGAAGTTGGATACTACTGTGGAAGTTGATTATTCAGGAAGGCAGCAAGCCGTAGAGGATGCAGCAGGCTAAGTGCAGAACAGATGCCTGCATAGCTTTTTGTTGGTAATATCATGTAAATTGGTAGAGCATGATTTGCAAAGATCAACTAGGCTGGGATGGAATGGAATACTTGGATCACAATTTTGCAGGGTTTGTTTTGAATCAGATGATGATGAGTCACTCCCAGTTATGGTGTTTGTACATACATCTAAGCTTCTGTGAATGAGAGCTGACATAGCAGCCGCGTCGCGTTAGGTGGACAAGCACTGATCTTGAGATTGCTTGTATTTTGTCTGCCTTTAATTTCATATTTGGTGAGCAAAAGGATGTAATAAGGTAGAGAGAGTGGTGTGAGTGGTACAAGTTTTGGTTACATGTTAATCCAATGCTTCATTCTCTTACTTTTCACATCACTTTATTTTTTGCATAATTTGTGAAGATAATTCATCCCTGTATTTTGGCCCCCAACCAGCATTGTTTCTATGGAAACTTACAGGATCGGTAATACTCTTGGAATATCACCATCATACGATTGCAGCAAACCCTAACTCTGGCATTTCAACTGTATTTTATTATGTAATGTCATTTGTTTATCCTACCCTCCAGGCCGGACTTTTTTGTTTTTTTGATAAGGTAAAAATTAGACTGAAAATCAAAAAGAGTTGGTTTTTCAGTCTATAGCATTCTTGCGAATGAGAATTACAAGTTCTGGATTAGTTAAAATATCTTTCAAGGATCTTTGATGGCCTAGCTTTGCAATGAAATCGTCCACCGTGTTAGACTCTCGAAAGATATGACAAATCTGCATTAAAGAAAACAGTTGTAAAACACAAATGATATCAGAAATAATGATTTTGATATCCTAAGGACAGTGCCAGATTTTATTGAGAATATTCACATTGATAAGGTTGTCGCATTCCAGTTGGATGTCAGTGAAGCCTAATTCATGAGCTTTAACCAGAGCATTTCTGACTGCTAGTGTTTCTATTTTTAAAGGGGTTGAAACACCACATTTATCCCCCAAAAGGAAGAGTGGTTTCCCTGAGTGGTTCCTCATAATATATCCAAAGCTAGATTCGCCGTTAGTCTTTGTAGAACCATCTGTATTAATTTTAATAACATTTTCCGGTGGTTTTTTCCATTTCTTTTTTCTCCATCTTATGTTATTTATTTGTTTAGAGTTTGGTTTATCATCTGCCAAGCAGTCAGGATTCCATTTCTTAGTTTGTTTCCAATTCTCGATTTTCTTTGTAATGTAATTTGGTACATCCTTAATTATGTCAGTATTAGTGTTTGTTTTTCCAAAATTTTGTTGATTTCTATAAAATCATATTCCCCACCAAGAGACAATTAATTCAATTAATTGTGATCGGTCTGTCTTTTGTCTAATTTCCTCACTAATTTCATAAGTTTTTTTTATTTCCATGTTTAGAGTAGTAATGATTCCATGTGTAAGATGGTTTATTTTTTCTATTGTTTTAATGGTGTGATTACATTCAAAGAGTAGATGATTCAAATCCTCCGTTTGTGCATTACAATGGATACACCCCTGAGGGATTGCTACTCATTTTTCTGTTAACCTAGCTTTAGTTGGAAGTCCATTTTTCATTATTTTCCAAATGAAGTTTTTTACTTTGGGATACGTATCCAACTTCTAGATCCAGGACGAATCACAAGCAGGATATGTTTTATTCTTATTAATCATATTTGATGCGAACACCCCCTGAAGTGTTGTTTGCAACGCAAGATCTTGGTTCCTCAAGCTTGTAGTTGAATCCTTTTCTTCCGTAGCCAAAGAGATGGCTTTCCTAGGACTAAAGAGATAGCCTTCAAACGCGTCAAAGAGATGACGACTAGATCAAAGAGATGATTGTGAATACCGAAGAGACGGTGTATGAATTGCTCGAAGCGATGAGCTACGGGATAGTTGATCCGTGGGATCGAAGGGTTTGATGTTGGAACTCAAGGGAAGGAGCGTACTCAACTTTACTACTCAAATTCAACATAAAAGATTACAAACTAGAGTTTGTGGGTTTAAATAGCGACCAAAAGAAATAATGAAAAATATAATAATAAATTGTTCAGCAAAACGATGAAAATTGAGATTGTTGACGCGGGCAGGAACTCGGTCGAGTTCTTGGCCGAGTTCCAATCTGGAACCAGAACTCGGTCCAGAACTCGGTCGAGTTCTGGGTCGAGTTCTTATCTGGAGCAACAACTCGGTCCAGAACTCGACCGAGTTCTGGGTCGAGTTCTTGGCTACTTCGTTCTACTTCCGCGATCTCGTCGTCTTCGTCTTCTTGGCGGGATCGGCTAAGGCGGAACCTCACCTAATCCTTCATAGGTCAAGAGGAGGACCCATTTAGGACTAGATGAACCTGCGTCACTTGCGTGCGCCCGCAAGACTAATGATTGTGTTGCTCGCTCCATTGCCCTTGCGCGAGCTCTTGTTACCGGGCCATTCAAACGCACCTTCATTGCTTCCTCTTCGTCTGTCGCCGTCATCGAGGGGATCATGCAGCTATCAATATTCATAGCAGATTTGTTGATAACTATCCATTTTTATTGGCTTCCCAATACATTCTATCATGAATATTATTCAAGGGTATTGTAATAGACATAATTTGTTTAGCTAAATCATGGGGTAAGCATTGTACAACCATGTCCTTATTTCAGGTTTTGTTTGGTAACATAAAGTCCGCCACTAAAGCATCTTTATTCGTAATTGATTGTGAGTTAATGATCACATAAAGGGTTTTTAGAAACCCATTTATTTGACCAAAATTTGATTGTTCTACCATTTTCCACTTGCCAGATTAGTCCAGATTTGAACTCATCCAGTAGTTCAATCATTTTAGACCACTGCCAATAATAAGTTTCTTTTTTCTTATATTGTAAAATATGTTCTGTTTTCAGATATTTTTCGATAACCACTTTAACCCAATAATTATCTGGCTCAACTAAGATTTTTCATAATAAATTGAATTGGAGTGCTTTATTCATATCCTTCGATTTTCTCAATCCAAGGCCTCCTTGTTGTGTTGGTTTACAAAATTTTTCCCATCCAATGAGAGGTTTATAATAGTTGTCTTTATTCTAGAAAAAGCTTCTATTCAATTTATCAAGTTCATTATGAGTATAGGTAGGTAACATGAAGCTTTACATAAGGTAGTTTGGTCTCGAAGTCAGGTTAGCCTTTATTAATGTTGTTCTGCATGCTTGGGAAAGGGAGTTCACTTTCCATTTGGTAAGTTGTTGTTGTGAGCTAATCAAAATATCAACAAATGTATTTGAGTTGACTCTACCATTAATGATAGGACAACCTAGGTATTTTTCCAGTGAAATCATGTTTGAAATTGTCAGAATTCCCTGGAGAGCTAATTTTCTTTGATTAGTTACATTTTTTGTTACCTGAAAGACAGATTTATAAAAATTTACTTTTTGTCCAAATATGTTGCAGTACTCGTCTACAATATCCTTGATTTCCTTACAGTTCTCCTGTTTTGCTTTTGAGAAGATGACTATATCATCTGCAAAGGCCAAAAAAGAAATTCGTGTTCCTTGTTTAATGAGTTGAAACCCTAACGGGTTACGTGGTTTATCAGCTGCTTGTTGAAGTTTTCGAGTAAGGATTTTCGATCCTAGAATAAATAAAAAGGGTGATAGGGAGTCACCCTGTCGAAGTCCTCTTATTGGTTTAAATATTTCTGTGGGTCCATTATTGACCAACACCGAGAATGAGACAGTCGTAATACATTCTTTTATCCAATTGATGAATTTTTCATGGAATCCAAATTTTTCCATAACTTTAATAATAAAATTTCACTCAATTCTATCATATGTTTTTTTTCATATCTAATTTTAGAGGCCGGACATCTATGAATGAATTGATAGTCTGGACATCTATGAATGAATTGATAGTCTGTTTAATTTTTAAAAATTAAGAATTATGACTATATTTATTTTTACTTTGTTTATGCAATTGCAAGTAATTCTAAACTTAGGTCTTCATGATATATAGTATAGATAAAATAAAAAAAATTAAATATACAATACAAGACATTACACTTCTTCTGTTTTCGTAGTTGGTGTATAGAAAATACATGTTTCGGATTGAATTAGATCAGGTGAGGGGTAACATCACCCATTTTCAGAAGACTTTTATGAGTAAAAATCCTCTAGTTCATTTTATGGTCCGTGAGTAAAGATCCTGCTGCAATTGTTCAAAATTCACCTAGAAGATTAGAGTCAGCAGCCCCTACAAACGAACTCCACTCAATTGACAAAGACAGTTGCATCACTAAGATATATATTAATCATACAATAAACCAACTACAAGTGTTTACCATGAAAGAAAAAACTGCAAGGATGATGTAGCCCGTTTAACTACTTGGGCGCGCGCATGGAACAAAATTGTCCAAACATGATAGGCAAAGGCAAGACTATCATGCCAACCCCGCTAAGTCTACATCTGAGCATTGGATTCAGCTCCAGAAATCTTTGTTCCGCTCAGAATATATCCACCAAATGCGTTCATCTGCATGCAAGGGTGTGTTCTTGATGGAAGTACCTGATACATAATGAGCCGTAAATTTAGAGCTTAGATTGGAGAGATTTAGAATCCACCAGAGACTATGACTCGACTGCACATTGGATGTGAATGCAATGTGAAACACAAAATTTGGTGCTGTGTAAGGATTTTAGTGTCAACCTGATATTCTCGAAGCCATGGTTCTGTAATTTGCAAGCCAAATGCCATTCTCTTAATCTGTAGATTGTGCTTGCACGTCGCAAGAGGCTGGCAAAAGGAGAAAATCTGTTGTCATGTCTAAAAGCAAAGCAAATATTTCATGTCCATTTGTCAAACTAGAGCGCTGTGACAAAATTAACTTTATATGATTATAATCTTCCCCACTTGCTCATACGAGAAGAAGTGGATAGGTGCACTAGTCAAATTAGGTTTATGTTGATGGATCTTAATCCTACATATGGCTACCTCAAACTTCTAGGTAAGTCAAGATTAACATACAACAAGGGACATGAAAACGAAAAGGGCAGAAGCCAAACCTGAAGATAAGGGTGGTAAATAGCAAAAGGTGCCGAAGATGACAAAAGAGGAAGTAGCTTTTGCACTAGGGTCCACGGATCAAGCTCCGGAGCAGCAACTAGTAAGCTGAACAATAGTATGAAGTGAATTAAAAAATGAAGATCGACTAGAAGAAACTGGTCAGGCACTAAACACATTTTGTCAGGATGAAATCGTGTAAGTACCTAGAAAATCCCCTTTCCCTCCATAATTTGATAAGCTCTTCAGAAGCATTCTTCCCAGGTTCGACAGATTTGCTAGATTTCTGGACAGGTGATCCATCCATGTCAGCAACAATCTCTGACGTCTCGGAGCTTAGAATGTCTTCTTTTGTGCTGACATGATGGTTGGTTGAATCACCAGAACTTGGTTGTTCCTGTTTAATTAAAGTTCGTAGATGAGAGCCAAGAACACAATTATATTACAATTTTTACTTTTTTTGGTCCATATTTATATTACAATTTAATAGAAAATAGCAAATACTTTAGTATCTCCTGATGCATTGGTTATGTTTTCTGCTTCAACAACTTGTTCAGAGGTTCCATTTTGGGCTGGACAGAGGTCACCAATAGAGCACCTAACTATCCTGTAGACAGATACATGCATGAATTATTGAGGAAGTCAAAATGAGCATTATTAAGGAAAGTCTATGATATGGTGACAAAGATATACAGAGTAACCACCACAAAAGAATGGTAGCATCAAACCTTTTGCATGTTTCATCACTAAAGTTGAATATCCTCACTATACCCATAGGGTACCCTGTTTCCCCCAAGTAAGCATTGCAAATATACCCTGAACCTGTGTAATGCTTAATTGAATCAGTTGCGGAAATATATATAGATCATAGGGAAATTATACAGCGAATTCTAAACAGTGTAAAAGTGTCATTCATGGAAATTTTGAGGTTTCCATTTCATCAATAATTCAACAAAAGGATCGAGACAGGTCAAAGGTACCTCCCAGACGCTCTGCAACAGCACCTGTAATCAAACCACCAACCATATCTACCACGAGGATATCTGAATTTGCTGTTACATTAGCCAGTGAAAGTAGAAGAGACAATGTATCCAATCGCAAGAACCTGAAGAGGACCACAGACAATGTAAGCACATAGGCTTTTTTTTTCCTCTACGTGGAAAAGACGTCAGCATGCAGTCTAGATGAATATAAAGCTCTGAAGAAGGTGACATTCCGAGAAGTAAATGACATTACCCAGTCCTAGCAGGATGTTTCTTGAAGTATCCTTCACATATACTGCAAGAGAAAGTAGGATAATATCAGGTAAAGCTCATACATGAGTTGGCTCACGAGTAACAAAGATATAGAAGCTCCAGTCTTTACCTACGTGCAAAAGGACGCCTTAAAAGTACTCTAGGTGCATATTTCTTTTGCTTGCGAAGCAGATACTTTTCCTATTGATAGATGAGAGTTGTTAGTCATGCCAGATTTACAAGCCCCTCATGACAAGACTTGCTAACAAAGAGATCTATAAATCACCTGGGAGAAAGCTGTCTTCTTCTCAAAAGTGGCACTATTAGCAATCAATGCTTCAACTATTTGATCCCCTGTTGCACCTTCTCTAAACCATGCAGCTCAGAGTCAGATTTTCAAGGATCCACTTTAAAAGTATATCTCGTGCAGATTTCTAATAAAAATCAAAAGAACAACCATTCTAACCTCCGCATTGCATCAATGTCTTCACCAGTGAGACTTTGAGCAGTATTATTATCAACTATTCCTCTATTATCCCTTATCTCTACCTCTTCCTTACCATTTTCCTTCTCCTGGACATCATTCCGTGGAAGGGGGACTGAAAACAGAGCAAAACATCAAAGGTGTTTCCAATGAAGAAAATTATCAACTGCTTAGTCTGCTTACACCATTTATCATCAAAAACTAATAATATAGTAGTTCAGAATTTCAAGATCCTAACCCTCTGCAGTCTGAAGCATGCGAGACAGATATGGCCCATCTTTCCCGTTTTCCAGCTGAAACACTGACCCAAAGGGGGCACCAATCAATGGCGTTAACAAGCATTTCTCCTTTCCCAGCTTCAAAGTCCTGAAATTCCATATGATGGAAATTCAAATATACAGACATAAAAAATCATTAAATGTTTTAAAGTTTATATCTTACGCAGCCGCAGATAGCCGAGCAAAAACAACGCGGTCACCATCGTTGATATCTAGCAAAACACTGCAACCTTCCCACGTCACTCTATCATTCTTACACGAGCTCTCCATTGAAGACACGGACAATCCTTCGGTCCTTCCCCAAAAATCTGATCAATTGATATTAGTTGCCGGAAATAAATTTTGAAAACGAAGGAATTAAGAATAGCCAAAAGAGAGGACGACGCAGCCGTGAAAAGCTATAACTTTCAACTCAAATAATGTACACAACAAAATTTTCAATTCACACATATATATAGACAATACTAACCAACACAACAATAAACTTCGTAGATGCAATAAACCCTAATTGTGGTAATCGGCGAGAGAGATAAGGGTTGAAAGAACTGACCGCAGTAACCGGCAAGCGATTCGACGGAGCTCCTTCAGTGGACACTTGGGAATTAAAGATCACGAGTTTAAACAGTGGTGAGTATAGACGTTCTGAGGCAAATTCAAAGTTTAGCGTACTGGAATCTCCGGCGAAAGGATAAATTAACTCCAAGTTCAACTTTTTTGGAGTTTCGAAGGCGCTTTCGGTGACTCGGTTTTTGCCGCATTTACTACGTACGGGCTTCAATTTTATCGGGCTTTATAAAACCTTGAGTCCAATGGGTGGGGCATCTCTAAGATGGTGTCAAATCAGAGAGTCGAACATGGTGGGTTATTTGAATGTTTCATACGGATGGAGATGAGATATGAGATAGAAGTCAATAAATATAGAGATTAACCTAATTTTGGGTACTTATAGAAGGGTAATTTTGTTCAATAAAAATTAATGGGTGAGCCCATTGCCTATTATAACTAGGGCTGTCAAAACTTGACCCGTCCGACCCGCCCCAAACTGAACCCGTTCGATATCCGAACATAATTAAAATATTGTATATCCGAACCCGACCCGACCCAAACCGACTAGCCCGAACCCAAAAATAACTCGAACGGACTAGCCCGTTATCAACCCAGTACCCGAAGTAACCCGACCCGAAATCACCCGAAAATCCGAAGTTGCCCGATCCGAAATCACCCGAAAACACGAAGTTATCCGATCCGAAATCACCCGAAAACCCGAAGTTGTCCGATCCGAAAACCCAAAGTTGACTGATTTGAAAATTGAAATCACATGAAAACCCAAACTCGATAGCCCGAAATCACTGGAAAAATCAATGCCACCTGATCCTAAACATTCCTTATCGTTAGATCATAAATTTTCCTTATTGTTAAATCATAAACTCAAAGGTCTAGGTTTATCGTCACTATTTATCATAAGAATCATCCTTACCAAAAGCCTTAAATATAGAACTCCAATTATAGGACATTTTATAGTGAATATATATATTTATTGTAATTATGTTTGCCTTCAATCGAAAACCGGTTCCATCGAAATACATTTCAACCACATTTCGATTTATACGAAATGCGATTCTTTTGAGATCGTAAACGAAATCTTATTCATTCGAACTCATATTCATCTGAATTCCGACTCAACCGAAATATGATTTACACAAAATCTAGTTCAGTCATAATCCGATATAACTCATCGAAATTGACCCGAATATCCAACTTCTCCCGATAAAATGAACAATTGACCCGACTGACCCGAATTGGATTGAGTTGTCAAAATACACGTGAATACGTCATTAGCTGAGATCCGGATTAATCCAAAACCAAAATGACCCGACCCGAAACCGATCCGATTTGCCCGATTGACAGCCCTAAGTCTGACCGAAATCCAAATTAACCCGACCGAAATTAACCCGAATACCCGATCTCACCCGATAAATGAATATCCGACCCGACCCGATATGATCCGACTTGTTATAATATCGGACATTGGCCCGAATCCGACCCGACCCCGACCCGCCCGATTGACACCCCTAATTATAACACACGGTCTTCTAATCCACAACACATTTCTTTTTCAAGATGACATTGATACCCTCCTATTAAAATGACCTCCTTGTTAGTGTTGAATTTCCAAAACCTCTCACCTCTCTCTAGAAACCCAAATCCAAAAAAAATCAACAACAATACCCACCAAAACACCAACAAGAACAACACCCCCAAACCTTCGTTTAAACAACCATCACACAACTCCCACATCTCTCCTCTTTGAAGAGAGAGAAATAGAGAATGAAATATATCACCCCGACGACCACCGAGTCGATTGGGTAACCCCGAACACTACACTAACGAAAAATCAACAGACACCACCGAATAACAGCCAAAAACTGAACTATTGGGTAACACTCAAAAGCTACATCGGCGAGTAACCCCCGGACATCAAGGGGTTAATCACCACCGACAATACCACTTCCACAAGGCAACCCCCACCACCAGATCTATAATCTTGCAATTTTCGACCATTATCACTGTCGATGGCTTCCTCTGCATCAACACCTGTATGTGTGTACTTGAAAGGCAAAATATTTGCGACTTTATAACCACTAACCTCTGGTACCTTGCTCCTCGCTAATCCGTTTGTTATCGTAATCTTCACCTGCAACTCCACACGCTATTTCTTTTCTTCCACACATCACTCCACCTTCACAACCACCGTTCGTTGCCAAAACAACTTGGATCCGGCAAAATCGCAATACCTTCTCACCAAAATAAGATCAAACCCATATCTAGATCCAAATTTTTCACAGCCGCTCCATCTGGAGGAGACCCAAGTTGATAGATCTGATTTCACCTTGTACCCTATACTAGTCTTGCAAAAAACCGACTCTCATCGTTAATCCTAACCCCTTATTAATTCTCTCCACTGCTTATTCTTGAATCTGGTTTCTTGTTTTTTCTCATTACCTTGTATATCCACCCATAAAATCTACGAGAAATCCCAGCCGCTCCTCCTACCACCGCTTGGCTTCTCTTGCAAGTGTTGGGGACAAACAAAAATAAAAACAAGAAAAGGAAAAGGAAAACCAAAAAAGAAAAGAAAAATAGAACTAGATTGACATGATTATACTATTGTGAACAACTGGAAACATAATACCTTTGATATGACAAAAAAACTCTAATGGAAAACCCTAGCCTAAAACACTCTCTCTTCCTTCTCCCTTCTTCACGGCGCCGCACCAATCTCACCCAAAACTTCACCAACTTCGGTACTCGATCTTTCTCCACAAGAGGTCTCACTATCAATTGGAAGAAACAAATAAAGCTGTATGGCTTCCTCCTCAACATTTATCCAGATCTTGGCTTCGAAAAAGGGCTTACCTCGAAAATCCCCTCGATCGCGTCACCGAAGTATTTCTCTCCGCCGTTCTACGAGCTCCAACCCCCTATTGCGACGCCGGCCGAGCCTACTCCACCTTGCTCTAAAACATGGCGGATGTCAGGCTTCTTGCAGGAACTCGATCTAGCAGCCCCACATCCTCTTCATCGCCTCCAGATCCACCCACATCACCGCCAATATACTCTGGGAATCAAAACGATCTCCACTCTCTATCATCGGATCTCCGTCAACAAAACTCTGTCAACACAGTTTATACAAGGAGTCTGCTCTTTCTGGAAGGGGCCTCAAGATTTGCTCATCCCGCAGACAATCAACTGGCTTCAATACAGTCCCAAGCCTCGAATTCTGTTTCCTCGCGGTCCTTGTACCGTATTCTCTATGGGGGTTCCTCAGGCTTCTCCGATCTATTCCTCCCTGAAGACGTCTTCTCCAAAGGCTCTACGGCTCAGCTCTCGAATCTGGATTCCTGAAGCGGATGAGGGAGATGGGATCACGACTCGTTTCCAGATCGCTGCTCCTCTCTGCCGACAAATCTACCTAAATCCAAGGTGTATTAACCCCATTCTTAAACTCTACCATTTACTATACCAATTACTCTACTCATTGTGGTTAACTCTACTTGCTCAACTGTCTACTGATATGTTGTGTGTGTTTGAACGACACACTTATTTCAACTCGTGTCATCTTTGTGATTTGGGGAAAAAATATTATCTTCTTACTAATGTCTGGATCTATAAGGCTTCACAAGCCTCATCTACTGCTAACCCCCTTAAAAATAACAACATTATTAACAAAGTGGTTTGGCACGACACCTTATGGTGTGTTTTCATAGTTGAGCTTTCCATAGGTTCTCTCTATCTGCCCACTATGATCTGTGATGATAAGCTTTCTTATAGCTTCTCTGCTATGAGTACCAACCTGCATAAAATTAAGCCTTACAAGTGCTCTAACTGGGGCTTTGTTGATGCATTTAACCCCTTTTTTTCTTGCATTAACATTTGCCGTACTACTTCTGCTATGAATTTTCACCCTTTGTACTACTCTATCCAGAAATTGGTTTATCGTAGTTGTATCCCGTATATCTCAGCTATTGATAGTCTCCTTCACTGGACTAACGATCAAGGTTTTACATTTCAAATAACTACCAAAATTAACCTCCAAATGATATATTTACTCTCCATGTGCAGGTTTCTAGATTACACATACTCTACTCATCACCCAGTTTTCATGGACTGGCAACTATGGCCCAAACATGCCCAACTGTTGACCGTAGCTAGGAGAACTCACTCTCCAGGATCTGTAAACAAACCCGTGGGAAATAAATACCCATTATCAGGATCATTAGGGGCAACCCCATCAAAGACCAAGCAATGGAAAAACTCCCTAGTACACAGATTAATCATCTTTTTTCTTACAACATCCTTTGTAGTATCATAAACTTGGCATCCTTCGTAGCTAGGAGGACTCACTCTCCAGGATTTGTTTACAAACTCTTGGGAAACAACTATGCTTTTAAAGGCTTGTATATACATAATACCCCCTTTGCCCTTAACGGCATTATTATTAACATGATACATCCCAACTACAAAACAATATGTAACAACATGAGCCACAATGATTATACCTATTGGGAAGCTAAGGAAAAAAAGGGAACCAAGAGGTACCAAACTTATAACAAAAAGAACCTTTTTATGGCAAGACCAACTTCACTTGTAAAACCCTTCCCCGGGTTTTTATGAAGATATGCCTCTGGAATTGTCGAGGTATTGGTCGTAAAAATCTATGGACTGATATTGATGCTTTATGCAAAATTGAGAAAATCCAGATCATGGCACTTGTTGAAACAAGAACTAACCAAGAACCTATTAAAAGTCTTTGGCTTAAAGTCGGGTTCGACACCATCCACTCTTCGCCCGCTTTGGGTTTCTCTGGTGGACTATGCGTCATGCGGAAATCATACCAATTCTATAATGAAATTTGCGAACTAGCACATATTGACAAAAGATTTATAGCAATCAAATACAAAATCATTGATAAAAATTACTCTATCATGATAATTTTCTCTTATGCGCCACCAAAAGAGAATGAAAAAAATGAATTTTGGAACACACTTACTAACTTTATCTCCCAAACTCACTTATCGTGCATCGTCATTGGCGATCTCAATGAAATCGAGTCTCCCTTGGAAAAAAAGGTGGTAGTAGTAATATCTACTCAAGATTCGAAAGACTTCACAACTTTAGAAATAGTTGTGACCTCCTTAATATACCCACTAAAGGAGGTGAATTCACCTGGCGTAAAAATCACACTGATATTAACAATATTTATGAGAAATTAGACCGGGTCCTTGTTCACGACCAAATCATCCAATGGTTTCCTGTCATTTTTACCAAAAACCATGCATTTACTTCATCGGATCACTGCCCCATTTCGATGGAGCTTGAAAATCCTAACCCTATAAAGGCGCAACCTTTCAAATTTGAAAGAATGTGGACAACTAGAAAAGACTTTGAAAACTTAGTTAAACAAGCATGGCGAATTGAATCCCAAGGTTCCCACATGTTCAATCTTGTTAAAAAAACATTTGCTCTTAAAGTCTCTACCAAAAAGTGGAATAAAACCACATTTGGCAACATCTTCAACCAAATCAAAGAAACTGAATTGGAGCTCTTAGAGATCCAAAAAGAAATCATTTCTAACACAAATCAAACCTTAATTAACAAGCAAAATAGACTTATCAATAAAAAGGAGTGTCTACTCTCTTTTCACAAAAAATATTGGAGCCAGAGAGCCAAAACCAAGCATATTAAATCTATTGACACAAATACTAACTATTTCCATCGCATCGCGAATGGAAAAAGAAGCCGTAAAATCATACGCGAGATTAGAACTCAAGAAGGAACGATCATTATTGGTCTTGAAAATATTAGAAATGAAATCCGCTCAGATTTTGAAAAAAAGATTTAAAAAGGAAACAATTAATAATCACAACCTTCACAAGTTGCTTGGAAACATAACCAAAGAGGTCACGGATCAGGATAACTTATCTCTGACAAGGAATGTGACAAATGAGGAAGTCAAAAACGCCATCTTCAACATTGGCAGCGATAAATCACCAGGACCAGATGGAATGTCCGCTCTGTTCTACTAAAAATATTGGCACATTGTTGGACCACTCGTCATTAAAGCGGTTAAAAGCTTTTTTCATTCAGGTAAACTTCTCAAACAAATAAACCACACCTTCATTACTCTAATACCCAAGTGTGATAATCCCAACTCAACAAACCATTACCGACCGATTAGCCTTTGTTCCACAATTTATAAGGTCATCTCTAAAATCTTAACAAAAAGATTAAAACCCATTTTAAATAAACTCATTCACCCCCTACAAGGCGCCTTTGTTGCAGACCGTGCCATACAGGATAATATCCTAATAGCACATGAAATATTTCACTCCTTTCGGGCTAAGAAAGGAAAAGAAGGATGGATTGCTATTAAACTGGACATGGAAAAAGCCTACGACAAAATAGAATGGGAGTTCATTCTGAATGTACTCAGCAATTTTGGATTCTCTCCAACTTTCGTTGCTTGGATTAAAGAGTGCATCGAAACCGTCTCTTTCTCAGTACTAGTAAATAACGGACCAATCGACATCTTCTTTCCTAAAAGAGGACTTCGACAGGGTGATCCCCTATCCCCATTTCTCTTTATCTTAGGTGCTGAAGTCCTTGCTAGGCAACTTCAACATGAAACCAACTCTAACACCAAACAACTAGGCTTTAAACTCAGTCGATTGGGCACTAATATCCCCATCCTGGCCTTTGCTGATGATATTCTCATTTTTGCCAAAGCAAACCAAACATCCTGCCAGAAGGTTAAGACAATAATTGAAGACTACTGCTCCATATCGGGGCAATGTGTAAACTGCCATAAATCGGCATTTCAAACAACACCCAATACATCGAACAATACCAAATTATCGATCCAATCAATACTAAATATTCCCAGTTCGGTCTCACTAGACAAGTATCTCGGTTGTCCAATCATAAATGGGAAAGTTAATCAAAATACCTTCCAAGACACTATTATTGCAACAAATAATCAACTCTCCAAATGGAAAGCTAGTTCCCTTTCCCTTGAGGGAAGAGCTACCCTTATCAAAGCAAACTTGGCCGTGAAACCTAATTACATCATGCAATGCTTTATGCTACCAGCTTCCCTACACCAAAAACTGGATAAAGCTAACATAAATTTCTTATGGAACAAAGATCCTTCATTTAAACCACTTATCGGGTGGGATAAAATTTGCAAAAATAAAGCAAATGGAGGAATAGGAATCTGTAAAACGGAAGACATGAACAAAGCTCTTCAAATGAAACTCATTTGGAAAATATTTGCATAACCAAATAACATTTGGGTCAAAATCATCAAAGAAAAATACCTCAAAAATGATAATATTCTTAACTATACTAGGAAAACGAACCATTCTTGGCAATGGAGTCACCTCCTCAAACTTCGCAATGACTTCAAAGCTGGTTTGCAATGGCTCATTGGCGATGGCCACTCTATCAACTTTTGGGTGGACCCATGGACCCCCAGCTTTACCCTTAAAGACTACATTCTCCCAAACATCTAATTTGATGACCAAACCAAAGTGAGTGATTTCATCACTAACAAAGAATGGGATACTCCTAAACTCAAAGGTGTGCTTCAGGATGAAGCTGTTGAGTTTATTAACAATATCCAAATACCACAGAACAACATCCCTGATCGACTCTATTGGGCTCCAAATAAATCTGGATGGTTCTCCACTAAAACAGCCTTTGAATTAATAACCAAACAAATAAACCCTTCTACTAATGACCTGTCATGGATTTGGAAACTTGATACCTACCCAAAAGTGAAAAATTTCTTATGGAAAATATGTCATGATGGCCTACCTACGAAAGCTAGACTATCGCAAAAACATGTCTCAGTCCCACTAGCATGTGACACGTGCAATAATCCGCTTGAAGACCTAAACCACTTCTTATTCAAGTGCCCCAAAACGCTGGAACAAATCAAGAAACAAAATCTTCCTATTGATTTCATCATTAGAAGATTAGATACTAATAACAAAAAACCTATCGTCTTAATCTGTGAACTGCAGTCCCTACTTACTAAAAATGAATGAGTTTGTCTTGCTACCACCTGGTGGGGTACTTGGATCAATAGAAACCAAGTAATCTTCCAAAAACCTAACCCGGACAAAATCAAAGATCTCACAATATACATCAAAAACCTAATCCAGAATTGGAATAAAACTAAGGTATCAGATACAGATGAAACAACAACTAAAAAACCCAACCCATCCATTAGGCGTAAGACTAAAAATATTAAATGAGATAAACCAAAACCAGGATTTTGCAAAATAAACTTTGATGGTACGAAAATACCAAATGATAAAACAGGTACGGGCTTCATCATCAGAAATGACTATGTTGAAACAATCCATATGTCTAATAAACAATACGGATGCCTCTCCGTCCTAATGGCAGAAACCCTAGCCCTGAAAAACAGTATCAAAACAGTTATTTCCCTTCGTCTCAATAAAATCGAAATCGAATGGGAAAATTTGTGCCTTATCAACTCCATCTTAGGCACTTGGACTTGCCCTTGGGAAATTGAAATGGTCATCGCTGACATCCTAATCGATCTCCGTTCTTTTCAGGAAGTCCGTATAAGGCATGTTTTTCGGGAGGTGAACCGCGCTGCTGATCAAATTGCTAAACTCAGCTTCTCACCTTCGAGATTTGCCTTGGAATCAAACCTAGAACTACGTGTTCTCATCCAATTGGATGCTCTAGGCCGGACCTTGTATCGTTGCTAGGACCCGTCTAATTCTTTCCTCTTCAAAAAAAAAATTTGGAAACATAATGAAAATATAAAATATGTAACAAATAAAATATTAAAAATTCAGCTTACATAGGCCAATTTATCGGCATGTAGGCTGTTGTGCACCTCTAGTCCATTGTGGCCCATTCCGGTCCATCTCAACCAAACTAAAAACAAATTACTACATATGGAAAATATTAAAACAATGGAATAGTAAAGAGGAAAAATAAAAACTTACGCACCATATCAAATTAAAAAAGAAAAGAAAATGAAAACACCAAATGGAAGAGCTTGTTGGGCAACTTTTCACCCAATTAAAACAAAAAAAAAGTACCCAAGTCCACCATTATCGGGAAAACCCAATCGTAAAACACTCCCAAAAAAAACCCTCTCGAAACCCATCTTCTTCAACCTAAGAACTCAAGCTGCTGTCACCAGCTTTTCCAGAACTTTCATCCTTTCCTATAAAGATGAACAATCCCAGTACCAAAATCACATCAAAAGTACTCCTCATTCTTGCTTTTTGGCTTCCCATCCAAGATCTGGATTTGAAGAAACCCTTTACCCGTAAAACCCACCTTCACGAATGCAGATCCAAAACAAATTCCAGTCTGATGCACTATGCTCATTCTCTCACATTTAAGCTTTATCTAACCCTTTGGAGTGTCCTCTCGTTCCGACTTGGGAAAAGCCCTCCCTTCTACTTTCCGTCCTATAAAGTTTCTAGGGTTTCTGCCACCCTGGATCTTGAGGTGATTCCTCAACCTCCTCTGTTCTGGAGCAAAATGGTTTTAGCCCCTCTTAGTTCACAGAAGGCTACGACCCTGAGAAGAGCTAAGATAGAGCTCCATGGCGTGCGAAGCCTCTGGTGCCAGTCTCCCGTCCCCTTCCTCGGAATGGGTCTTCACATCGGTGTCAGGTGTACCCCTCCAATACCTTCTCTATACCCTTACTTTTTAAATTGGTGGTTTCTCCATGACTATATATGTTGGTGGAACCATGTGCGTAACTTCATTCACAAATTACTCTCTGTCTTCATACTAAACATCCTTCATATTGCCTAATTAAAAATCCTTTGTCACTGGAAGTGTGCTATTTACTGATTGTCTGCGGTGTTTCCCTGCTTTTTACTTCCTGTGTATTTGCTTGCATTGCTCATGGATCAAGGTAAACAATCCTTCTCTGAAACCCTCTGTACTGACCCCCCTGTGATGACTGCTTCACAAGAAAACCATCAATTCCTACCAATGTTGTCACCAACAAAACAAATCTCCCACCCCCTCTGGTTAATCCCAACCCTAAAAACAACTCAAGGGTGACAAACCCCAACTCTGAATCTTCTGCTTCCAAAAAATCCAAGGGGAAAGGTATTGAAACCCCTAACACTGAAACCCTGTTTTCCAAACTTGCCAAAGTAAGGGAAAATGCAAAGAAACAAAAAGAATCTGCTTTAATGGGCTTTGTGATAGGGAACCCTATTGAATTTCCCAAAGTTTTTGCCAAAATCAAGTCTGAATGGAGATTTCTTAAAGGAGAATTTGGGTTTTATGACCGACAATTCGAATGGTTTGAAATCCACTTTGCAAACCCTCTGGACCTGAAAAAAATTTGGGAAGGTCGTCCTTACCACATCTTTGGGCAGCTTCTGTTATTAAAGAAGTGGTATAATGGCTTTGATCCCCAAACATAACCTTTCTCTCAACTGGATATTTGAATTAGAATCCCCCTCCTTTCTGCTAAACTGTGTGAGGTTGAGGCTATCTCTCTTATCTTAGCAGAAAACAAGATAGGTACCCTAATTAAACTTGATCCCCTTGCCTACAAAAGGAAATGGGCCAAGTTTACAAGAATGTGTGTTCAAATTGATTTTTCTAAAACTGTTGAAAGTTATGTCCTCATCCCTAACATCAATGGGGTCGATGAGAAGTTTAACATATGGTTTGAAGACTGGCCAGAGGGCTGTGGAAACTGTGGGGACCCTCACCACATATTCACTTCCTGTCCCTTAAGAAAATTTGTCCCCCCAAGCTCCAAATCTCCATTAAAAGAGCCCCTTCTCTTGTCAATCCTGAGGTTAGCTCCCAAAATACTGAGGGTGAGGAATGTGTCAAAGTTACCTCTAAAAAAGATAAACTTAATGGGAAAGCTGAACCTCCTAATCATGGCCACAAGCCATATCTTTGCCCCAACAGTGGAATCTCTATCATCTACAAGAATGATGGGGTCTTAAACATTCCTACAGCTGACCCTAAGAGCCCTCCCAAAACTGAAATTTTTTTCCCCATTATTCATCCTAAAAATGATGTGGGGAAGGATAAGTTCTTTACTGAGGTACAAACTACCAACACCCCTATCATAGATAAACTAGAAGACCAGGAAACCACAGACAAGCCCTCTGCTGTGATCCCCCCTCCCATTGCCCCCTCTCCTATCCCAGATGATGATATTGTTGATGAGGCTGTGAAGGAGTCCTCCCCTCCCATTGACAACTCTGCTGAGCATGCCTAAAATGATGATAGCCTTAAAGCTGATGAGGATGACTTTAGCATGGAAGAGGATGACCTCCTGGATGAAGAGGAACCTTTTACTCTCTTTGATGATTCCAAAGGGAAACCCCTCACCAAAGAAGAAATGTATGAGCTTATAAACTCTGAGAATGATGAGGAGCAAGAGGATGCCAACAAATCTGAGGGCTCTTATCATTCTATTGATTTTGTGCACACCAGAAACTCTAGCTCTTCAATGGCCAATCAGCTTGGTACTCTGACTGTTCATAACAAGGCTATGTCTACCTCTGGATCTAGCAAGAGAAAGATCAAGGAAAGGGAAGATGACACGGCTTCTTCAACTCTGATGGGAAACAAGAAACCCAAAATCTGATTATCTAGTTTTTCTATGATAAAGACCAACAATCATCTATTTTTGTACACTAGCAGAAATCACATGTTATGTCTTAACTGTGAAGTGCAATCCACATCCTACCTAATACTTAGGTCTCTTCAACCTTGGATGATTTCTCTTCTTTATCAAATGTTCTATTTTCATGCTTTGCATTTAACTTTCTGGTATTGTAAACCATGTACTAGGAAAGAAAAACCCAGCTGTAAACCAGTTTGCTACTTAATGCACTTGACTTTTGAGTATTACAAGAGCACCTTTTACAATATTTGCATTCTTGATCTGATTCTTTGTGTTTGGAAGTTTTACTTGGCTTTATGGAATTGGATTTCAGATCTCAATTTTGTATAGGGCACCGCCACTCTCCTTACCACCAGGAAAAATAAACAATCCAGCAGGGAATTACAATTGGTTCACAACCAAAGACAACCCTCATTGGCTCACGATCAACATCATCCCCCCCATAGCAATATGGCAGCAACTCTATTTCACCCTGTTTCAATCTGGTTCCTACAGAATGTACTTACATATTATATGTGTAATCAATATAATCCTCACAGGAAACCCACCTATATTACTTCTTATCTTAGCTACTAACATTTTCCTTGTATACTATCTCCATATAATCAAACAAACCGACTCACAGCTCATACCTCTCAACTTGGTCAATCCTTATTTTATCTGCAGGTGTTATCCACGTTACATAGGTTATAAATTTCGCCACCTTCCCAGTGCAGAACATCCTATTGATATAAACAAAATCATATCATTACTAAACCAAACTCTCATTTACATGAAACATCCTATGTATTGTACCCAACAAAACCACCCTCACCCAGTTATGAATGTGATGCATCATCATTCCTACCAAATCGCAGGATCAATATACTTGCACATAATCCCAATTTGGTTTTAATGAAGATAAGCCTATGGAATTGTAGAGGCATCGGCCGTAAAAACCTATGGACTGATATAGAGTCCTTCTGCAAAATGGAAAAAATCCAAATCATGGCCCTAGTTGAAATTAGAACTAATAAAGAACCACAACAACATATCTGGCGGAAAGCTGGTTTTGATAATTTCCACTTCTCCCCAGCTATTGGATTCTCAAGTGGCATTATCCTAAAATGCGATAATCCAAACTCCACTAACCACTATAGACCTATAAGTCTATGCTCTACCATTTACAAAGTAATTTCCAAAATCATGACAGAAAGATTAAAACCACTACTAAACAAACTAATACACCCCTTACAAAGTGCCTTTGTAGCAGACCGAGCAATACAGGATAATATCCTTATAGCTCATGAGATTTTCCACTCCTTCCGGTCTAAGAAAGGAAAGGAGGGATGGGTAGCAATCAAACTGGACATGGAAAAAGCATATGACAAGATTGAATGGGATTTCATTCTCAAAGTCCTAGAGAAATTTGGATTTGACACTCGATTCATCAGATGGATTAAAGAATGTATTGAGACATTCTCCTTCTCAGTGCTCGTCAATAATGGACCAACTGATGTATTTTATCCCCAAAGAGGCTTGCGTCAAGGCGACCCTTTATCACCATTTCTCTTCATACTAGGAGCTGAAATCCTAGCAAGAAAACTTCAAAATGAAAGTAATTGTAGTAACAACCAAATGGGCTTCCAAATCTCCAAGAGAGGGACCAACATTCCTTTCTTATCCTTTGCGGATGACATCCTCATCTTTGGCAAAGCCAACCAATCGGCATGCTCCAAAATCAAGACTATCATTGAAGAATACTGCTCCATTTCAGGACAGTCTGTCAACTACCAAAAATCAGCCTTCCAAACTACCAATAATACTTCTACTAATACAAACAAAATCATACAATCGGTACTTAGTATCCCAAGTACGACATCACTCGAGAAATATTTAGGGTGTCCTATTATCAATGGGAAAGTAAACAAAGATACATTTAAAGATACCGTTTTATCAACCACTAAGCAACTCACAAAGTGGAAAGCAAATTCACTCTCACAAGAAGGTAGAGCAACCCTGATTAAATCTAAATTGGTGGCTAAACAAAATTACATCATGCAAAGTTTCATGCTACCATCCTACATCCACAAAGACCTAGACATTCTTAATAGAACTTTCTTTTGGAATAAGGAGCAATCTTATAAACCCTTAATAGGCTGGGATAAAATTTGCAAAACCAAAGATAATGGAGGTATTGGTATCAGAAAGACTCAAGATATGAACAAAACATTACAGATGAAACTCCTATGGAAAATTTTGGCGGAGCCAAACAACATATGGGTTAAAATAATCACGGAAAAATATCTCAAAGAGATTAATATCCTCCATTACAATAAAAAAGAAAATCACTCTTGGCAATGGTCACAACTACTCAAACAAATAAAGGAATTCAATTCCGGCCTCCAATGGGTTGTTGGAGATGGAAACTCCATTAACTTCTGGACTGACAATTGGATATCAGATTTCAATCTTAGAAATAATACTCAACCACTTACCTCTATCAACACTACTACTAAAGTAAATGAATTCATCAATAGTGACAAACTTGGAACCACACCAAATTACAAGAAATTCTCAATCCAATTGTTGTTAACAAAATCCGTGACATACCCATCCCAATACACTCTATCCCTGATAGATTGTACTGGGCCCCGAGCAGAAATGGCTGGTTCACTACTAAATCGGCTTTCGGACTAATCACAAAATTAACAACAGACACCCTCCAATAACAACATGGCCTGGATTTGGAAACTAGATACGTACCCAAAGGTACACAACTTTATTTGGAAAATTTGTCATGATGGTTTACCCACTAAACAAAGATTAGCAATGAAACATGTCGATGTTCCCCTGGCTTGTGTATCACATGTGATTCATGTGATAATCCTCTCGAAGACCTTAATCACTTTCTCACACAATGCCCCTTCACGCTCAAACAAATCAAACAACAAAATCCGAAAATTGAAACCATAGTCAGAAACCTGAACACTACCAATAAAAAAACTAGGGACATCTTGGTTGATCTAACCTCCCTCCTTAACAAGCAAGAATTCATATGCCTCATCACTACATGGTGGGGTCTTTGGATTAACAGAAATCAACTCATCTTTAATTCTAATCCCAGTATCAGAATTAAGGATCTCTCACAATATATAACCACACTAATTAAAAACTGGAATAACCCTATAAATTCCGATATTGACACACTACCCCAGAAAAATAGGAAACCACAACAATCTAGGAAATTAAAATTCCTAAAATGGGAAACACCAATTCACAACTTTTACAAAATCAATTTTGATGGATCTAAACTAGCAAATGGTGAAGCTGGTACTGGGTTCATTATTAGAAATGACAAAGCCGATGTAATCCACATGGAGAGTAAGCGATGTGGGTTCAATAACATTCTTATGAGTGAAGCACTAGCCTTAAAAAATGACATTAATCATGCCAAGACCCTAAACATTCAAAACCTTCAAATCGAGGGCGACAATCTTTGCCTAATAAACTCTATCAAGGGCATTTGGGATTGTCCCTGGGAGATCGAATGGTTGTTGCTGACATTCTTGTAGCCATCCATTCCTTCTAGGATGTTCGCTTTAGACACATTTTTCGGGAGGTGAACCGTGTTGCTGATCACATCGCTAAACTTAGCTTTTCACCACTTGTGTCTAACCTTAATCTTGATTCAGAACTTTGGGTTCTCATCCGCAAGGATGCTCTAGGCTGGTCTTCGCATCGTAGTTAAGACTAGTCTAATTCTTTCCTCATCAAAAAAAAAAGTAACCCTTGTCTCCTATTCTAGCCAACTAAACCCATATCAACAAAAAATGTCATTTCAGACACTTTCAAGTCTTGTATGAAGCCGTGTTCGGATTTGTTGGTTTGAGATGTTGTTTCGGATGAGATTACAATCATGGATGTGTGATTTGGATTGTTTGCTTGAGATGAAGCACTTCCAGGAGTTATATACTTGTATCATACTCCCAGACGAATGATTGTTCTCTGCTCCCCGACGACACAATGCCTTTGTTGGCCTTAGTGCAACCCGTGTTCATGTCATTCTCTCTTTATTTCCGATGTTCAAAGCTTTATGGCTAGCTTGTTAATTTCTTATTTGACTTGATTTTGTTATTTTTAGTTTATTTTTTATGACGGTTTGTCCGTCTGCCGAGTATTTCTCGACCTCTCGATCTACCAGGTGTGTCTGGTACATCGAATTCCTGTCATCGTGAAAAAAAAACGACCTATTTGCTTTCACATTTCCTGTTATCGTGGACTTGCTTTTTGTTTCTTGTTCACTTTAGTTCCTTCCATCATCTTTGCCCCTACACCAGATGAAGCACTAGATTAAATTAAGCAGATTTGATAATTAATCGAGTCTAGGTAACTTTCATATTAGGGACAACATAATTAAATTTACTCTTGCACATAGTTCCTCTTTGCCTTTATTTCTGTTGTCTGCTAGTGGGAAATAACATTATGTAGAGGCATGAAGAAAAAGAAAGAGGAATGAGAAAAGATAGAAAGCAACACACAATTGAATACACAACAACATGTAAAAGTGAAAGGGGGAATATAATTGAGTAGAATTGAATACTGAGTTTCAACGTATGATATACGAATCCCATCTTATAAAAAAATGGGAAAGCTTTTTGCACCCTGACACATTGCTGTTTGCGCCGTGTTAGGCGTGTGGCGGCCAATGCCGTGCGAAAGGGAGGGCTACGCGGAAGCAAGAGGCGGGTGTCGTACAATGGCGGGTGGAAAGCGGCAGCGGGTACCGTAGGCTTGACAAGCGCGCAAGCATCTTCAGTAGCCTTTCGGTGGATTTCAATCAAACAGTATAAATTTTGTCCGTTGTTATTATTGTTCGGATGTGGTTGTTGTGTAAAAAGTTTCCAATATAAACAACCTTGCAACTTTCACATATTCAACAAGTATTTGGTAGCAATTTCATATTCGAGAGGTATCGTATATAGAAGAAGTAAACATTATCCAATCTACTGCGAAATGTCATGGTATAACGATGATCACGGAAATTATGAAGAATCGCCTAAACCGGTATGTAATTTACAATTATTATAATATTGTATTACCTATGAATAAAATTAGTATAAGATTTATAATCTGCATATTAAGATTTTTGTGTTGTGTCATTAACACATACGGAACACAATGATAAATATTTTGCTTTTCATGCATACTTACATAATATCGTAACACTTTTTCTTTCTTTCTTTTTGATGAGGAAAGAATTAGATTGGTCTTAGTTACGATGCGAAGACCAGTCTAGAGCATCCTTGCGGATGAGAACACGAAGTTCTGAATTAAGACTAAGGTTAGACACAAGTGGTGAAAAACTAAGTTTAGCAATGCGATCAACAGTACCGTTCACCTCCCGAAAAATGTGTCTAAATTGGACTTCCTGGAAAGAATGGATGTCAACCAAAATATCGGCAACAACCAATTCAATTTCCCAGGGGCAATCCCAAACGCCTTTCAAAGAGTTAATAAGGTAGAGATTGTCACCCTCGATTTGGAGTTTAGAGATATTTTGGTTTTTGGCATAGTTAATACTGTGTTTTAAAACTAGTGCTTCAGCCATAAGAATTGTGTTTAATCCACAACGTTTGCTTTCCATATGTGTTACTTCGGCTTTATCATTTCTAATAATGAAACCGAGGCCAGCTTCACCATTAGGAAGTTTAGATCCATCGAAGTTGATTTTATAAAAATTTTGGTGCGGTTTTTCCCATTTTAAGCATCTGGTTTTTCTTATCTAGCGTGGGTTTTTCTTTGGTTGAGAATAGGTATCATCCTCTAAGAGTTTTGTCCTTTCCCAATTTCTTATTAATGTGGTAATATATCGTGTAAGATCTTTTATTTGGTCAATAGGTGGTGTGTTAAAAATAGCTTGATTTCGGTTTATCTAGACACCCCACCAGGTAGTGATGAGGGTGATAAACTCTTTTTTTGTTAAAAGATCTTGTAGTTCATTGATTACTTCAAATGGCTTTTTGTTTGTAATGTTTATATTCTTAACAAGGTTTTCTAAGCTTGTGCTTTGTTGTTTTAATTGTTTGAGGGTAAAAGGGCATTGTATGAGAAGATGGAGAATGTCTTCTAGGGGGTTGTTGCAAAAGTCACATCCCAGTGGGACTAGAACATGCTTTTGAGCAAGTCTTTGCCTTGTAGGTAAGACATCATGACATATTTTCCAAAGAAAATTCTTGACTTTTGGGTACGTGTCCAATTTCCAAATCCAAGCCATGTTATTAGTGGAAGTGGTTTGTTGTTTAGAAATGAGTTCAAAAGCTGATTTTGTGGAAAACCAACCATTTTTGTTTGGGGTCCAATATAGTATATCGAGAATAGTATGTTGGGGGATTGGTATATCAATGATTTTATTCACTGTTTGTTGGTTTAGAATTTCTTCAAGTTTGTGTTTATTCCAAGTTTTGTTATGGTTAATGATGTCACTAACTTTCATGAGTGGGTTAGTGACAACAGAGGGAAGGATATTTTCTAAAAGGTTAGTCTCTGGTAACCAATTGTATATCCATAGGTGAATGGATTTGTCGTCTCCAACTAGCCATTGGAGGCCTGTTTTGAATTCTTTTCTGAGTTTGAGAAGTTGTGACCATTGCCATGAGAAATTGCCTTTTTTTTGCAATATTGAAGAATGTTATCATCTTTTAGGTATTTTTCAGTAATGATTTTAACCCATATATTATTTGGTTTGGCAAGAATTTTCCAAATAAGTTTCATTTGTAGTGCTTTGTTCATATCTTGTGTTTTTCTTATTCCAATGCCTCCATTCTCTTTGTTTTTTGCAAATTTTGTCCCACCCTATTAAAGGTTTGTATTTTGACTCTTTGTTCCAGAAGAAGGTTTTGTTGATTGTATCTAGTTCCTTGTGAATATAAGCTGGAAGCATGAAGCTTTGCCTGATATAGTTAGGTTTTGCTCCTAAATTAGATTTTATTAGTATGGCTCTACCCTCTTGGGAAAGAGAATTAGCTTTCCATTTTAGGAGTTGATTTGAAGTAGATAGTATGGTGTCATTAAAAGTGTCATGGTTAACCTTCCCATTGATGAAGAGGCATCCTAGATATTTTTCTAGGACTGTAGAGCTAGGGATGTTGAGAACTGATTGAATTAAGTTTTTGGTTTGATTTGAGGTGTTATTTGGGGTTTGGAATGCTGACTTTTGATAATTAACACTTTGTCCTGATACAGAACAATATTCTTCAATTATGGTTTTGATTTTAGAGCAAGCGAATTGATTAGCCTTTGCGAAAATGAGTATGTCATCTGCAAAGGCTAAAAAGGGAATATTCGTACCCCTTCTAGAAATTTGGAAGCCTAATTGGTTGTTACTTCTGGTACATTCACTTTGTAGTTTTCTAGCAAGGATTTTTGCTCCTAGTATAAATAAGAAGGGGGATAAGGGATCACCTTGACGAAGGCCTCTTTTGGAAAAAAAACATACAGTTTCAATGCATTCTTTGATCCATCCAATAAAACGAGTTGCGAATCCAAAATTTTCAAGGACTTTTAGAATGAATTCTCATTCAATCTTGTCATAGGCTTTTTCCATGTCGAGTTTTATAGCAACTCATCCTTCTTTTCCTTTCTTGGAACGAAAGGAGTGGAAGATTTCATGTGCTATTAGGATATTATCGTGGATGGCTCGTTCAGCTACAAATGCCCCTTGAAGAGGGTGTATTAGTTTGTTAAGGATGGGTTTCATCCTTTCTGTCATGATTTTAGAAATTACTTTATATATTGTAGAGCAAAGACTAATTGGTCTATAGTGGTTAGTGGAGTTTGGGTTGTCGCATTTGGGTATAAGAGTAATAAACGTATGGTTGATTTGTTTTAGTAGTTTTCCAGAGTGGAAGAAACTCTTAACTGCTTTGATAATCATGGGACCCACTATATGCCAATATTTTTTGGTAAAAGAAGGCTGACATACCATCAGGCCCAAGTGATTTATTACATCCAATGCCAAATATGGCTTTTTTGATTTCATCATTGGTGACTTGTTTTGTTAATTCATCATTGTCGAGAGGGGTGATTTCTCTATCAATGTTTGTGACGTATTCAGCAAGAGTGTTATTGTTAATGGTACTTCTTCTAAATCTCCTTTCAAAATCATTTCTAATTTCATTGTGGATATTTTCATGTCCGATAATGATTGTACCATCATTAGTTCGTATTTCTCTGATGATTTTCCGGTTACGTCTGCCCGTAGCTACTCGATGAAAGTAACTAGAATTGGTATTTATGGATTTAATATGTTTTCTTTTGGCACGTTGACTCCAATATCTTTTATGAAAAGATAAGAGGTTTTCCTTATTTGATATCATCCTATTTTGTTTGGCTATAAGATTTTGATTAGGGTGATTTAGAATTTCTCTTTCAATGCTACCCAAAGCATCCTTGATTTCTTTTAATTATTTGAAGATGTTTCCAAACGTAGTTTTGTTCCAATTTTTAGCACTAATTTTGAGTGCGAAAGTCTTTTTGATAAGGTTGTACATATGTGAACCTTGGGTGTTGATACATCAAGCTTGCTTAACTATATTTTCAAAATCTTTTCGATATGTCCACATTTTTTCAAAGCGAAAGGGTTGGGCTTTGATATGAGATTGGTTTTCTAATTCAATGGAAATAGGACAGTGATCCGAAGACGTAAATGCATGGTTTTTTGTGAAAATTTCAGGGAACCATTGAATGATCTGATCATGTACTAGAATTATGTCTAGTTTAGAGTACATATTTTCAATTTATGTTCTATTTTTTCTCCAAGTGAAATCACCCCCTTGTGTTGGGATATCGATTAGGTCACATTGATTTTTAAAGTTAGTTAGTCTAAGGAATTTCGATTGTGGGAGATGACTACCACCGAATCTTTCCTTATTATTCTGAATTTCGTTTAGGTCTCCTATGACAAGGCAGTGTATATTTGCCTGAGTGATAAAAGTAGATATTGTTCTCCAAAAAAGATCTTTTTCATTTTCTTTGGTTGGTGCATAGGTAAAAATTAGCATGATACAAATATCTTTATCTAGGATCTTATATTTAATAGCGATAAATTAGTTACCGGCGTGGGTCAGCTCACATAATCTGTTGTGAAGTTGGTATGATTTCCACATAACACAAATGCCACCCGAAAATCCAATAGCATGAGAGTAGTGAAAGTTATCGAAACCAGCTTTCCTCCAAATGTTTTGTTTGGACTCTTTATCGATTCTTGTTTCGACCAGGGCCATAATTTGTATTTTCTCAATTTTGCAGAACGACTCTACATCGGTCCAAAGGTTTTTTTGATCAATGCCTCGACAATTCCAAAGGCTTATCTTCATAAAACCAAGTGGGTTTTGTTTGCAAGTATTACTAGTCTTGCATAGATGTTATAGTTACTTCTTAATTGCTTATGATTGTAAGTTGTTATGTTAAGGTTATTATAACTATTGATCACTCTGGATCTGTTTCTCTTCCAGTTGGATATGTCCTTGGTATTGACATGAATGCTACATGTAAGGGAAAACACATAAGTTGCAGTTGTAGAATAGGTGAAAATTGTTTGTTTCTTTGATATTAGCTCATAGTGATACAACATTTCAAATCCATAAAGATAAATATCTATGAGATTGTTCTGTATACATAAATTGGTAGGGTTGCTAAAAGTTCTTATGAAAGAACTCAAAGCCTTTAGTGATGCCCTGTTAGGGGTAGAGTAATTCATAGTTTGTATGCTAAGGTAGTAGAAGATATGGTACAAGTACATGATCTTCATCACAAGAGTAACAAGATAATTAGTATTACAGCAGTGCCCATGTTCACCTAAGACCTGCACAGAAATAAGACAGGTAGTAAATGTGTGCATGAGTGATAACATTAGAAATTTTATAAATGTAAAGGTAATTCCTGAGGTGTTCTCAGTTTTGTGAGGTAAGAAGGAAAAGTATCTTTTAAGGTTGGTGGAATATATGAAATCAAGTAAGCAGTTTTCATACACATAATGTTTCGGAGGTCGGTTTAGAGTGAGATTTTCACAATAGAGGATGTAGCACTCCAGTGAAATCACATACAAACACAGCATACTATGGAATGGGTGATCATTCTTGCAGCTAGTGGGAGTCCAAGTACCAGAAATCATATCATGACAATGTAGAGTCAAGGTGTATAATTTGTTCTTATTTGGAAAATTAAACTTGTCAAAAAGTCGTGTACTGGTGTAATTGATGATACATTGTTGATAGGCCAAATTGCAGTTCATATCACACAGGACATGAGGCCAGACTGTAGTGTATAAGTTAACAGGTAAAAAGGTTGCAAGGTTTTGCACAGAAATTGGTTTGGGAGAGCACCTGTTGGTTTGTGGGGTTAGATCCCTTGGACTTTTTATTTGGCTCATCATCATTCAAAGATGATATATTTCTGGTTATGTTGAGAACAACAACAGTGGTATTTTCTTGTGAAGCAATCTTCAGTAAGGTTTCAAAATAGAGGTTGTTGGGTTGAGGTTTAGTACCCTTATCCATAGCAAGAAGCAACATGAGCAGATAAGGCAGGAAGATATAGATAGTGATAGACATCCATAAGGCCATCCATATGAACCCAAGCAGAGAACTCGACAAAATATGTATAAGCTCAAAGCAGTAGATTTTGGAGTTAAAATTTAAAGTGCATGAAATCATATATGTTAAGAAGTAGTAATAATGGTCAATCTTTAAATTGATAAGGGGGTAAAGTTGAACCATAATAGTTGTTAGAGAGCACCTGACTTTGATGAATGGAAAGATTCTTGACGAGGGGGGATGGATCTGACCACAACACCTGAGAAGACCACCGTGCAACGCCATGGAGCTCCAGAGACGGGGTGACCAGAAGATTTTGGTTGAGAACGACGCTAGTAGCACCCGTGAGACCAGAAAACAGAACCAAGAACCATGACTGGAACCAAAGTGGAGCCAAGAGGCTGTAGAGGAGAGCGAGAAGACAATCGGCCGCCTACCATACCAGCGAGAGTGAGCAAAGATCCGGATTAGGGACGGAGAAGGGACTCCTTTGCATGCATCGTCGAGCCTAGAGGCGCTAGCCTCAAATCTGCAAATCACCAGCGGTGAGCCATGAAAGTGGAAGCGCTTCAAGCTGTCAGTTTGGGTACAACACCAGAATACATGGTAAAAGAGGAAGAAAAGAAGGAGAGATTTGGCCTAGATTGTATTTTTTAGGCTGAGATTGATATGAATTGAGGGTTGGAGGCAGTTGACGGTGGGATTTACGGTTTGGGGTAACGGGTGGAGTTTGAGAGAGAGTTTTAGGTTTACCAGATATTTTGGTTTTTCTTTGGGAGTGTTTTCTATTTGGGTTTTCCATTGAGTTCTCAAAAAGAAGTTAATATCGTAATACTTTATTTTGTAATTAGTATATGTTTAAATAACATTTTTAATTTATATATAATACATTATTAACCGTACGTATATTTTATACTCCCTCCGGTTTTATATATCTAACGTTTTAAAGGATAAATATCGATTTGATAATATATGTCGGTTTAAGAGGTTTTAATACCAATTCTAGTTTCCCAAAATTTAGTTAATGTAGTATTTAAGAGTGTACTAATGAATGAGTATTTCCAAAGTTTAAAAAGTTAATTTCCAGGTACCGGTATTGTAAAAAGTGGAGTACAAGTCCATTAACTATGCATGCATGACACTACTTTTAAAGTGAAATAGTTAATTCCAACGGACTTTATGACTTAAATAGTGAAATTAGAAGAGTGTTAACTATTTCCTTAATTTTTGTGCAATGAGCTTATGCAAAGGAATGACACTTGGATACTAAAGGTGATATGTGGTAGATACGATCATGATTTTCCACAAAATCTAGAGGGTCATGCCTATGCTGGACGATTGACTAAGGAACAACGCGGGGAAGTGTTAGCGTTGACAGAAGCTCAAGTAAAGCCCAGGAATATTTTCACGTTCTTATGTCAAAAGTACAAAGCCATTGTCACATCGCGAAAGCAAATTTACAATGTACGACAAGGATACCACCACCAACATGAAATGGGGGACATGTCGGTACCTCAGTTCACAATGCAATTTTTATCAGATAGGGGTTATTATGTTAGTAATCGATCGATGCCTGGAACGAACGATGTGGTTCAAGACTTGTTTTGGTCCAACCCCCAATCACAACACATGTTGAACTTGTTTCCTTATGTCGTAATAATGGATTCGACATATAAGACAAACAAGTAAGTTTAAGCATGTGTAATATCTTTTATATAGTAATTTTAGCTAATCAATAGAATGTGGTAATAACGATATTAATTGTATTGAATTTATTTGCAGGTACAACATGGCTCTTCTTGAGATTGTCGGCTTTACGTGTACAAGAAAGACTTTTAACGTTGCATATTCTATCATGGCACACGAGAACGTTGACCACTATGTATGAACATTGTATGAATTGGAGCACTTGTTCAATAAAAACAGAAAAAGACCAACGACGATAGTCACATATCGAGATTTGGCTGAAGTTAAGGCTATAGCCCATGTTTTCCCCGATGCCCAACATCTGTTGTGTTGGGTGCATATACTAGGCAATTGTAAGGCTTATGCGCTTACTGTGACGGGTAATAGGGGTTTAGCAAATGATTTATCAAACTGATGTCGTGGATTGTTCAACTCCAAATCCCAAGAGACCTTCTTGCATCGACTTAATGAAATGCGGGACAAGTGGCAAGGTGGTCTGATGAATTACCTTATGGAAATGTGGCTTGTGCCTTACCTAGATCGTATTGCCAGTGCCTGGACTGTTACCGATCTCCATTTAATCACCAGAACAACAAATAGGTAATTTACTTTGTGGTTTAGGGATTACTACATACTACTCATACACGATATGATTTATTGATATTTATATTATGTTTACAAGGTTGAGGGGGGGCACTATGTGCTGAAAGATTTCATTGATTCTTCTGTTGGTGGCTTCAACACAATAGCAAAGAAGATCCACTGTATGATAGAAGATCAGGTTGCTGTTGTGAGAGGATCCATGGAGGTGGATACAAATACGATCCCTGCTCGTGTCAAAAAACTAAAACCACCTATGGACTGTCTTTTTCACCGACTTACCAACAGGGTGTCAAAATTGTGTATAGACACAATATTGGGCACGATGGATAGGATCTTGCACCCAAAATATGAATTTGACCCTACTATTTGCAATGACTGCTGGTGGACAACGGTAAGTCGACTTCCATGCGCACACGATGTGTATGAAGCGATGATGAAAAATACCTCGTTGAAGCCAAGTCAAATTCATATTTTCTAGAAATAAGTTGTATGGGAAGGTGTTATGGAACATGCGTTCCTGCAAGACGATGTTCCCCTAACGACAGATGACCTACTATTTGATGACTTGATGGGGGATATACATGCTAGAAGGTTGAGCATTGACTAGATCCGCCGTATCGGAAGGGCATACAAAGACGGGACCATGCCTGGGAGGTCCTCACTGCAGGAGCCTCCTACTAGCTCCATCAAATCAAAGGGGAGGCCAAAGAAGGATTAAATGAGAAGGGATAAGACCTGGCTGGAGCACGTATAAGAGAATACACATATCAATCTGTCTGCCTCGATGAGCAGTTCAGTATTAAAAGGTCAGGGTAGTCAAAGCCAGTGTGCACGTCGTAAGCCATCAATAAGCGAAGTAGTGGTTGGGCCCGAGGATGACCAACCAGACATGCATTTAGGGGTCAATTTTGGGGTTCAGAATGTGGACCCGTTTATGTTCATGTACATCACTAGTGCCTTGGACGTGGCGGGGGACGGTCACTGCGGGTATCGGGCACTTGCAACACTACTCGAGTTGCCTCAAAGCCAATGGAAGCAAATTCGAACGGAGATGGCGATAGAGTTGAAAACAAACATACATGTATACAGTACAATCCATCCAATTGTCACGCCATTGCCCGATCTAATCCTTAACATCAACTTTTCTGGAAAAAATTGTGGACTCCAGCATTGGATGGAGATGCCAATGTGTGGCTTGATTTTTGCTACAAAATACCAAAAAGCTTTGGCGTTCTTAGCTTGGGACGGTGCACACACTAGTCTCCTAATGATTTGCTACAACTGCAATGCGCGCCCTCTTACAGAGGTGCTTGCAGTGGCCTTAGTGGGAGCACGTAATCATTTTATACCAGTGAACTACGTTGCCCTATCTTGTTTTAATTTTTTGTACTTAAAATCGTATATTTGTAAAGATGGGTTAATTACTTGTTTCAAGTATGGTTGGAGAACGACACGTCAATCCCTCCCATTGTGGCACATTGGAGAGCATTCCATCATCAAAGTGTTGATAACTCGGATCGTGCATTTCTTCCGCGTATTCAAAAGTTTTAAAGATATCGTGCTGAAAATGGTCGTCCAACAGCCTAATTATATACATGTAATTTTGGATAGTAATGTACAATTTTTACAATTTTATCAAATACAATAGTTGGTAAAAAAAAAATTGTTGTTACACATTTTCTAACCCGACCCAAACACGTTAGATTTTTTTACCCAAACACATTTTCTAACCCAAAAATTTTTACGATCCGAACCCGACTTGAATGGTTCCACCCGATAATTGCCAAGTCTAATTGTACTATTTTTTCCATTTTATGTATATATGTTAAATTTGCTAACCGAAAAACATCAATTGTCTATGCCTACTACTTAAATTTAGATTTATTTAAATAATAAAAAGACGGACACTTCAACTACCAGGTCTAATTGTACTCGTTTTTTTAATCCGAAAAAATGAGTACAATTAGACTGCCAGGTCTAAAAAAACGGGTAATTTTGGGTAGTAATGTACAATTTTTACAAATTTATATTTTTTAACCCAAACACATTTTCTAAATCAAAAATTTTTACGACCCGAACCCGACTTGACTGGTTTCGCCCGATAACTGCCAGGTCTAATTGTACTATTTTTTTCCATTATATGTATATATGTTAAATTTACTAACCGGAAAAATATCAATTAGTTATACCTACTACTTAAATTTAGATTTTTTTTAATAATAAAAAAACGGGCACTTTAACTACTAGGTCTAATTGTACTCATTTTCTAATCCGAAAAAATGAGCACAATTAGACTATCATGTCTAAAAAAAGGGTAATTTTGGGTAGTAATGTACAATTTTTACAAATTTAGAATTTTTAACCCAAACACATTTTCTAACCCGAAAATTTTTACAACCCAAACCCGACTTTACCGATTCCGCCCGATAAATGCCAAGTCTAATTGTACTAAATTTTTTTTCCATTTTATGTATGTATGTTAAATTTACTAACCGAAAACATATCATTTAGTTATACCTACTACTTAATATAATCAGTTCAAATTTACCGACCTCATTCACAACCGAAGGACAATTCAACGAGTATCGACACAGACGAAGGACGTGGCCGCTGTAGGACCAACCGGATCGCACAACACCCACTGCCGTGCACTACCCTGTGATGCGCGACAGCCATCGCCACGCACCATTGGTTGTTGCTCGCCGCCCTCTACCGCGCACTGCTGCCCGCCTCTAGCTGCCCCCAATACATGCAGCCTCCAATGTTCCCCAATGCATGCAGCCCTCGATGTTCCCCAATGCATGCCTTAGCCTAACTCCACCCCACTTCATTATTGCCCTATATAAACTCGGTGGCCATACCTCAAATACTCACACTTTCCTTCTCTTCTTTCACTCTCATAAGCTCTCGTCTTTCACTCTCATAAGCTCTCTTCTTTGTATTTGCTTTCAATCCCTCTTTTTGCAGTTGCTTTCATTAGCTTTTGTTGCATATTTTCTAAGTGTTTATAGTATAAACTATGATACGAACTCGAGGACACAACAATCTATGGGTATTTTACTATCTTAAGATAATTAATTTATTTCATAATTTATGGGTCTTTTGTATGCATGCCTTCTTTTCATTTATAATACAATACTACTTGTAAAATATGATTATTTATATATGCAATTTTTCTACATTCACAATATATTAGTAATTGTATTGTACATGTTTATGTACATGCATTGTCTTTAGATAATTAATTTCTTTTATAATTTATGGATCTTTTGTATATGTGCCTTTTTCCATCTATAGTATAATACTACTTGTAAAATATAATTATTTATATACATGCACTTTTTTACATTCACAATATATTCATCTCCGACCACGTACCCCGAGTCCATCACCTTCCACCCTTAAGCTAGACACTAGCAGATGTACATATTAATGTACATCTGCTACTAATTTACACATTTTTATATTGAAATAAATCTTAGTTTGTAGATTGATAATTATTTCAACATATTACTATACTAATTACTATAATTGTGATATGCATATTTTAGGTAAGGAATATAATAAATTCGATTTTGAAGATTAATTTTTTTCTAATCAATTATGTAAAGTTATTTAAATTTTTGGCTCATTGCTATATGAAGTTCAACCATGATAAACTCGGTTTCAAGCTTAATATTGACCAACACATTTAGAAAATAATGTTTTGAAAAATAAGTATTTGTCTTTTCAAAATATTCCACTTTCTTATTAAGTAGTACATATAGTATAATTACAGATTTACAATATAAGTTCATTTTTAAATGAAGTACGGATATAAAATTTGCTACGTTTACATCACACTATAAAATTTCTACTAGTACATCATTAAAATACACATCTATACAAAATCGTTATATAAAAAATTAAAAGTCGCGTTATAACGTTGAGGAAAAGTGGAAATAGAAGAAAAAATAAGATAGAATTGTTTTGTTGAAATAAGTTTATGTACATGTTTTAATTAATTAGTTTTGCATGTCTAAAAGTTGCTTTTAGCTTTTCAACTTCGAGCACAATTTCCTAAAAGAAAGACTTCTAATACCATTTGGCAAAAACATTATTAGGGTGTAACACTATGTGTAGCTGTACATTATCTAGGTATAAGTGTTTGTCTACATCTTTCTTTAATAGAACTAGTGTAATATCCGTGCCTTGCACGAGATTTTTTTTATTTTATTTTACAGTTGTAAAAATTATATATTTTTATTATCAAATAATGATTGTTTTAATATATACTTGATTAGTTATTTAAATTAAAAATGACAAATTGACTAAACAAATTAAAGATATAAAAAATTACATTATATAAAGAGAGACGGTACTATCCATAACTTTATTAATCGTAAAAATTGGTTAAGTAGTCTTACAAACAGGAATAGCTACAGTCTTTTACATCAATACTTCTAAAACGATAAAACATAATAAAAAAGTCATTTAACTCTAATACATGAAAATGACATGCTAAACATAATAAATGGCGCGATGTTCAAAATTGCTACAAATTATCAAAAACTTCATTGTATACTACATTAGTTGTAGTATTATATCTCTTATGAACATTTTGATCAGTTCTGTAGTGCAGAGTCGTCGGAGTAGATGAATTTCTTCTACCTGAACATTAAAGAATTAAATATATAGTTTTTTGTTTATAAATAAGCAAACAATCTAATCTAAATAATTTTTGTTCTAATTAAAAAAACGAAATTAAATAGATTTTCAACATTAATTTTGTTCCGACACAATGCTATTATGTCTTAGAGGAATATTTGACACTAACTACCATATAAACGAAAAAATTGAAGTAAATACATAATCTACTGTAACAAACATTACTAACCATTTGAAATATCGGACATTGGGATACGATCATTAACATAATAATTGGCAGTACCTCCAAGTGTAGATCCTGCATAATTAGTATTTATATTAAAGTTCATATTACTATTTAGTAGACAAAATTTCAACAAAAAATGCAAAATATTAACCTGATCCATTAGAAACTGCCCGTTGTCGTTTCTCTCTAACAACAGGCAATCTCAACGTTCTATTATGTCGGGTTAATTCATCCATAACAAAATCACCCTGACAAACTAAGATATAAATATTTAAATAAATATATCTACATAAGAATCATTTAAATATATCTACATGTTTACCTACATAATTTATAATATTAATTAAATAAGACATAGTATTTTACAAATCTAATATTGGATATTAAAAATAATAAATTAATACATGAAAGTACTTTAAAAAAATTATTCAACATTGCATTAATAAATATCAATATTTATTTATTATTTTATTCCTATATAATTGAAAAAAAAGTGTAAAATAAATTATTGACTTATGGGCCGAATTTACTTATGGGTAGATGAGTTATTAATACATCATTTTTCCATTAAACCAGAAGCCCACAAAATTAACATGTAACCCGGCCCATAAACTCACTCCCTCACTCTAGGCCACATTTCTCAACGAAGCCCATTAGTCCAAATCCTTCACCCGAACCCTAACCATCAAAAATTGCCTCATTTGTCTCGGCCTCAAACCCTACCTTTCCAGAAACATCTCTTTCCTTTTCCACATCTCTTCACCCCGTCTCTCCTTCCATTTCCAGATCTCGCCATCCATGGCGATTTCAATCCGTGTTTTCGCCATTTCCAGACCTCTCGTCAACCTCTCTTTCGCTCCATTTCCAGAAAACTCTGGGCCAGATCTCCTTTTGATCCAGCTCCAGATGTCGCCATTTCCAGATCTCGTCATCCTTGTCGTTCCATTTCCAGATCTCGTCATCCTCATTCGTTCCATTTCCAGATCTCGTCATCCTCGATCGTACCATTTCGAGATCTCGCCATCCATGGCGATTTCAATCTGAAAATCTCCTTTTTTTCCTTTTCCAGAAACTCTCTCTTTCTATTTCTCTCGAAACGTCAAATCCTTTGACTTGCAAATATTTCAGATCCAGTTCTAATTTTTGAAGATTCAGATCCATTTACAAAATCGGGGCTCATTTTGGGGGAGTAAGTTTGCTACAAATGGAGATCTATGAAATCACTGAAGCGAAACAACAGGTATGGTATTTTTTCATGAGTCTTTAGATGTATTTCTTTGTACGTTTTTTGACACATCAGAAAATGAAAAATATAGGTTATAATTCCAGTTTTCTGTTTATCATGTTCATGATTTGAAACCGACTTGATGAGGACATCGGAAGTGAAAATGGAGGGGTCGCATGCAAACCCACGACAAGCTTGAAAAGAAGATCTGGATGAACACAAAAATTATATCCAGATTACACAAAAGTAAGATTTCCTTCTCTATCGATAAATCTGTATTTTTCTATTTCTCTAGATATAATTTGTTGCTTGATATCATAAATTTCCTTCTTTTAAAAATTTGTACATATTTTGACAAATTTCAGTGATTTCGACTGCTTCTTTGATTTCATTGTTTTCAAATTTTACAAACTTCGGATTGAGATATAGTATAATATGAGGCTCGCAATTAATTAGTTTTTTAAGTTCGAAATGTTTGCTTCATCTAGATTGTTCTTCATGAAGTTCATGTTCATGTATATTTTTCTTCCATTATTATTACAACCGAGTTAGTACAATATAATAAAACCGGGTTCAATTATTTCATATAATTGGCTTAGTTATTCATATAATCGGGTTCAATAAAATCTACTATATCTATTAATGGGTCTGAATATATTATGTATTTTTATCGGCCTACGTATTTTAATTAGCGAAAATGGGCTTATTGGCCCAATACTGCTACTTCAATATGTAATTAATGGGCCTGGTGATAGCTTATACAGATTTGTTTCTAATAAAGGCCTTTATATACTGGGCTTACACAGATTTAGTTCTAATGGGCTAAAACGGCCTTTATATATTGGGCTATTGGTTTTATATCGGTCCATGACCGTTGGTAAATACAGACCATTCACTTTATAAAAATAAAACAAAAGCAACAAAAACCCTAAATCATTTCTAACTTTCCTTCTTCCGCCGTTTCCATTTTTATACTTGCCACCTTTCACTAGTGGAAAAAACACTTGTTGAGGCTCCCTTTTAGAGGCGGGCCTATAACAAAACGCCTCAACAACGTCCTACGCAATCAGTTTTTTAGGTTTTTGAGGCGGATAATTATTTTATACGCCTCAAAAAATTCTATTGAGGCGGGCAAACATTTATACGCCTCAAAAAGTTTCTGAAAAATTATTCCCGCTAAAGTATTAGAGGCGGGCCGATTAAAGGCCCGCCTCTAATGGTAAGTAATTGAGGCGGGCGAAAATGCCCGCCTCTATTAAGTTGTTGAGGCGGGCCTCCATAAGCCCGCCTCAACAAACGTAAGCAATAGAGGCGGGCATAAGGAGGCCCGCCTCTATCGCCTCTTTCTCGGCCATAACTTGGACTTATAGAGGCGGGCATAAATAGGCCCGCCTCTATAAGTCTATACTTAATTAAAACTTTCAGCTTCTCCGCGCGCTTCACCAGAACATTCACCTCTTCGCTTCGTTCAGACTTCGTCTCCTCTCCTCTCGCCGAGCACTCGGTTTCACCAGAACTCCGACTTCCTTACCCGATTCCTCTGACCGGTAAGCGTTTCTCTAATATGCGTTTCTCTGTATTGTGTTTAAAGCTTGTACGAATTTGTTTATTTTTGTGTTTAAAGCTCGTGCATTGAAGGTGTTTGATGAAATGCCCCTATGAATATGCGTTTGTCTAAGCAAATTTTTTGATGAAATGCCCCTACGAATATGCAAATCCTAATGTACTGATTTCTAATTTGTGTATTTTGTGTTTAAAGCTTGTACGAATTTGTGTATTTTTGTCAACTTGCTCGTGCATTGAAGGTGTTTGATGAAATGCCCCTATGAATATACGTTTTTATGAGTTCCTTCCTCTATTCATTATCTAACAATTACTTATATATCTGTGTTAATCTTTCTTATCAATTATCTTCTTTTACTTCTACAGATAGAAACAATTCTTTAGGTTTTAGGCTCATCTGTAATTATCCAAGTCATTAGCAAGAAGCTTTTGTTTGCAGAGGCAAGTTCACTGAAGCTTTCCCCTGAAAACTGTTCTTTTACAATAAGCTTATGTTATAATAAGTAATTTTGTGTGTGTGCTTGTTGCAGGAATTCTAGCCACTATGTCTAACGAAAGTGGAAATGCTATTTTCCCTACCCAAGGTGATCCTGAATCACAAGGTGTTAGCGCGATTACAAACATCGCTAAAGGGTGTGGTCCGTCAAAAGGCGTTCAAGTAAAAACGCCTATGCACCTTGAGTTTAATGAGTTGAATGTCCCTGATGGCGAGTGGTCGAAACAATACGGAAAGCAAGTTGGGAGTTGTGCTCAAAGAATTGATATAAACGTGAGAGAATACCGAATGATAGATGAGCAGACGAGGCAAGGGTTTTGGGAGGAGACCAAGGTATAATGTCTTTTTAAATTGTTTTAAATATATATTATATTAACTATCATTCTAACTTATTGTAAAAATCCACAGCTTATGTTCCACATCATTGATGATGAAAGGAGGTCAAGGGAAAAATACTTTCATTCTTGTGTGGCAAAACGATTTAGAGCTTTCAAGAGCAAGTTGAAAGCAAGATGGATAACTAAGACACAAAAGCCGTCGAAGTATCCTAGAAACTACATGCCTTGGGATGTCTACCACCACATTACAGAGGCTGATTGGTCAGTTTTTCTTCAAGAACATTACAGGCCAGAGTCATTGGTAATAATGCTATTTCTTTTTAGTATTAAAGATTTCTAGTCAGCTAGCGGAAATCATTGGTAATAATGCTATTCACTTTTGACAAGCTCGTAGTGAGAAAGCAAAGGCAAGTGCAGCCCAAAACAAGAATCCTCATCGCACCGGCCATGCGGGTTATATTAGAAAACGACACGAGTGGATAAATGAAGGACGACTCCCAGAGGAAGCAGCTTTATCTCTGTCAAGTAGCTCCTCAGTGAACTCATCGGCTCCTAGAGCTAGAAAATACAGAGCAAAGGAATGGGTTTTGGCTCATCAAGTTCGAACTGAGGATGGAAAGTGGGAAGTTAGCCCGAACGATAAGGATGCCGTAGAAATTGCAAGAAGAATTGTAAGTAGTTCTTTTTAATGAATATTTACTTAAATTTAGTTGGAAATATGAACTAATCTATACTTTCCTAATTGACATTATAGGATGAGTATATAGAAGAAGAAGAAAAAGGAAACCTTACTTTCGAGGATGATGAGGATGCCCTCACCAAAGCCATTGGGAAAAAAGATCATCGTGGCCGTGTCAAGGCAATGGGTGGAAATGTGGGTTATAGAGTTGCTTTCGGTCCAAGAGAACGACGGAGAAAATGTTCTAGTGAAGCTTCATCAGATCTGATCGAATCGATCAGAGCTGAAGTTAGAAAGGAGTTTGAAGGTGAGTTAGATAAAAGGGTGGCTGAGGCCCTCCAAAAGCAACTACGCTCCATGTTACACATAAATCAACCAAACTTCACTTCTACTCCCGTTCTTGGACCTGATGTTGATGCACCCTATACCACTTGTCCTGATTCCACACCGCAACCACGTGAGCTAAAGGTATGTTTGAGTTTGAGTATTATCATGAACTCTTTATGTCCAAATACCTCTTATAACATGAATTAAAATACCTCTTATGCAGGAAAGGACTCCATGCCATCTTGCCCTTGAGGATAAAGATTCTGGTAACAAAGTGCTAGTAGCGGATGGTATGGTACAACCCTCAAACGGTGCATCGTCCCAACACTTTACACCGATGAAGCCTGATCACTACAAAGTCCAAGTTGATTTTGTTTATGATGGACATCATGATGATATTCTTCCGGTGCCTACGGGTGATGGTTTCACTAACTTAGGCGGTGCTCAGGGTAGTTTCGTGCAATGGCCGATCCGCTTAGTGATTTTCGAAGACGACGAGGTAAGAAATCTGGGCTCAATAATAATGTCTCACTCTTGCTCATCTATAATTTTAATATATATATAGGACTATACTACTCCACGCCCCCCAGAGAAGTCCAAGTCATTTATCTCTAAAAAGTTGAGCTTCACCGCCAAAAATACAAAGGTAAGTCATTTCTCTCTAAAAAGGTGGATAACAGCGCCAATTTAGGCCCTTGGCGGGATAGAATTCATAATTTAGGCCCTTGGCAGGATAGAATTCATAATTTAGGCCCTTGGCGGGATAGAATCCATAATTTAGGCCCTTGGCGGGATAGTTATTAGAAATGATATTAAATCTTCCTTGTTTGTGCTCAATAATACAAATGTTACTTCATTATTATTGTCGGTCAATAACATGTCGAAATAACTCTTAAGTCTCAGTCCAACAAAGAGGTGGTTGGTAGTTGTGATCGGAAAACGAAAGAATCAGCCGCCAAAAGGAAGAAAGCAGAAAACGAAGAAATTCAAGGTCTTGGCCAGTCATGCAAGTTGTTGCAATTTGTTATGTCTTCGGCGACGGGTGGTATATATGATAGTACTCCCGTCCCATTGGATGCCTCGGTTTGGAATTATGGGACAGATCAAGAAACATACGTCACTGCATCCGATGTAGAAGAGTTCCTTAAGGGGGAGTGCTTAAACATTTCTTTGATTCAAGTCTACATGATGTAAATGTTTTGATCAGTCTTTATCTTTTAATTGTCAACTATCATTCTTAATCGTTTTTTCTTTAATTGTTCAACTATCATTCTTAATCGTTTTTTCTTTAAATGTGCAGGTATTTATTGGACAATCACACATATGCATTTGAAAATTCTCGAATTGGGTTCATTTGTCCTGAGATGGTGTCAAGCACTAGAATCAGGGCCGATCCAGCTGTTCCAGCAGAGTACTTGCAACGTGTGTTCAATGCTAACAGTGCCAAATTGTATTTGCTCCCATATAATCAAGAGTAAGTGTTTTCAATAAGTTTCATATATAAAGAGTATGTTAAGCAATCATTAATGTTTATCAATTTATGTTTAAATGATGCAGCAATCATTGGATTCTGTATGTGATAGACCTATTTAAAGCACAGGTCTATCTGTTCGATTCTCTAAAATGTCCAGGCAACAGAACGACTGATGCATCTCCAATCATGAATTTGTAAGTTATTTTACTTACGAACTAGTTTTTATTGGAATCAATATCAGTTTCATGACTGTATTATGTTGATTTTCTAGGGCATTTCAAGTGTTTTTGTATCAAGGTGGGAAGTGCGAGAAATCAAGAGAAAAACGTAAGACGTTGAGAGTCTGCAATATAGAGGTACATATAGCATTTTAAACGCTTTAGGTTTGTTTATTTATAATCAAAGGCCTTGTATCTAAGACATCCCCCTTATGTTGTGTAATTAGTGCGCTCAACAAAGCGGCGGAACCGAGTGTGGCTATTATGTCATGAAGTTCATGTTAGAGATAGTCACGGGATTCTATGACTCTGATGAGCAACTAGAGGCGGTATGTCCCTTAACAAACTATATGTTGATAGTATTTGTCAATAATTCATGTGTTTTTTATGAAGGTATATCCTAAGAGGAAGACAACGTATACTTCTGAAGAAATGGACGTTGTTCGTGAGCAATGGGCACAGTATTTTACATCGAAGTATTTATTATCGGATTGAACTTGTTTGTACTTGTCCTGTATATATACTGTTGTTGAGAATCTGACTATACTCTGGTGAAATCTGTTATATTATTCTGTGAATGAAATCGATCTGTTGTGTTGATGTATATTATTCTGCTTATCTGTGTGTATGGTATTTCAACAATTCGAGCCTGACTCGGCCGAGTTCTGGGTCGAGTTAGGCTCGAATTGTTGAAATACAATAAACCGAGCCTGACTCGGCCCATGACTCGGCCGAGTCAGGCTCGAATTGTTGAGGCTTTTAGAGGCGGGCCTATGGAGGCCCGCCTCTAAAAGACACTTGTTGAGGCGGGCCTCCAAAGGCCCGCCTCTAAAAGACACTTGTTGAGGCGGGCCTCCAAAGGCCCGCCTCAACAAGTGCCTCACTACGGCGCCATGTGAGGCACTTGTTGAGGCGGGCCTATGGAGGCCCGCTTCTACAAGTGGCTTTTAGAGGCGGGCCTCCAAAGGCCCGCCTCTAAAAGTGCCTCACTTTGGCGCCAATGTGAGGCACTTTTAGAGGCGGGCCTATGGAGGCCCGCCTCTAAAAGCCACTTGTAGAGGCATATATAGCCCGCCTCAAAAAGCTTTCCTACTTGTTGCAGCCCTCTCAGTTGCGGCGATCGGTGTTCGCCGCAATAAGTGTCAAAAGGCCCGCCTCTAAAAGGATTTTTTCCACTAGTGTTTACTCTTTCATCTTTCAATTTAGAAATCACACTGATAGAAACTAACTATTTGCTTTTCCACCTCCACAACTGAGATCTGTATAACACAAAGCAAAACGAAAAGGAGATCGATAGGAAAAATATTGATGAGAGAGTCTCAATGTTCAAGAGGAGACATGGAAGAACATAGTTCTTCTGAGATCCACAGTCGATAAAGGTAAAATCTCTCTCTCTCTCTCTCTCTCTCTCTCTCTCTCTCTCTCTCTCTCTCTCTCTCTTTCATTTAACTATAAACCGTTGAAAACTTTCGATTCAATTAATGGGTTGTATTAACATTTTTTACAATGGTTTTATGATTGTTCATTGATTTCATACTATGAAAAATAATCTAATTTCATCTAGATTAAACTGTAAGTTAATTTTTTAATAAACTATTAGACATTTTGCGTTTAAGTATTATACTTATTATTCATAAAATGTTATTGATGACGATTGTTCTTCATGTTCTTCGTTGAATATTATATATATGTGTTTATGGATATGTTATGATTTGTAGAATTTCTGCCATAGGGGAAATATATGGCACACATTTTCGTTCCACTTTTTATGGATATGTTCAGATCATGTAATATGTGTGCAGGTTTTGTGAATTGTTTTTGGGTTTAGGGTTTCTGGTTGGGGTTTAGTATTCCAGTTTTTAATATGCTTCGAATTCAGTTTTTTTTTAGCATTGATATATGTCCAGGTCTTGTAATATGTGTGCAGTTTTTGTGAATTATTTTTGGGTGATTTCTTTCTGGTTAGGGTTTAGTATTTCAGTTTTTAATATGCTTTGAATTTAGTTTTTTTTAGCATTGATATATGTCCTGGTTTTGTTCTTAAGTTAAATGTGTTATATTTGTGCAGGTCTTTTAGCAATGTGTTATGATTTGCAGAATTTCTGCCATGGGGAAAATATATGGCACACATTTTCGTTTCAGTTTTTATGCAATTTTGTAATAATTTCTGTGCAAAATTTCTTGTAATGCTTATGTAATATGTTTATGCTTCATTTGTGGCTTTGCTGTTTTGTAATATGTGTGCAAATTTTGTGCATTGTTTTTGGGTGATTTCTTTCTGGGTTTTAGTATTTCAGTTTTTTATATGCTGCAATTTCAGTTTTTTTAGCAATGTGTTATATCATTGCAGGTTTTGTACATAAGTTTTATATGTTGTTTTATTTTCTGGCCAATTGTGTATGCATAGTCATTCGATTCTATACAAAAAAATTTAGGTAATCGGATTTATTTAGTAAGATATTCAAAAAAAAATCTGATTCTGTAATATGATTTCCAGAAACAAAATCACAAAAATAAAGTAGCAGATCTTAAGTTATGAATATGGAAAAATATATCATTCTACACATATTCTGGAAGATTTATATTGAAAGAAAAATGGAAGTAACCAGAATAAATGGATTTAATGACACGTGGCCAATTTAATGGAAAGATGACACGTGGCATGAAAAAAATCGGTGCATTGTAGGTGTGCCACGTGACTTAGCCGAGCCTTTGCGTTTAGTAGATATATAGTAGATTACAAATTCCCAAAATGTGAAAACACTCCTCTTTCTTTAATTTTCATCTAAGTGGGGTTATTTGTCTTCCTTTTTTTTTAATTTCTTTCATGCACAAGCTTTCACTTGGTACCTGCACAAGCTTTCACTTGGTACCTGCACAAGCTTTCACTTGGTACCTGCACAAGCTTTTATGTCCCATCTAAAAATTTGACGTTATATACCCGATACCTAATGTTGGCCTTAATTATTTGGGATTATTTTACTACTCCTTTCACATAATAAAGGAGTATTAGTTCATATTTTTGTTTTCTTAATCTATGTGTATGTACCTAAAACGACATTTAAATTGGATCTGAGGGAGTACAATCTAATGAAATGTCAAAAAGGACAAATTAATATATTCAAAATTTTATACTTCAATATGAAAATGCTGATATTTAACCATTTTATACAAAAAAATGTGGTGGTCCAGATTGAGGGTCGTTCGGATGATATTGGTCTTTAAGATAAACATTAAGATCAAATCTCTACCGTAGGATGGAGCTTTAGACGGTCCAGATTGAAGGAAAAAAAAAAAGCAAGCCTGTGTATAAAGGACGCGGTGACAATTTTGCAATTTCACTTAAAATTAAAACGCTATTACACATTTGCCCCTCACCTGTAAAACCCCAAAAACGAGGAGAGAGAATATGACGGAGAACCAAAACGCGTTTCACAGAGATAAAGGCGGAATCCGGCAAGAGAAAATTCGACAAGAGAAAATCGGTCGCATCAGGCCCGTTGAACCCATCGTAGATTCCGACGAAGACCCAGCCGTGTTCCTCCGAGACGACGACGTGAACGCGATCTTCCCCTGCTTTTTTGTGCGCCCATGGATGCTCTGGCTATTACGCCCTTCAATCGAATCGGTATCTTCAATCGAAACCGTTCGATTCTCGCTGTTCTTCTCAACTTCGCCGACGATCCAGCTATCCTGGTACTTAATCGAAGAGTCCCCTTTCACCGGAGCCACGGTGGAGCTCTGACCGCGAGATAAATTCTTCGAAATCGCTCTCTGAAGGCCCCGTATTATCGACCTGGGCCTCGACCTAGGCCCGAGCCCCGCCCATCCGCTGAAAGTGTCTATTTGATGTTTCTACTCTGCTTTGGTGATCATGACAAGGACTTAGCTGCTCATTGTTATAAGAATTTTATCATTTGCAGGTTGTTTTATGCGTCATGTGCTTGCATTTATCATGAGTTTAAACAACTGGAATTTTATTGTGCTTAGTTTAAACAACTGGATTTTTATTCTATAAAACTGGTCACTGGTGTGTATGTAGAGTCTCAATATTGTGCTTAGTTGATTATGCCAAGGACTTAGCTGTTGATTGTTATAAGTTTTTTATCATTTGTAGGTTGTTTTATGCGTCAAGTGCTTGCATTTATCCTGAGTTTAAGCAACTGGAAACTACGAATGTGAGCTTGAAGGAGTCTGATGCCCGACCTGCAGAGGTTGGTGTGGTTTTGTTTAACAATCTGACGTTTGCTATTTCGGTAATCAAACATTTGAAATTGATGTGCTGTCTACGAGTCATTTTTAGCCTCAAGACCCGAGTTACGTGTAGTTACTTGGAATAATGATGAGCTTGCAACTGATGCTTTGCCAGTTCATGGCTTTGAACACTATAAGGCAAAAGACTATTTACTTGCTCATTCTCCCTTCTCATGTAAGAGTTTGCTACTGCATCATGGTCTTCATTCTGCCAAGTTTTTTGTCACTATATATTGCAGATGGGAAAAATTACAGTATACAAAGTATGAATTCTGTTGCAGAAAGAGATATAGACAACTGTTTTATAGGCCTTGAGATGTCTATCTGTTAGACAAAGTGTTTGAATCATTTGATTAATTATCATGCACCTAGCTAGTTTTTAATAAAACCTAGGTTATTTATACTCTTGGACTTGAATGTAAAGCTTTGATTTTGGGTTTGTGCAGTTCGTCTTTCATGTGCTGAATTTGAATGACAAAAGGCTGAAATTGTGTATTGGTTGTCATAGCCTATTAGCTCAAATGGTAGAGCAATATGTTTATTCACATGGATGTGGGTTCAAATCCCTCATAGGCTACATTTTAGAGGTTGATAAACCCTACAAGAGAAGTTTAAGCCGATAATCTTGCAGGTTCATGAGTTTTTCCTTGCAGGTTCATGCATTTGAACTTGTAGGTTCATGAGTTTTAACTTGTAGGTTCATGAGTTATTGCGTATAAGTTCATGAGTTTTATTTTACAAGTTTATGAGATTTTTCTAAGGTTCATGAGTTTTAACTAGCAGGTTCATGAGTTTTGTCTTACAGGTTCATTAATTTTGTTTTACAGGTTCATCGGTGTTTTCTGAGGTCTCTTGAGTTTTTTTATCTTGCAGGTTCATGAGTTTTTTATCTTGTAGTTTAATAAGTTTTATCTTTTAGGTTCATAAGTTTTAACTTACAGGTTCATGAGTTTTAACTAGCAGGTTCATGCGTTTTATCTTATAGGCTGAAATTAACGAACCTACAAGAAAAAACTATTGAACCTACAAGTGTGAACTCATGAACCTGGAAGTGTAAAGTCATGAACCTGTAATATAAAATTCATGAACCTGATAAACTCAAACTTACAAGATAAATTCTTGAACATGCAAAAAAAATTAATGAACCTGCAAGAAAAAACTCTTGAACCTATAAGTGTAAACGCATGAACCTGCAAGTGTAAACTCATGAACCTGCATTATAAAATTCATGAACTTGGTAAACTGCAAGAGTAAACTCATGAACACGCATGATAAATTTATGAACCTGCAAAAAATGTTATGAACCTGCAAAAAAATTATGAACCTACAAGAATAAATTCATGAACCTGCAAGAGAAAACTCATGAACCTGCAAAATATCATTGTATTTTCACAAGCATGATAGTCCATTTTCACAACCTGAAAGATATTGTTGAATTGCACATTTCTCATGATGTTAATTTATCATAATCCTTTTATAAGTGATTTAAATAACTTTATAATAGTCCATTTTATGCATCCTTTGGTGATAAATTTATTTTACTCCTTACCTTTAAAGAACATATAATTTATGTTGCCGTTTCCCCGCCGTTTCCTTTTTTATTGAATTTGAGATTGTCGTTTCCCCGTTTCGGAAACGTATCCGTTTTCGAAACCCGTTTGCGTTTTTGGGTAACATAGTCTAAATCAACATTATGTAGTATCCATCTTTGTTCCAATTCATTTGTAGTCAAGCAACACACAAACGTGTTGCTGCCCCTTTTTTCGATTGGGTGCAACTTCGTACATTTTTGTTTAAAAAATGATATTGCTTCTCCGAACTTTAGTATTGGGAAATCTTTATCATCTTGTAGTTCCAATTCATTTTTAAAATATATGGCCACACCCGTGCAAGGCACGGAGACACATGCTAGTTAATAATGTAAAACAGTAGCATAGTTCCCTGAGCAAATCCTATGTTGATGGCAGTCTCCATCTTATCTCCTGTTAAAACCCAAATCTTTATCCCTGCCTGTGCAGGCTTGTCAATGCACTCTGGAACCCCACTCTGAAGTTTGTCTTCAACAACAGTAGCACCAAGAAGAATCAACTCCTTCTCAACCATCTCTGTTGCCTGATCAATCAACGAATCTCGGTCTACAGAGACTGAATTCCTAGCTGAGGTGAATTTCTCATTGAACTCTTTGTATTCCTCCACACCGAGCTCACGATAAGCAAGTATCAAGGTCCTAAGACCAGCATCAGCATACTCGTTGACATGATCTCTGGTTTCTTCCTCAAAGGTTGAACCTCCCTTGGACAATCTTGTAAACATGATACTGCATGGAAATAATTTAAGTTTATAGACTTTTTTTTATGAACTAATAAGTTGGTTAAAAGAGTTGAAAGAGCCAAACCTGTCAGCACCCTTTGAGAGTAGCAGAGTTTTGCCTTCCTCGGTTTCTATGATAACAGACATCCGTTTTCTTGTGTTGTTAAACTCCAAGATGTTCAGGATCTTGTATGTCCTATACAAATTAAACATCAGAAATCTAAGCATTCTGTTTTTTTTTCGTATTCTGAATGATGAGAATGATTAACAGATGACAAATGTACTCAAGAGATTTTTACCTTTCAACTTTCATGCCTAATTGGGGATCAAATTCATGCAAAGAGACAGAACTGGGAGTCCTTTTATAGAACTCGAATCCCATTTCTCGTGCTGCAACGACAAAGGCAGCCTCATCAGGAGATTCGGCCTCATAAGACACCTTCCCCGTGTCCTCATCCACCTCAGGAATCACTGTGTGGCATATGGCTAGTAGCTGTAAAAACTTCTGGATCACATCCGCGTGAGGCTCGCACTAGTGGAAAAAACACTTTTTGAGGCTCCCTTTTAGAGGCGTACATATTTCAAAACGCCTCAACAACGACCTACGCAATCAGTTTTTCAGGTTTTTGAGGCGGATAATTATTTTATACGCCTCAAAAAAATCTATTGAGGCGGGCAAATAATTATACGCCTCAAAAAGTTTCTGAAAAAATATTCCCGCTAAAGTATTAGAGGCGGGCCAAATGTAGGCCCACCTCTAATGGTACATAATTGAGGCGGGCGAAAAAGCCCGCCTCTATTAACTTTTGTTGAGGCAGGCATATTATAGCCCGCCTCAACAAATGTATGCAATAGAGGCGGGCATAAAGAGGCCCGCCTCTATTGCCTCATTACATTCAGCTTATAGAGGCGGGCATATTAGGCCCGCCTCTATAAGTCTACCCTAATTAAATTAAAAACATTCAGCTCCGCGCCTTCGTTCATATCTTCGTATCGTCGTCTTCGCCGAGCTCCGACTTCCTCTCCTTTCGCCGAGCACTCGGTTTCACCAGAGTTCTGACTTCCTCACCCGATTCCGCTGGCCGGTAAGCACATCTAACACCCTATTTTACTTTAATTTCATCAAACACATTTACAATTTTATTTAGGTTCATACCGAATTGGAGAAGTAATTGGAGAAGTAAAATCATAAGTACTGAAGCTTGTACGGATTTGGAGAAGTAAAATACGAGCAAATCCTAATGTACTGATTTCGAATTTGTGTATTTTGTGTTTAAAGCTTGTACGAATTTGTGTATTTTTGTGTGTAAAGCTCGTGCATTGAAGGTGTTTGATGAAATGCCCCTATGAATATGCGTTTCTCTAATAGGCGGGCCTAATACTGATTTCGAATTTGTGTATTTTGTGTTTAAAGCTTGTACGAATTTGTGTATTTTTTGTGTTTAAAGCTCGTGCATTGAAGGCAATGAGGATGTAATATACTAGAGGATCACATTTTTACAGTTTATTTAATTGGGGAAATTACATTCTGCAGGTTGATAGAGGCATTGTCTTGAAGGATCGATATCGGGTCAAGGTAATACTTCTACCCTAATTCCTTAGGCCCTTGGTGGGATAGAATTCATAATTTAGGCCCTTGGCGGGATAGTTGAGGGTCACATCTTTATTACATAGACGTTAATTATACCTTGTTCTCTTCTTAGGAAGTTCATTTTCATGTGACAATGCAGAAGCTTTATGTTACAATAAGTAATTTTTTTTGTGTGCTTGTTGCAGGAATTCTAGCCACTATGTCTAACGAAAGTAGAAATGCTATTTTCCCTACCCAAGGTGATCCTGAATCACAAGGTGTTAGCGCGATTACACAGATCGCTAAAGGGCGTGGTCCGTCAAAAGGCGTTCAAGTAAAAAAGCTTATGCACCTTGAGTTTAATGAGTTTAATGTCCCTGATGATGAGTGGTCGAAACAATACGGAAAGCAAGTTGGGAGTTGTACTCAAAGAATTAATATTAACGTGAAAGAATACCGAAGGATAGATGAGCAGACGAGGCAAGGGTTTTGGGAGGAGACCAAGGTATAATGTCTTTTTAAATTGTTTTAAATATATACTGTATTAACTATCATTCTAACTTATTATAAAAATCAACAGCTTATGTTCCACATCATTGAGGATGTCAATAAATCAAGGGAAAAATACTTCCATTCTTGTGTGGCAAAACGATTTAGAGATTTCAAGAGCAAGTTGGTAGCTCGATGGATAACTAAGACGCAAAAGCCGTCGAAGTATCCTAGAAACAAGATGCCTTGGGAAATCTACCACCACATTACAGAGGCTGATTGGTCAGTTTTTCTTCAAGAATATTACAGGCCAGAGTCATTGGTAATAATGCTATTTCTTTTTAGTATTAAAGATTTCTAGTCAGCTAGCGGAAATCATTGGTAATAATGCAATTGACTTTTGACAGGCTCGTAGTGAGAAAGCAAAGGCAAGTGCAGCCCACCACAAGAATCCTCATCGCACCGGCCAGGCGGGTTATATTAGAAAACGACACGAGTGGATAAAAGAAGGACGACTCCCAGAGGAAGCAGCTTTATCTCTGTCAAGTAGCTCCTCAGTGAACTCATCGGTTCCTAGAGCTAGAAAATACAGATCAAAGGAGTGGGTTTTGGCTCATCAAGTTCGAATTGAGGATGGAAAGTGGGAAGTTAGCCCGAACGATAAGGATGCCGTAGAAATTGCAAGAAAAGTTGTAAGTAGTGCTTTTTAATGAATATTTACTTAAATTTACTTGGAAATATGAACTAATCTATACTTTCCTAATTGACATTATAGGAGGAGTATATCGAAGAAGAAGAAAAAGGAAACCTTACTTTTGAGGATGATGAGGATGCCCTCACCAAAGCCATTGGGAAAAAAGATTATCGTGGCCGTGTCAAGGCAATAGGTGGAAATGTGGGTTATAGAGTTGCTTTCGGTCCAAGAGAACGACGAAGAAGATGTTCTAGTGAAGCTTCATCAGATCTGATCGAATCGATCAGAGCTGAAGTTAGAAAGGAGTTTGAAGGTGAGTTAGATAAAAGGGTTGCTGAGGCCCTCCAAAAGCAACTACGCTCCATGTTACACATAAATCAACCAAACTTCACTTCTACTCCCGTTCTTGAACTTAATGTTGATGCACCCTATACCACTTGTCCTGATTCCACACCGCAACCACGTGAGCTAAAGGTATGATTGAGTTTGAGTATTATCATGAAATCTTTATGTCCAAATACCTCTTATAACATGAATTAAAATACCTCTTATGCAGGAAAGGACTCCATGCCATCTTGCCCTTGAGGATAAAGATTCTGGTAACAAAGTGCTCGTAGCGGATGGTATGGTACAACCCTCAAACGGTGCATCGTCCCAACACTTTACACCGATGAAGCCTGATCACTACAAAGTCCAAGTTGATTTTGTTTATGATGGACATCATGATGATATTCTTCCGGTGCCTACGGGTGATGGTTTCACTAACTTAGGCGGTGCTCAGGGTAGTTTCGTGCAATGGCCGATCCGCTTAGTGATTTTCGAAGACGACGAGGTAAGAAATCTAGGCTCAATAATAATGTACACATTACTCACTCTTTCTCATCTATAATTCTAATATATATAGGACTATACTACTCCACGCCCAACAAAGAAGTCCAAGTCATTTCTCTCTAAAAAGGTGGATGACAGCGCCAAAAATACAAAGGTAAGTCATTTCTCTATAAAAAGGTGGATAGAATTCATAATTTAGGCCCTTGGCGGGATAGAATTCATAATTTAGGCCCTTGGCGGGATAGTTATTAGAAATGATATTAAATCTTCCTTGTTTGTGCTCAATAATACAAATGTTACTTCATTATTATTGTTTGGAAATTTCGTGTCAAAATAACTCTTAAGTCTCAGTCCAACAAAGAGGTGGTTGGTAGCTGTGATCGTAAAACAGAAGAATCAGCCGCCAAAAGGAAGAAAGCAGAAAACGAAGAAATTCAAGGTCATGGCCAGTCATGCAAGTGGTTGCAATTTGTTATGTCTTCGACGCTGGGTGGTATATATGATAGTACTCCCATCTCATTGGATGCCTCGGTTTGGAATTATGTGACAGATCAAGAAACATACGTCACTGCATCCTATGTAGAAGAGTTCCTTAAGGGGGCGTGCTTAAACATTTCTGTGATTCAAGTCTACATGATGTAAATATTTTGATCAGTCTTTATCTTTTAATTGTCAACTATCATTCTTAATCATTTTTTCTTTAATTGTTCAACTATCATTCTTAATCGTTTTTTCTTTAAATGTGCAGGTATTTATTGGACAATCACACATATGCATTTGAAAATTCTCGAATTGGGTTCATTTGTCCTGAGATGGTGTCAAGCACTAGAATCAAGGCCGATCCATCTGTTTCAGCAAATTACTTGCAACGTGTGTTCAATGCTAACAGTGCCAAATTGTTTTTGCTCCCATATAATCAAGAGTAAGTGTTTTCAATAAGTTTCATATATAATTAGTATTTTAAGCAATCGTTAATGTTTATCAATTTACGTTTAAATGATGCAGCAATCATTGGACTCTGTACGTGATAGACCTATTTAAAGCACAGGTCTATCTTTTCAATTCTCTAAAAGGTCCAGACAACAGAACGACTGATGCATCTGGAATCATGAATTTGTAAGTTATTTTGCTTACGAACTAGTTTTTTTTGGAATATTAACAATATCAGTTTCGTGACTGTATTATGTTGATTTTCTAGGGCATTTCAAGTGTTTAAGTATCAAGGTGGGAAGTGCGATAAATCAATAGGAAAACGTAAGACGTTGAGAGTCTGCAATATAGAGGTACATATAGCATTTTAAACGCTTTAGGTTTGTTTATTTATAATCAAAGGCCTTGTATCTAAGACAGCCCCCTTATGTTGTGTAATTAGTGCGCTCAACAAAGCAGCGGGACCGAGTGTGGCTATTATGTCATGAAGTTCATGTTAGAGATAGTCACAGGACTCGAGGACTCTGATGAGCGACTAGATAAGGTATGTAACTTAACTAACTATATATTGATAATATTTGTGTTTTGTGTCAATAACTTCTGTGTTTTTATGAAGCTATATCCTAAGAGGAAGACAACGTATACTTATGAAGAAATGGATGTTGTTCGTGAGCAATGAGCACAGTATTTTACATCGAAGTATTTATTATCGGATTGAACTTATCATGTAAACTGTTGTTGAGAACCTGACTGTACTCTGGTGAAATCTGTTGTGTTGTTGTATATTATTCTGTGAATAAAATCAGAAATCTATTCTGCAAATTTAATGTGTGTATGGTGCATCATAAATCTATTGCGTTATTGTACTCGAATTGTTGAAATAACTTTTAGAGGCGGGTCTATGGAGACCCGCCTCTAAAAGCCACTTGATGAGGCGGGCATATAGAGGCCCGCCTCAACAAGTGGACTTTTAGAGGCGGGCCTACATAGGCCCGCCTCTAAAAGTGTCTCACTTTGGCGCCATAGTGAGGCACTTGTTGAGGCGGGCCTCTATATGCCCGCCTCAACAAGTGGACTTTTAGAGGCGGGCCTACATAGGCCCGCCTCTAAAAGTGCCTCACTTTGGCGCCATAGTGAGGCACTTGTTGAGGCGGGCCTATAGAGGCCCGCCTCAACAAGTGGCTTTTAGAGGCGTATATTGCCTGCCTCAAAAAGGGTTCCCACTTGTTGCAGCCCCCTCATTTGAAGCAAACGGTGTTTGCCTCAATAAGTGTCCAAATGCCCGCCTCTATTAGGGTTTTTTCCACTAGTGTCGTATACCCATTTCTCGTTCATGATCCTCTCATCCTTGAAGTTAAACCCCTTAACTGGAGGATTTGCACTCATGAACTCATCATCACCATTTTCAACCACATTAGGTAGAGGAGAGCCTTTTCTCCTAGCCATTGCCAGCTCAACCTCAGTCACACCACGACCATAAGCCGTCCCAACCACACAACACTTGATGAACTCCATGGAGTTGCAGGTCAAAGTTCCCTTTATTTTGCAAACCCTAACGAGTTGCCTACAATGCTGCAGATTGTAGGCTTGAAGAACTCCGACGATATTCAATCCTATTGATCCAAGATTAATCCCACTACCGTCAAATTTAAACCCAGAAACACAAAATGTATGGATCCATGGCGGCAATGGAGGAATCAACACAAAAAGATGTAAACATTAAGGAACTTGTTCTATACCCAGCCCAGCCGCCCAGCCGGAGCAGGACTCAGGGCGCCAGCAGAAGGGTTACTCTGGCGATGATGACGACTTCCGTCGTTGCCACCCCTCCGATTTCGCCACTATCGGCGGTGGAAAAGCACCTCCCAAATGGAGATCTCTACACCGGAGATTCCAGAAGATCGATCGATCGGTCGATGGCAATTTCTACGAGGATGAAGATTCCAGTAAATCTGTTTTTAAGGACGAAGATCGATCGGTCGATGACTTGCTTGTTCTTGCCGAGTATGTGCCTAATCAAATCCATGGAGATTCCAGAAGAAGCGATTTTGGGACGCCTTTGGTCACAGAAGAGCTGCTGGGAGAAGAAAGATAAAAAGCCAATTACCCTTATGCCCCTCCGTGTCCTCTTTTGCTTGAAATCGTGGTGTGATTTGGACCGTTGGATGAGAACAGCTGGACGGTGGAGATATGTGCACTGTGCTTATCTTAATACCCACGCTCATTTGATCCTTCCTCATTAATTAAATGTTATTTAGGTGGGTGCATACCATATGATTATTGGCCATTATTTATGTGTATTTGTATACATGTTGGTTTGACATTTATAATATAGTACAATTTGTAATAATTTTTTTTACATTCATGCCAATATTTCTTTCATAATTTATGGGTATTTATATAGATGCATTTTTTACATCTAAAATATAGTACTACTTTTAACATTGAGTATTTATATACATGCAACTTTTTTACGTTCACAATAATACTTGCCCACTTTTCATAATAATATTCAGTTGTTATTATATGGTTTTAGAATTCTTTAACAACCAGATTTATCTTGGGGAGTGGGTCACGACACTGCACGAACAAGGGATCACACAATCGGCTCGTAGAGAGAACCAAATGAAAAGAATGGAAGTAGAAGACGAGGACACGGATTTGGGAGTGGAAAACAAGGAAACGGATTTCAGCGCGGAAGACGAGGGTAGAAGCCCATCTCCACCTCCCGCTCCCCCGACCCGTACAAGAGCGTCCACAAGTACAGATGTGTCCTATAGTTCTGCCTCTAGTCACGCCAATAGTGTAGCTTCGTCTGCTAGACAAAGCTTCTCTGGCACAGCTAGTCCGTTAGGAAGTGGGCCTTTGTACGTCTTCAAGGTTGCGCCCGTCAACTAGTGCACGATACAATTACTCTCCCGCTGATAATGCACCTACACCGATGGAACTTGACGGATATCCTGGTGGACCTAAATTCGCACATTGCTAAGGAATTTCGATACCCACATTGCTAGATTTGTGTGGAAGAGTACTGATGAGGATATCGTAAGTTGACATATTATAACCTTACCATATCTAATCATTCAAGTATACAAAATGTATTAATTTTCACTTATTGTTGCAGATCCAAAAAAGTACTTAAACCGCACGGAAGGTCTCACGGACTAACGTCGTGGAAGGATAAAGAGATCCCACGTGGGCCATGGTTCACACGAGCAAGAAACAGCGGGCTGACTAGGCTATTGTCCCTAAAGTGGAAAAATATGGATTGGGTCTTGATTTTGGCTTTCGTGAAGTGTTGGCACCCCAAAACGAGCAACTTCCATTTTCCATGGGGGTACCATAACGCTCCATCATGTGTATACGATTATGGGGTTGGAGATTAACGGCATGTCTCTGGCCCAAACAATGACGGAAGAATAATTGGTTTCCATCCTCGGTAGTGTGTATAACTTCAATAGACAACAGATGGCCAGAAATAAAACCAATGGTGGTTTTGTCGTAAGTGAATTGAATGGGTGGTTGAAGAAGTTCGTAATCGAGGGAAAGGTACACCCAGATATTGTCGCATTTGGCTTTTTGGCGGTTCTCATAGGGTGTACCCTCTTCCCTGACAAGTCTGCGAGCAAGGTAAAGCTCCATTTATTTGAAGTTGTATTGGACATCGATACGACATTGAAGTATGCATGGGGTGCATCAACCCTTGCCTACCTATATCGACAATTAGGTATGGCAAGTTGTAGAGATGCAAAACAAATATCTCGTTGTTTTCTACTTCTCCACGTATGTATCCAAATCTCTTAATATTGTCATCTAATATTATTATATATCTATTAGTTACCAATTTTCGTGTAGAACTGGATTTGGAGCTACTTTCCCAAGTTTAGGGGTCATCATTGTCAAGACATGGCTAGCATGAAAGATTTTCGAGCTGCAACTTGGGATGAGCGTCGACCGTCTAAATTGCCAAGTTGTAACAGGATAGAGGGTATGAGGTGAGCGCTCGACATAGTAGCCCTTGCTCTATTACTTTATTCTAAATTCATATTTTGATGCGATGCACACTAAACATTTTTTTTTATTTACAAGTATCTTGGGTGTCATGAAAGGGCATCAATTTCAATGATGAATTCAAGATTTCCATGTACAGAGGCACCCTGAAGTTCCTCACTTTCGATGAACCGTACATGCCTGATCGGGTTACTCGTCAGTTTGGTCGGGTTCATGGAGTGTCTCAAGACCCAATTTGGCCTCACCGTGTTACACGAAAACTCGATCTGAGCTAGTACGAAGCAAAGTTTAGCAGTGATGATGACCATTGGGAGGAACGGTAGAACTACCTCTACCCGATAATGGAGCTACCCAAATGTCGTAATGCATGGGACGTGGCACCTGACTATATAGACTGGTTTACGGAGCATTCTCACCCCTTCTTTGATTACAAATCCCCTGTACTACTGGCAGAAGCCGAGACATGGCCCGTACTTCTTGCCCTCAAAGCAATACGAGTACGTAACCATATTGTTTTATAATTATTTTATTAAATTATATATCATCTATTATTTTATTGTATTGATTTTACGATGACAACGTATGAACCAAGTGGAAGGTATCATACGGGATAAAATGGACATGATTAAAAACTTCGAGGACTCGCATCCATTGAAGCGGACGCTTCTGAAGATTTATGGAATGGTGACAAATGAGGCCGTTCCACTACTAGTTTTGTCGACGCGAGCTTCTAAAAACCAAGGCTATGCTCCAACTTGCAATAGTGATTTCGGGACACAACGTCAGGCACCACCAAGTCCAAGCTCAAGGGGTGGATACCAAGGTCACACATTTCAAAGTGATGACTTCGGGCCACAGTTCCAGGCTCCCTCTTTCGGGACAAAATCTCAAGCTCCCTACTTTGGGTATATATGGACAACAAGCTCCTAACTTCGGGTTTTCCTCATTCGGGGTCGGATCCCAACCCCCCGCATTTGGGCCAGGATCCTAACCCCCCGCATTCGGGTCAGGATCCCAACCCCCCGCATTCAGGTCAGGATCCCAACCCCCCCGCTTTCGGGGTCGGATCCCAAGCTCCAAGCTATGAGACGTTTAATCAAGACCCTATGGGGGGTTTATAGCATTACTTGGATCATCATATTCACAAGGCTTCCCTTTTTCGTATGGGGAAGAATTCAGAGAAGGGCACGAGCAAGGGTATGGAGGAGGTTATAATTGAGACAATTAAATATGTTTATGTTAAGTCTTTTATGAGGAAGTTATTTATGTTAATTTAAGTCTTTTCGAAGAAGGACAAGAGAAAGTTGTTTATGCTGAATAATAATGATTTACATATTTTCAATATAACTTTAACAAATATTCAATTTTAAGATTCAATATGTTTTTAATATCGAAGAAGAACCTGACTCGAACTTGACCCGAACGCGTTATTTAATATATATGATCTGATTTATATTAAATATTTTAGTAAAGAGGAATATAATATAAATTATTTTTTTATATAATAATCATAAAAAACAGACACATTCGAATCCGAGCCAAACACAATACAACCCCATCCTATTCGACCCGAAAATTTGTACCGGTCGATCTGAACCCGACCCGCCCAACCCAGTTAACAGATATATGTATCAATTTACTCGTATAATTTTTAAACGATTGTGTCGAGTATAATTTACGTATAATTTAATCGTATTGATTTACCTGCCCAACCCACCGTTGAGCGACAGTGCCGCCCGACCTTCATGGTGCAAATAGCACTCTTCGGCGGTGCAAAAAGGAACCATAAGATGTATGAGTGAAGGAGAAGATGAGGATTAGTCATCAATTACCAACTTGCTCGACCATTGAGAATAAAAAGATGCATTAGGGTTCAGTTTCAAATATAAACTTCATGGCTACTTTTGTAATTATATATGAATAAGGGTGATATATATATATATATTGATGAGGAAATAATTAGACTAGACCTAGCATTTGTATAGGTCAGCCTAGAACATTCTTACAGATGAGAACACAAAATTTTGAATCAAAATTCAAGTTAGACATTGAAGGTGAAAAGTTGAGTTTAACAATTATATCAACAAACCAGTTCACATCTCGAAAAACGTGTATAATATGAACTTTTTTAAAGGAATGGAGATCGATTAGAATATCGACAACAACCATTTTAATTTCTCAAGGACAACCAAATGCATTTAATGGAGTTAATAAGGCAAATGTTATTTCCTTCAATTTCAATCTTTGATAGGTTTAGGCGATTTGCTGCAATGATACTGTTTCTTAGAGCCAAAATATCAGTCATCAAAGTAGTGTTGACACCAACTTCGTTGGCATTCCATATGAATGTTTTATGCTTTGTCATTTCTAATAATGTGGTCAGTTCCAGCCTCTCCATTGGAAGTTTTGCCCATCAAATTTACTTTTGTGAAATTATTGTCATGGTTTTTCCCATTTATTTATTTTTTGTTTTTCGAATAAGAGATGGATTACGTTTCTATTAAATGAAATCATGACACTCCTTCATGTTAGTTTTCTCCCAGTTTTGAATGAAAACTTTAATATATTGAGTTAGGTCTTTGATTTTATCCAAATTATTAGCATTAAAAATAATTTGGTTGCTATTGATCTAAGTCCCCCATCATGTTGTAGCAAGACAAATGAATTTGTTCTTTGTTAAAAGCAAATGAGTTTCAATAAGAAGGTCTTTTTGGTTTTTTGTTATTGGTATTGAGGCTTCTTATGGTATTTTCTATAAATGAACTTTGTTTTTTAATTCGATTAAGAGTGAAAGGACACTGATAAAAAAAATGGATTGGGTTTCGTGTGGATTAATACATGAATCACAAGTAAGTGGAACAACAAAATATTTTTGTACAAGTCTTGTTGTAGTAAGCAAACCATCATGACAAGATTGCCATAGAAAATTTTGATTTTGTGATAGGTATTAAGCTTCCATAACAACAAAAATCATTATTTGAGGTATTTGTTTGTTTTTTTTTTGATAAAATCAAAGGCAGATTTCGTAGAAACCAACCGCTTGTGGTGGGTGTCCAGTATAATCTGTTAGTTATGATATTTTTTAGGATAAGGATTTCTAAAATCCTGTCAACTTTTTATTTATTACGAACAAGGTTCACTTTTCATTATTACGAACAAGGTCCAATTTAATTTTATTCCATTTATTGTCGTTTATAAACTCACTTACTGTCAATGAAGGGTCAATACTTGTGTTTGGTATCGTCTCCCATGCAAGGTTTAAACCAACAGTCCAATTATCGATCCAAAATTTAATAGTTTTATCATTCCTCACAAGCTAATAATTTTTTGTGATGATATGCAATTTCCTAAATATTTTGTATGTATATATTTCATTTAGTCTAAATTATGTTAGTATGTCTTATAACTCGCACACCAAATTTAAAATTTTCAAATTTTAGAATTGATGTTGAGAAATTAACTAAAGTACATGGAGTACAAAATTAAGTAATACATATTGTTTATCTATGATTACAAATAGGATATTGGAAAAAATAAAATCTTGGAATTCGAATTGTTTATCTAATAACAACCAAAGAACCAAGAATTAGAAAAAAAAATAGAAAAAAAATCTTCGATGAACAAAACCCAAAGAGCAGTTCATCAAAATTCATCGTGATGCCTCAAACCAAGTCAAATGGGAAATCTACTATAAGATTTATATTCAGAAATAGCAACTTCGAACCATTGGTAATTCATGGTGAGAAATGTGGTAGACTTTCAACTCTTAAGTCAGAGGCAATTGTAAATAGAAATGTAGTTACTTGTAAGGATGAGCAAATTGATATATCCGATCCGGTCTGGTATGTTGGATATCCGATAAAAAATATTTACAAAACTCCTATCCATATCCGGTTCGTTTCGGACCGGATATCCGGTAAATATTATCCGGATCGGATCGGATATTCGACTCGGATATCCAAATTATCTGGTTACTAGAAAATCTATTAAAAATTAAATCAAAATATTACTTTTTTTAATTCAATCAAAACTAATAATCCATGAAGTGCAACTAAGGGCTCGTTCGGTACATGGCTTATATGGACTTATTGTGACTTGTTCTCTGAAATAAGTCTTTGAAGCTAAGTCCACCCCAAAAACACGTTCGGTATTCTTTCGACTTATCTCGACTTATGATGACTTATTGTAACTTATTTTTGGCCAAAAACATAAGCTTCATTTCCCAACTTTTCTCGACTTATCTCGATTTTGGATCTGGAAATTGGCCCAAGTACCCCGATATTCATCCTCCTCTCGTGTCCATCTTGTTCCCTGGAAATTGTTCCTCGCCATCGATCCTTCCGTCCGGCGAGAACCTCGGATCTCCAGCTTTTGTCGAGGTCGTATTCCTCCTCGCCATCGTGTTCTTGGTTCCTCTTCCTCCTCGACATCGTCTTCCTCTTCCGGCGAGAACCTCGTCGTCGTCTTTCTTGGTTCCTCTTTCGGCGAACTCCGGCTTCACTGTAGGCGGTATGACTCTTCCCGGCTCTTCCCGACGTTTCTCTTCTCGGCGAACTCCGGCTTCACAAGTCAAGCAAAACGCGGCTCTTACCTCTCGCAGAAGTTGGTGCTCGACGTCAGAGATAATCACGGCTTTTCGGCTCTTCCCGGCGTTGCTCTTCTCGGCTATGCTTGTCGGAGAGGGGCTTCGACAAGATGAAGACATGCGCCGTGGGGTCTTGGAGAAGACAAACGAGATGGGGAAGCTGGGAACCCTAACAATGGTGAGACGAGAGGCTGGGGGTAACAAATTGGGAATATGGTGTCACGTGCAATGCACGTGATGCCCTTCTATCAAATTAAAATGAGGGCAATTTTGGTATTTTATTAGAATTTTGATCTGAATAAGTCATGCATACCGAACGCGTTTTTTACTTCAGTCGTCAGTTTTAACATCAGCTTCAACCACCAGCTTATTTACTCAGCTTCAGCTTCAGCCCTTACTTCAGCTTCAGCCCCAATAAGCATCAGTCATACCGAACAGACCCTAAATGTCAAATATCAGCACCATTTGTAATTCCCTGTAATGTTTTCAAACAATTAAACTTGTCAACCTTTTCAGATTGAGAACCATAAACGTATATATTATATAACAAGAGGAATTGACAAGTATATATAAAGTTATAACTTTAACTGGGCGGCCCTGTACGACCTCTTGCCGGTGGAGATTCGCCTTCAGCTTGCTTCGATGGCTCTTTGCGGCATTTATGGGGCTTCAGACCAGCTTACGTGGGGTGGCACCACCAATGGCTCCTTCTCGGTTGCCTCTGCGTACAGTTTATTGTGCAGCACCAATTGTTCTGGTACCCGTTCTGAGCGGTTGTTCCGCTGTGTCTGGCAAGCCCGGGTGCCCGAAAGGATTCACGTCTTCCTCTGGTTGATCAATAAGCAGCGGATTTTGACTAATTGCGAGCGGGTGCGCAGACATCTTGCGGAGTCCGACACTTACCCGGTCTGTCGGGAGCATGGGGAGTCCATCATCCATGTGCTCAGGGATTGTAGGGTTATCAAATCCCTTTGGACTTCCCTGGTGCCGTCTGGCCTCCGATCGGTCTTCTTCTCCCTCCCACTTCTTGAATGGGTGTTTATAAATCTTAGCTCTAACATTACTCTTGCTAATGGGATTCCTTGGACGACGACCTTCTCTTCGGTAATTTGGTGGGGTTGGAAGTGGCGCAATGATGTGGTGTTTAATGGTGGTGATGTCCACAGATTCCAACTGCCTTTTGTTCTGGCGAGGGCTCATGATTACTTTGAAGCGCATCAGCCTGCTGCTCAGGAAAGTAGGGGTCGCGAACGGAGGGAGATTCTGGTTACTTGGCTTCGTCCGACTCCCGGTTAGACGAAGCTAAATACGGACGGTGCTTCCAAGGGAAACCCGGGGTTTGCGGGTGATGGTGGGGGCCTTAGAGACATGGATGGTAAATGGCTCGAGGGTTTCGTTCTGAATATTGGGATATGTACGGCGCCCATGGCGGAGTTGTGGGGGGCTTACTATGGCCTTCACATTGCGTGGGAGTTGGGTTTTAGGCGTATTATGGTGGAAATTGACTCTGAGCTGGTTGTGTCTTTTCTGCAGAAGGGTGTGGCTACTTCTTACCCCATCTCCTTCCTGGTACTTATGTGTCCTGACTTTCTGATCAGGGACTGAATTGTCCGTTTTGTCCATGTATATCGAGAGGCTAACCGTCTTGCTGACGGTTTAGCTAACCATGCCTTTGATTTTCCTATTGGTTTTCATTTGTTAGTGGAGCCCCCTTCGTGTGTGGAAGGGATTATTGCGGACGATACTAGGGGGTGGCTTTCCCCCGTTTGATTACGAACTAGCTGTACTGTTTTGTTTGTTTTGAATAAATTGGGAGAGGTTTCTCTCTATTACCAAAAAAAAGTTATAACTTTAACTTATATAATCAAAATTCAATTCAATAATGAACACTCAGTCTTGACAAAAAAACATATTTGCTCTATTTAGTGAGGCGACACTTAGTACATGATTTAGGGTTTTAATTTTATAAGAATAATAATCAAGGTTGTATTTTATTAAAATGAGTAAAATAAGAAATGTTGTATTAGAGAATTGAATTGGTTTAATTACTTAAAAATGTACAAGCACTATTTTGAGATCATTCTAAACTAATTAAATATTGTATATTAGTTATAAAAACATATATATCTTATATATTAATAGTATCGGATTCCCGGTAAATAAAATATCCCGATCCGTATCCGAAAAAATCATCCGGATCAGATCGGATAAAAATTAAACGGATATTTTCGAATACAGACTTTTAGAATTCGGATTGACGGATTATCAGGTCGGCCGGATCAAATACTTTTCCTCACCCCTAGTTATCGGAGTATAAGAAATGAAATTTGAAAACATTAAAATTGAAACCAATAATCTTACGATTGTGAATGTGTTATTTGACATATGGAATTGTCTTTGGAATATTAAAATTATCATTTTTGATATTTTTGTGTTATATTTTTTTATGATAGTTCAAATTCGTCGTATCTTCCGATAAGTTATCAATCTTTCAGACATTTCTATGAAGACATTTGAATTCTTCCGTAAAAGAATGTCATAAGATAATTCTCAAACAAAAACTATTCTACAAAACCCCGAGAATTTTTCAAAAAAGAAAGGCGTGTGCCATTGACCAACGAAAAGTGGTGCGCAGCTCATCACTCATCAGTGGGTTTAAACCTTGACTTAGTGGAGCCTGCCATGGAGATGAGCTTCCGTGTTTTCAGAGCCTCACACTTGTCTTCCTCCTCTTCTGGAACCATCCTCCTCAACTCCTCTCCCAAACCCTCTCTCCCCATCCTCCCTCGTCTTCCCAATCGAAAATCTCCCTCCGCTTTTCTACACTCCTCTCCTTCCTCGAAACCTAATTCCCCAAAACCTCTTCCCAGCAGCGGCGGCGGTTTTCCATCTAGGTTTGGGTTCATCCTCCGCCGGAGCAAGAGCAGTTCGAGCGGAGGAGTGGTCGCTATGGCAGCATCGACGCCTGTTCAGAAGTCGGAGGATGAGTGGCGCGCAATTCTTTCGCCGGAGCAGTTTCGGATTCTGAGGCAAAAGGGAACGGAGTATGACTTCGTTTTTAACTACATACTTGCGTTGATTATCTATCCGCCTTTTCTCTTCTCAAGATAGAGATTATAGTTTCTAATTTGTTATAAATTTCTAGGGTTTATTTGGATGATCACTTTGCACGTGTATTCACATCATGCTTCCTTCTTGTTGTTGGTGTTGTTGATTAAGTGTTAAAATCTCTGTTTGCTGTTCAGTGATTTTGATGGACGTTCTGTCAATTTGATCAATTGAAACCCTTTTTCACACAAGTTTGATCTTTGACTTTCAATTAGATAGCTGAAAACTATTCTTTGTCGTCAAGATTGATATGGTAATCCTTTCCTGTAGTATCTTATTTGGAAATTGGGAGTAGTAACTCAGTGGAAGTAAGTCCACCCTCTTGAAAGCAAAGCAGGCAAAATTTACAGCTTCCCTAGGTCCAAGGTCGAGTTCAGCCACAGTGTTAATGGAGTTCAGTCAAATTGGGGCAACTGTATAATTTTCAAAGACGAGATCTTTGGCGGAATTTGGCAGATGAATAAAGATAACAGTTTTTGGGAAGAAAGTGTTCACATATAAGATGATCATTCCATCTATTAAAAGAAATTGCTATGTATTAATCTTGCCTAGGCAATCAGATTTTGAAAGAAACCTGGTTCTCAGTGCTCTGCTACTAAGACTTCCATAAATAAACCATGTGCATGTGCTGATGCCCTAACTTCAATACTTTTTGTTATGTGCTTTTTATGCCCCCTACATACCTTGAGATTTAGATGTATCAGGTTTTTGAATTATAGGTCTTGAGGAATTAATGGGAGATTTCTTTAGTGAAATGAGTGTTTGGAATTTAGGATTGGATCCATGCATCATGGCATCTCAATCATAATGGTGAAGCTAGTGATATTTGGGCATGATTATAGTAGTCATAGTGCTGATCTCTGAAAATTGTGGTATGTGTCCTCTACTGAACTCTTCATTTATTTTTCTGATGAATACTTTTTAGGTATCGCTTGTCTATGAAAACTGTGGTTATGGTGCATTCTATCCTAGATTGAATTCTTCATTATTTTTCTGATTGCAAGAAGACTACTTCGTAACCCATTTTACTAACTTCTCACTCTTGATTTTGGTCTATATATGTATATTCATTCATTTATTGTCCATGTTTTTGTTATATGACAATCAATTTGAATTGGTGCAGGTATCCAGGCACGGGTGAATATGACAAGTTCTTTGAAGAGGGAATCTACACTTGTGTAGGATGTGGTACTCCCCTTTACAAATCCACTACTAAATTCAATTCTGGGTGTGGTTGGCCTGCATTCTTTGAGGGTCTCCCTGGAGCCATAAATCGCATCGTCAGTGCCTTTCTTTTCACTTCCTACTGATTATCTCTCTAAATTCTCGTTACCACCTGATTTTCCATTGTTATCATTGTACTGATCAAGACTTTCCATTTCAATGACACTATCATCTTAGCCTGATCCTGATGGGAGGAGGATTGAGATCACCTGCTCAGCCTGCGGTGGTCATCTTGGTCACGTCTTCAAGGGTGAAGGCTTTCCCACACCTATCGACGAGCGCCACTGTGTTAACAGTGTTTCTCTCAAGTTCACTCCTGGAAAGCCAGAGTAATGTCTATGGAAAACATGTTGGTCAAGGACTGAAGATTGAACTCCATTTTGGAGAAATTTCTACTGAGCTACTGACGTGAATCTAGTTCTGTAAGAAAATCAAATGAAGTTATCACAGTGATAAAGGGTGTTTGTATGTCTCAACCCAGAGAATCTTTTTTGATAAATATAAGCAAGTTGAACTTCTGAGTTGTATGTATATTATATTATTATGTCAATAATCTGCCATCAAGGTTTGCCACTATATTTTCCTGAAAACAGTTTGTGATTGTGATTTGGGTATGTTTGTCACGTAGCTTATTTATATGTACTGATGCTGATGCCCTCACTCAATTTCAACATCTTCTTGATTTATAATTGATGTATATAGGGAGCAAGACAAGCCCATAAAGGTAGCCGAGTTGATTGAGTAATGGGACAACACTATTGGGATTGCAGGTTTTGAGACTTGATGGATCACAGTAAGAACTAACAAGCTTGACGTTCAATTGGAGTTCCAGTGGTCATTAAAGCTGTTGATATCTAAAGGCAAATTCACCTTATGGCAAAGGCAAATCTGTCGATCATGGGTCACTTTTGAAGAGCCGATATCTGTGGGTCATGCATAAAAATGTCTTTACTTGGTTCATATGATATAGATTGTGCAATCCTACAAGGTAAGGTTACATCAACAAGGACAAATTCATCATCAAAAAGGGTGACTAGTCTGCCTGTGAAACAAATCAAAAACATGAATGGCCTTCCACAAAAACACAAAAATCTGGTGCATTGGTTTGGGAATGTCCTAAATTAGGGGTTTTTTAAATTAACCCATATACAAATTAGCAAGATTAACTACTTGGCTGTCCACTTCCACCCGTCAAAGGTGCACGGTTTTACCAAGAAACACATCAAGCATGCACCAACTACTAGTTTCTAAAAGATCAAAATGGAGATGAGTCAAATATACTTGACTAGAAGGCAAAAAAGGAGAAGAGAAAATCACCAAACATGGAGGTAGTTGATCCTGGAGAGAAACTAGGAAGATGGGCTGATCATGGGGTCTACTTTCTTCAGCAAATTCTTGATCTCCTTCTCCAAATTAGCTCTCATAACAGGAGAAATGGTATCACCTGATTTCTCCAGCATCGACGTCATAAACTCAAGGCTTTGCTTCATCTGATCAAGGGTCATCCCAGAACTGGACTTATTGTTAGTGTCATTGCCAATAACAGTATTATTCACTCTCTCCATAGACTCTAATTTGGGTGGTGGAGTTGGCTTGCTGGGAGCCGAACCTTTTGCACAGAAACCAGGGGGGCTAGCAGGGTTAGAGTTCAGAACCGTGGAAGCGGCAAATGCATATGGCCCAGCATCTTGCAGGCACACCTCTATAGAAATCGGTTTCGCACTGTTCCCATTAGGATAAGGAATTCTGGATATGCTAGTAGCCGGAGTAGTTTTTTTCTTTCTCATTCTCTTCTTTTTTTCTGGCTCACTTTTAACTTCTCCCTGGCATGTCACCTGCAAAGGATCAAGTGTAGCACTGGGCACCCCACTAATACAATTCAGATCAGGTATCTGATCTATTTGGTTGGCCCCTGATTCCAAAATTACTATTGGCTCCACCTTCCTTGGTCTCTTCCTTTGGGGTTTGATATTGCTGGACAGAGGATCTACCGTTAATGGAGAACTTGAAGCAACATTCAAATTAACATCACAAGGATTAGAAGGAGCTTTCTTGTCAGATTCTGTCATATCTCTCTCCTTTCTCTTCTTTCTCACTTGGTTTTTATTCTTCTTTTGAGCATCTCCTTTATCAGTTCTTGTTTGCTCTAAAATAGACAGCCCACGAAACACAGATGCTCGAAAACTGTTAAAGAATTGCTTTGCAGGGTCAAAGGCCTTGGTATAGTAAGGATTCAAATAATCTCGAGCCACTATATGGAGTTGCAAGATGAGCTCAGCTGAAGAGGCAGTAATTGCCTCTAGATTAGCAGAACCAGCAATTGATTTCCTTGGCTGTTTCCTTTTTCTGCTACACTTCACAAGGGAAGGGCTACCCGAATGCTGGATGGACATATCACCAGGGCTCTTGGATCCCTTGATTGGCTCTACGAAGGGAGGAGACAAATACTTGCTCTTTCTGCGCGGTCTCAGTTTTAAATTATTTTCGTCTTTATGTTCAGCATTACCGCCATATGTGCTTTGCACACATTTAGAGACACAACTCTCAGAAACATTGTCACCATTCATCGCTGAAGCTGATCTACACACAGTCCTCCCGTCATCTCGAACATTTTCCTCTTCAGTACCGCCATCAGTTTTCAAACTGGAAATATTTCCCTCTCTATTCATTCCACATTTGGAAAGGCCAGTCTCATGAACTGCCAACAAGCAAGTAGATTTACAAGCAACAGGTAAGCGTTCTTCACTTGAAACAATATATCCTTTACCGTCTTCTGCAGAAACGGCACAACAATGCCCTGAACCTGCTGCAAACTCAAGATCGGGAGTATGGCAGACGTCGAGAACCCCACTTTCAACTATGGAACTGCCACTTTTGAGTTTGGAATCATTGTTCGCCAACTCAATGCACTCCACTGGAGCAGCTCCTTGTTCAGAAATTTTGGTTTCATGGTGATCATTCAGCGTCATGTTCATGCCTAGATAGTCTTTGGCATAAGGTCTCCTGCAAGATTTTACATTTCAAATTCAACGCCAATTTTTTTTTCCAAAACCAGGAATGTACCAAGAAATTAGTAGGATTGACATTAGGCAAGTGTCAGGGAAAGTCTCAACCTCTTAGAATCCTCAAAATCATACACTGTGCAGATATAACATATGTTGAACACAGTATAAAACTGCAATGGGCACATATTTCCAACAATATGCCACATGTAAGACACAGAAAGCATTAGAGAACATGTAGAACAGATATTCTAAACTTGTCAAAATCTAGATAAATACACAAGGGACTACATAAGGCCTGAGCTCAGACATTACAGCATAAACTGGCCAATCACAACATCGTTAAGCACATACGCTCCTGCTGCTTCTTTTGATGGTATAATTTTATGCTCTGGCAGATCAAAGCTTTATTACCAGATCACCAGGATTAATATCCCTTTATTTTTACACTTATTTCAATGACTTGACTTCTCAAAGAAAAATAAAAATAATTTTAGGAGCCCTTATTTCCTCATCAAATAAAGTGATCAATTAGCAAAAATAGGCCAGCCTAAAAGGTATTGGCAAATATAGACCAACCTTGCATCACCTCAGCAAAAGCCTCTTTCCTCAAATGGAAACTTAACTTTAACAATTTTATCAACGTTTTTTCTTCCCAAAAACAGTAATCGAGGATCCGTAAACAACTTCCAGACATGTTAAATGTCAATTAACAACCTTCAAGAAATGCAATGCACAAAGCCCGTCGTTCAAGGGAAGTCAACTTCACCGTAATGAATCACACTGAAACAAAGAACGGGAAGAACGCAGCGAAAACCCCAAATGCCCTAAATTTCATTAAAAACACAAGAAGCCGAAAAGTATCAATTGACACCACAAAACGATCCTTCCACCGAAACTCTAAATTCAGATCTTAAAAGAACACGGAAAATCTCAGGGAAAATTGAAAACAGAAAACACAATCAACAGAGGTGAGATAGTAACATAGATGATTAGCGAAGGCATCTTTATCTGCAAAGAGAGGGAAAGAGAAAGAGCAGCTAACCAGTGAATCGGCGGTAGAAGTTCGAGATAGAGAGAGGAAATGAAGACAGTGAGAGTATAAACGCTGATTTGATTTGATTTGATTTGATGAAAAAGAATCAAGTCAAGATATTATAGTGGAGTCTGAACTGCATTATACTGATTTTACTGGGCACATTTAAAGGTGGGATAGTAATCAATTAACTGAATTATTCTCATTTATTATTTTAGTAACGTTTTTTCTAGTGTGTGTCCATGAATATATTCTAATAAATTTATTTTTTATAATATTTTTTTTTAATTATTAGTTTAATTTTTTTTCTTAAGCGTTTATCCATTCTCTATTAGGAAATATTTTATAGATAATTTCTTACTTTAGCTTGTTAGAGTGTATCCATGAACACACACTGAAAAAATCATTTTACTAAATAAGTTATTGAATGATCATTCAGGTTGGCTAAAGCGGAAGAGGGGTGGTAGTAGGTGTGTTCGGTTAGAATGGGTTGAAGGGGAAGAGAGTATTTTAACTCTCACTTTAACTCCAACAATATATATTTAAAAGTTGGTTTTCTTGCCAATTTAATGCCTCTTTCAAACACTTAAACTTAAAGCTTAAGCAGACCTGACTTTGTAATTAGTATTTTGGGCCTTGGGCCAGTTGAATTACGATAACTGCTTGTATTTTGATCAATATTGATATGAGTTAAGTCAACCCATTTGTAGGAGAAAGCTAACCCATTTGTAGGAAAAAGTCAGCCCACATTCACAAATCTAATTTAATAACAGAATTAATGTTTATGTATTAAGTGAGCTTTTGAAGGGTTTCAAAAGTTTTTTTAAATGGGTAAACACATCCCAGTAAAATCCTTTAGTCTGCTTTATTTTATTTTTTTCAGCATGTTTTACATTTCAAAGCCTATGAATGTTCATTAATGCATTTAATACACACCCTTTAGTCTTCTTCAGTCTTTTTGTAACCTGAAAAAATGGCCCAAATCCCACAAGCTAGCTGAAAAGCCTTAGGCTTGCTTAAAATTAAGGAGTCACAAATTGTACAATAATTACAAATGTCTAGAAAACAGTCCAAATTCCATAGAAGACAATTGAAAAGTCTGAATTGTGTACCTGTTGAAAATTAAACATTCCAAAATTTATCATCATCATTTACTCATCCCTCATCTCCACCTATATAACATCACCAGCTCAACCTGGTGTAATTGCAACCAAACGTGGATGAGGTATACTTGTAGGCATAATCATTGACCTTACAACTTTCAGTTTTTGTTTGTATGTTTCCATTTGTGCTTTTCATGTTTTACATAATTGTGAAAGAAATTTTGTTTGGTGCTTTGAACAGATCAGAATGGTTGTGAATGAAAACCAAGAAGCTTTTGGTTTCCCTGGAAGTAATGAGTTGATCAACAGGAAGGCTGCTGTCATCGGCTTCCTGTTACTATTGGATTTTGAACTCTTAACTAGTAAAGGTCTTTTTAAGGGAACAAGGTTCTTGGATTTCATATACTCTTAATTTGCGGGTGTTTTTTTTTGTTGGAAATTGTATAGGATCGGCCGATCGTGAAAAGTCAATTCAGGAGAAGAAACGCGGTGGCGGAGCTCCGACGACGGAAAAGGAGAAGCTGGTGAGGAAGAGTGTGTATAGAGGGATTAGGCGGAGGCTGTGGGGGAAATGGGCCACCGAGATCCGTGACCCGACTAAAGGGGCCCGGGCGCCCGGGTCTGGCTCGGAACCTTCGTCATGCCGAAGGAAGCCGATCGAGCCAACGACAAGGCGGCTCGACGCATCCGCGACGACAAAGCCAAGCTCAATTTCCCCAACCCGCCTACGGATTCTGCTCCGGCGTCGATCAAAAGGCCGTGCCTAGAACCGACTAAGACGGTGGTGGAAATGGATGCGGGTTTCAGGTACTGGTCGCCGGAGGTTGGTGAGATGGAGCTAAACGACCAAATTTCGAAACTGGAGAGTCTGTTGGGTCTGAAGCAGCGGGAGGAAGAGGTCACCACTGAGTCGGACTCAGTGGAGTTTTGGGGGTTGGACGAGTTTTCGTTCCCGAACTCGGCTTTCACTTGTGGGTGTGGTGGTGTTGCCGGTGGTTATGATTATGGTGACATTTATTGAAGAGGGGTAGCATCTGTTCTCCCGGTAGTTTTCCATTTTTAACAATGACAGTCATGTCCATTCCCAGCCCTTGTGTCTAAGTGACAGTGTAGGAACCCACCCCTGCATAAGTTGATATTATTAGTAGACCCTACTTAAAAAATCTGAACCTAAATTACATGATAAATAAATAATCACTATAATATAAAACAAAATAAGTACTATTTACTACTTTAAATTCAATATTCATATATAATAAGAAAAACTTTACATTTTCCCCGTGCGGGGCACGGGATCATCCTACTAGAAAGACATGAACATTAGCAGTTAGGTAATGTAAATATACCATTTCTTATTGAACTTACGATAATCCAATATCCCACAATTTGCTAATATACATGTATCATTCTTTTTTGAACTTACGATAAGCCCAACTTAATTGACATACTTAATATAGTTTTAATAATCTCTTATGTTGTTTTAAGTATAACTTTGAAAATCTGAATATTCCAACACATAGTATTGTTTTCTTTATCATAGTTGTTCTATTATATCCATCTAATATATTATATATAGACTTTTATTTGATTATATATGGTTATTGTATTTATTCAACCGACTAAAGCATTTTGTCTACGGTTAGAATAAAAAAATTAGTGATAGAGTAACTTCTGCATTCCACCCCCAATAGATGAAAGGCGTTAAATTTTGATAAATAATACTAATTAATTTTGAACAGTCACGTATGTAAACTTCTTTCATTTTCTGTAACTACTATTAGTATTTATTTTACTTTAAAAGAAAAGTTATGTGTTGAATGTGAATTTGAAACGCCCAGTTAACTCCTCTATTTATACTCTTAAAAATAGGCATTGAGTTGAATGTGAAGCAAAGGTGGCTGGATAAATAGATCATATATCCACGTTGAGGAATCGATCCATACATCATCCTTCACATAGTAAACTCATACACCATATACCTTTGTCCTTCATAGCGTGATGGGCTACAAATTTAGATGTTATTGTTGTTTGAATATGATGCATTGATTTTCGATGTCTAGCTTCATGGTAGTTGTTTGAACTACTAATAAATATTTGTCTAATCTTTTAGTTTTTTAGTAAGCTAATATGATTTGTTGATTTATTTTATTACTAGACCGAGTTTCTTCTTTCAACAAATCTCGCTACTTTTGTTCGAATTTGGTTTGCATTAGTGTCTAATGCATGTCTTCATGTAAGTTTATTGAAATTGCAAGTATATGGTTCTTGGAGAATGTCAGATGGTTTGTACTCTTTCTATTACCCACCAAAACAGTTGTAAACATCCATATTATATCCAATTTGTGATTGTAAAACAACTATTTATTTAGAACATGCTAAGTGTTTTTGTATAAGTTTATTATAGTTTATCTTTGTGTCTATTTAATTGTTGAAAGTGATTGATGAATTTCAGGTGGCGATGTGGAAATAGGATGATCAATTGAGGTATCGTTATATCGATCAAATAAGGAGTTTTAGCCTTAAACAAAAAATTTGTGTAGTCCTTTTTAACAAACCTCACTTAAGCTTTATTTAGAGGTAGCAAGCAACGAGACCTTGGGTTTAGTTGATGTCATCTTTAGTAGTTTAAGGTCATGTACTTGTATTTTTAGTCCCTTTAATCCATGGGATAACATATTCATTAATTATATGGTTCAAATCCTATTACATATATTTGTTCTTTTGGCTTGTCCTCACTTAGTTTAGTTAGTTATGCACAACATGCACATGCTTTTCCCAAAAGTTATTACATTATTTACTATATTTATTTTTTATTAAAGTGAAATTTATAATTATAATTTTTCCAATAAGAGTAAGCATGGATAGGTACAAAGAAAAAAATAAAATTTTAATTTAAAAATGATTTTAGGATTAGAAATATGTAAAGTCGCTATATGTATTGATCAGTTCTGTTAACTTGAATTTTATAAGTGAAATTTTAGATTTAATGAAATAATATTGATCAAGGTTTTGGAAAAATAAGAAGCAAATTCTTCATTAACTAATCGAATGATGTAATGGTAATAACAATATATAAAAGGTTCACCAATAAGCTCTTATCGTTCATTTATTTGTGCACTGAAGTTCACAAATAAGCTCTAAATGTACAAAGACATGTGTTTGAACATGAACATGTTATATGTGAACTTGACGACATAAAATAATGAACATTTAGTACTTATATGTGAACGTCAATAATTGTCTATTCCAGAACGATCAAAGACGGAAAAAAAAATCTTATCGTCCCCTGATCATTCTGGAATAACCTATATAGAAGGTTCACAAATAAGCTCTTAACATTTACTTATTTGTGCACTGAAGTTCGCAAATAAGCACTAAATGTGCAAAGACATGGGTTTGAACATGAACATGTTATATGTGAACCTTACGGTATAAAAAAAATGAACATGTAGTACTTATATGAGAACATCAATAATTGCAAAACAATTAGAGATGAAAAATATATATATATAAAAAAAGTTGTTGGCCAGGAAAAAAAAAGTTCTCCGTATTTACGGTTATGTCACCGTATCACTATTCACTCTTTTTCACCCCTTTTAATCTCAGTCCTCCATCTCCTTGATCCAATGACCCATAATATTTCGCATGTTGTACAATAAAGACCAAATGTATGTGAAACTCAGCTTTTACGTTTATCTATATTTATTGTTGTTGCCATTAAAAAACAAAAAAAACTACAATTTACATTCTATTGTATTAATGATTTATGATTACATAATTTAACCTAAAGAAGTGACTCATATTTTATTTATATTAAATAAAAAATAAAAAAAGGGGACTTTTTTTAAATATCATGAATATTATAGTATTTTTAAATTGATGTTATATTATGTACTTCAAATATATCCCAAGTTTTTTTTAAAAAAGGTAGATTATTTAACATTAATCATTGAACATCTTATATTATCTACTTAAAATACTAAATATTAAATTATATAAATGTGATCATAGGTTTTTTTCATTCCAAACTCTTACAATTTGATACCATACCTTAAAATATTACCAACAATTTTGTCATTTACATAACAAAAAAAATCTTACATAGACTTAACTACAATAAAATTTAACCATGTCCCGTGCGATCATAGCATTTTATACCTAAAATACTTAGATATTACATTAAATACATATCAAACAATATATCATTTAAGATAAAACATGCAACAACAATCCATATATTATAAATTCACATTTAAACCACGACAACATATACACAAAAGGCCCGTGCGAAGCACGGGCTTCGATTTCTAGTTTTTTTTAATGTTGGGAGGTAAAATTAGGCAAATTGCTTAAATTTCAATCAAGTTCAACTCATTTCAACTCCCACTTCATCTCTTCCGAACGGAACCTAGGGGCCTATTCGGTAAGTAGTAAGCTGAAGTGAGTTAAAGAAAGTTAAAGTAGTAGTTGAAGCTGAAGTTAGGTAGCTGAAGTGAAATTTGAGGTATTCGATAAGCAAAATTTATGGGAGTTGAAGTAGTAAAATTGGGGTGTAAAATTACTAAAAGGGTATGAGATATTGGGGATGTAAGAGCACGTGCCAATCACGTGACATTAAACATATGCCCCTCGCGTGATTTTAATCCCAAATTGAAGATTGAAGTTGGATGGTTGGACCCCGATAATTTCCATTGCTAGGGTTCCCGTGGACGAGCTTCTCATTCCTCCTCTATGGCTTCCGAGGTAGCTTCCTCTCCTTCGTCTCCTCCTCTCCTTCTTCTCCTCCTCTCCTTATTCTCCAAGGTTAGAACTGAAAGAATAGTTTACTGGTATGCTAGTTAATTTCTCTCAGTTTCTCTATGATTTCATTCATTTATTGTTTTTGATTTTGTGAGTTTCATGGTCTTTTGCGCAATCAATCTGAAATTATATTTGAGAATCGTGGATACTAGTTTCAAATGATTGCTTTTAGGTTACATGGAGATTTCCTGAATCCTGTGGTAGGAATTTATGGTATTTGTGCTTTTGTCTTCTCGTTGAACTGATCTTTTGGTTTTCATGTTGTTGTGGGTGCAGCCTGTCTCGTGATATGCTCAATTCATCTCTTTCGTTTTTCACAGATTCGTAAGTAATTTGTCTGGCTCTTCAAGATTCGAGATATTCTTGCTCTCAACAGCTACTTGATAATACTAGCTTGAACCTCTTTTTTTTGGTTTGTTGAATATGCCTAGAACAGATATGTCAAGAAAACTGATGGCAATGTGTTTTAGCGAATATGGTGCCTTATATTGGAACAATTTTTGTAGATGTTCTCTTCATTATTGTTCTTATGCTCCTAACTTTTGTAGATGAATATGCCTAGAACATATATCTATTAGAAAGAAGTCACTAAGGTCCCATTCACAAGGTTGTTTTTTTTTTCCATTTTTTTTGTTATGCAATGTTAGACTTTAAAATAAGCTGTAGAGATTGAGTGCCCTTAGATGATTGATTGAAAATTAGTAATTTTCTTCAGTTGATGAAATCTGAAGAGGTTCCATTCACTTGTCATTTGCTTCAGTTGATGAAAATTAGTAATTTGCTTCAGTAGGGAAAATTATTTGGATATGCATCTATATGTTGTTCCGGCATCTTGAAAGTGCATATGTGTTGCATATATGTGTGTTGCCTATATGTTGTTCTGGCATCTTGAAAGTATGCATGTAACATGATTTAAGCATAAACTTTGTAGTTTACAGAGTATAAGTCTTCTTGCTTCATTTGAGGATAGTGCATATACTAGTGCATAGATTTCTGGCTTCTTTTGTCATTTCTGACTGATGGTTCATTTTTCCTTGTTTAATTTAGGGCGTCGAGTTTGCTTAAGTGGAAGTTGGCTGGTGAATTTGAAAGGTATATCCATAAACCCTAATTAATAGTTAATGTATTGTGTGGAAGTGTATATTTTTTGTTTGAATTAGAACTAGTGTCCATTGTACAAAGTAGATGGCTGGAAAAGTGAAGGGAAAAGGAAAAGAGAAGGGCATCGTTTGGACTGAACCGTTGTCTGTGACATTACTAAAGGTCTGCAAAGAGTATCAACGGTCACATGGCTATAATCAAACCTTTGATTGGCTTGAAATTAATGAGGAATTTGAGGGAAAAAAAACGGGGATAAAGCTCTCCAAAAACTACGCAAAAAACAAATTGGAATATATGAAAATACTATGGAGGTCGTGGTCCGACCTACGGTACAAGGTGACGGGTGCTGGGTGGGATTCAAAGACTGGAATGGTCACATGTGATGATGAATGGTGGGAAAGACAGAAGAAGGTATTGATTCTTTTTCCTTTCAAAATAATGTCTTATGAGTATTTTTTTTGTTATTGTTGTTGGTTGTTGATGTTGGTTGTTGGTTGTTGTTGTTCATTGTTACTGTTGGTTGTTGATGTTGGTGGTATGTCTATCATACCAATCCACTCCTATTACGTGTCCATCATATAAGCATGTGTTGTATGAATATATTATTGGACATAAAAAAAGAGTAGTTTAATGATGATACAAATGATTAATTTCCTTCTAAAACCTTAGTAAATAAACAAACCTAGGAAACATTTATGGTAATCTGAGGCCTTGGTGTTGAAAATTTAAAAAAATTGCTTACTAGATGAAAGTTGTTCTGTTATGCAATCAACAAGCAAAAAGTTATGTTATGCCCTACTTGTTGTTCTTCAAAACCTAGGAAATATAGGATGCAAATTATGCTGGTCAATAATTTGATTATGCACTTGCTTATATGACTACTAACCTTATACTGACATTGAGAATAGACAAAGCCATTGCTTTCTATTGTTTAGCTTGTTGTTCTTCACTTCTTCATAGTAAAAGTTGTTTTGTTATGCAACCAGCAAGCAAAAAGTTCTATTATGCCCTACTTAGCTTGTTGTTTTTCACTTCTTCATAGTAAAAGTTGTTCTGTTATGATCTCTTATATACTATTTCATATTATAGGAAAAAGATGACAAGTACAGTCAATTCAGAAAGAAAGGAGTTGCACCAGAGTTAAGTGATTTGTGGGACGACGTCTTCAACCAAATTATTGCAACGGGAAAGCATGTCGTTTCACCAAGTATGGACCTCAATTTTGTTCCTATTTGCATTGGTGATGATGATGGTGATCGGCACTATTTTATAGTGCATTTCTAGGGGTTGTTATCAGGTTTGAGGTGTCATTTGGTTGGATTTAGAGCACAATTGGAGATTATGGAGTTAGAGCGGAGAAGTGTGGTTTTGGTGGTCTGAAGGAGCTAATTGGAGACATCCAGAGGAAGAGGAGTTGACCACCTGAGGAGATGCCTAATTTCCGAAGAAATTGACGCAGAAGAGAAGAAAACTGTGACTAATTTCGGGAATTAATATGGGCACTTCGAGAGCAAACCGCGATCGCGGCCCGAAGGCCGCGACCGCGGCCATCACGCGTGAAGCAATTCGGCCGTGATGTCACCATGACGTAGGCGACCTGATTGTTGCATGTGATGGGCCGCCGCTGACGAGATGTTTGCTGGAGTTGGGCCGTGCGGAGCAGCTGCTGGACGAGAGAGGCCGAGAATCCGGGATTAATTTCCCCCGTTTTGGATTGTTAATTTTGGTTTTTATTTTATTATTATTTTTATTATTGTTAATTTATTATTTTACACACTTTTAGAATTAGGTTAAAAACACTTTTAGTTAACCTAGTTGCAACCTATCTTCGGATCACGTTAGACCTAGTTTTCTATTCAGTATTGTTTTTCCCTTTCTTAGTTTAGTTCTTTGTTTTGCTTTGTTTTTGGCTAGACAATTGAAGCCTTGGTTTGAATTTGATATTGAGATTATTCCTTTACTCTTTCTATGATTGTTTTAATTCTCTCTCGTGCTTAATCTCATTGATCATATATCGATTCCCCTTGATTTGTTGATTAGGACATCAAATAGATTTATAATAGTAGTTCCCTCTAGATTGACAACCTAGAGAAATTAGTATTATGCTATTGGTTCCCCTTTTCCATACAACCTGTTGAGATTGTTATTGATCATACTACTAAGGATTGGAGGATACTGGTTGAGAATCTAAATCCCTTAGTTTGTGTAGAGAATTAATTGCATTCAATTGTATGACTGGTTGCTACACTTGCATGTACCTATCTATTCCTGAACTTCCTGCTGCTATTGAATTAAATCGTGAAGGTTAGTAGGGAT